>JAJJWW010006204.1:0-591403 GCA_023531295.1 Papaver armeniacum | reverse complement strand
AAATTAATCAATAAACATTCTCAATTATACAACTTTCAATGGACTAATTAAGCAAAATCGAGTAAGGGGTGTAGTGTGGGAAATCCTGCAACTACAAAAAAAAAAAGGAGTCAATGACGAAATGGAAAAATTTGTGTAATTCAGCCAAGTCAGTGAGGGAACCATATACACCTGTGTTGAAAGAACTGAAAGTCACAAGAGCCGCCGAATCCAATTGGAAGCCACCTGCACGATTTTTTGACCTTTCTCCTTTTTCTGGGGACTGTCTGCATCCGAGCTAGAGGATATTCGCTTGCCCGAAGGAAGCTGTTTCAACAATTTATGTTTTGCTAGAACCGCAGAGGAAGGTTTTCCACGTGGCTTGGTCACAACATCCTGCACGAACTGATGAATGGCGAGGAACTCGTCTTGCCATAAGATGTTATATTTGGGAGTCGTCACAGGTTTTCGTTCGGAGAGCAAGAAGGGAAGACTTTTAACAGGTGAAAAAACGTTGTAATCAAGAATGGTGGGTAGCAATTCATCTGGAGCTGTCAGTGGGCGACGAAATGGGACTCCCTGATCAAAGCCCATATGTCGAGCTGATCGTGTGTCAATCCGTCAAAAATAATTTCACTTTCTTACGCACTAAATTTAAATGAAGCACAAGGTAAGGAAGAGTTCGTATCCACAGAGAGGCAATTGTTGTTAAGTAATTTTCAGTTTCTAAAGTAACCCAAGGTATGTTTGTTGTTTAAGCAAATAAAAATAGTTGAAGTAAATAGTTTGAGAAATCAATAAGGAGAGGATATTGGTCAAGGGATAGTATCATTCACAAACATGTATTTTCATCAATGATTAGAATTGGTATTTTAATCTCGTATTTATTAAAAGTCCTAGGATACCTTGATCGCAAGTATAACCCGTTAATTCCCTGTTTTCATCACAACCACATTAAAAGATGCTTATGTGAATTCTTCGTCGAAAGCAACCTAAAGTGTAAAAGCACAATTAAGTTTAACTCCCTAAGAGCATTAAGTTTTATGGAATAAGACTCATCAATGCAAACGAATGTGTAAAAGCACTAGACGTTTTAACAAAAGTTATGATTCACTTGTGACTAATAGGATGTATCACTACAAGCACTAACCACAATTATGCTACTTAGAATCGGGGATAAACAACTTTTCGTATTGAAAACCCTAATATAGCTCTAGAGATGAACACAAATCGGATTGATTCCTGACTCAACCTAACAAGTTTTCAAATCTTATAACACTATTAATTGTGAATCACAAACAATAATTACTGAGACAAAACTAATTCATTGAATCAAAAGCATGTTGAGAAATCAACTTTTATCCCATAACCAATAAGATGTTTAGCTACTCATAGCTATGGAGTTCATCATCATCAATATTCAATAATAAACAAGGAAGAAGAAGAACAAAACCAAACCCTAGAAGCGTAAACAAAAGTGGCTCTCCAAAAGAATTCCCAGAAAAAAGATATCTCATGTGTTGTAGAAAACCTCCCTTTTATAGCTTTTCTCCAACTTCTAAAATTAGGTCTAGTCTTCAAAGTCCATTAGGTGAGAGTCCACCAAGCCCACAAGGATGAGAAACCCGTGTAGAAAATACGCCCCAAAATCGGTCGCCGGAAGTCTGGGATTGTGGCCGGAAATCGGCCGGAAAGTCGCCGGAAATCGGCTCCGGTGACCGGCAAAGTCCGCCCGGTCACCGGGTCAACGAGTCAAAACGGCCGGGTCAACGGGTCGGATCAAACCGAGTCAGGATCGGGTGAGTCAACTCAAGTCAGACCGGGTCAAAATCAGTCAGGTCTGAGTTAGACCCAGTCAGCCGAATTGTTGTCGCCAAAACCATTCGTGCCATTTGCCGTAACAAGCCACTGATGCACCATCATTGTCATTATCTCATTGCCAGCCATCATGGCCCTGGCTGCCAATTACATCACTGTTATATATATTCATCACCTGTAGCAATTCCCAAGCTATTCCACCACTTCAATCACTCAACTTCATATTCCCGTAATCAACAAAGATCGCAACAAAGAACATACGCTCTGCCTAGCCACCTCAACGCCACTTCCATCCGCAATGCCATCACCTGCAACTCAGCTCGGTCTCCATCTGCTCGATCCACTGCAATGCGGTCTTCTCGCTCACAACAGACCACTCCCCAAAGATCACCGATTTGAACCACAGGCTTCTCCCATTTCTGTTCACACAGCCAAACCACCCGATTCCACCCAAAGCTTCCATCACTTCTAGCAAGCCACAAAAACCATCACAATCACCAGCTCAAGGGCTTCGGTTGAGCCATCTCTACCTGCAACTCAACCAACTGCTCTGTTGCTCTTACTATACTCACTGCAGACTCAAACTCGAGCTTCGCTTGCCATTAACTCCACATTCAAGGCTACCACCTGCAGCTCTAAGCACCAACCTGTCACATTCTGCACAACCTCTCGATCCACAGCCATAACCTCCTCCAATTTCAGTTATTCCCCACCTTACCACTCAGGTTCATTCTCTTACATTGACTCTTGCATCTCTATAACCTGCCAGCATATACAATCACAGTTCACAAAGATCTTTCCCCCTGAATAACCATTGCCATCCAGTCAGCTTAACCCCGAACTCGCAATATCTCGCCATAGCAATGCAAACCGCTAGGCAAATCAACCTATGCACAATTTCCTTGAACAGACTCCAGCTGCATTGCTTTTGGACTCCATACAAATCATCAAACAAGCCACCTCCGCTTCACAGCCATAGCTACTCGCAATTCCATCTCAAAGCCAGACTTATCAACACCACCTGAGCCATCTTCAATCTGAGTACACCTCCTTTGCACTGTGCTTCTCTGCACCACTTAACTCAACACCACACAGCTTGCACATCTTGCCCTGAGCCACCAACAGGCTCCACTGCATCCACCTACAATATGAGCTCAACTTCAGATAGCTCAGTTCCTTCCCCCATTCATCAAGTCCATCCCAGCACCACCAACACAGTCGACTTCCTGCCTTCTTACCATTCTGTCGAGAATCAAGCTAACACCATCCTTTCTGAGCTCAAGTTTTTAAGCAACAGCTCAAAGCTATTCATCCAAAGATCGAAAGCCACACAACTCAACAAAGATCAATTTCATCGATTTGTACCCATTTGCTCAGCTGCATCAATCCTCTGAAATTTGTTCTTCATCAACAGAGTCTCACCACCTGAGCCTCACCTCAAGCACCACCAGATCAAAGCCCAGATCTGTATCATCATTCAACCACAGTGACCCCATCAGCTCAAACTCCATTGTCACATCCAGATTCAATCGAAATCCCCATCGATCCTGACAAAACCCACTCAATCTTTCACAAAATCAGGCAAGAACCACTTGATTCTTTTCCTCTTTCTCTGTATCTCAAATCTGTTGAAAACCCATAATAAAAAATCCATGAACACCAGCCATTTCCCTACCAGAAATCTTCGATTCAACAGCTCAATTTCCTCCCCATTTACGGTCCAAAATGCCAACAACTCATTCAATTCTTCCATCGTTTTCTCGGCTTCAACTACTCATGAAATTGAATTTGTGTGAAAACCTGATTTCTTCTCTTTTACAAAAGATCGTAATGGCTTCTCCTCCGAGTTAATGAGTGAATGATTGAAAGCAGTCAATTGCTCTGAAATTTAAGGTTGTGTAGGAATAAGACGTGAACTGGATACATCCACCCTGATGAGGTAGATAAGGGGTACCCAGGGCATGTAGAAGGGCCACCTCCAATTACTTTGGCCTGTCGGTTCCAGGTAACCGACAGCCTAATTCTCTATCCAACTGTCAGTTTTAGACAACTAACAATTCATTCTTCCGCTCCCTCGCCGCGTTTCAGCCTGCTCCACATATAGCTCGCCTGTGAGATGACAATTTCACCCTTTGGCTCAATTTGGATAATTTCTTCTTCTTTTCCTCCGTGCGACTCCATTGCACCTATAAAACTCAAAACAAGCGTAAAATACATAATTTACAAGAAAAAATAGCAAAGAAAGCATAAACTCTATATAGTAAATACGGTGTATTCTACACCTATCACGAGCAGACCTGTCAATATTGTAATAGACTACTCCATAAGATCATCTGAAAAAAAGATGGCACATACCTAGGTATGCAGCTTCGCAAGAACACAGTTTCTCTAATGCTCATATTCCCATCAGCAGAATACAATATCACCTTAGGTGCGGAAGCAAAAGTGTTTGGTTGAACTATAGAGGTGTGGACCGGAGCCCATGGACGAAAGTTAACTGCATGCTCGTTGTCAAGAAAATCAATGATCTTTGAGCCAGGCCTTGGACGCCTATCCAACCAACAGGTATCCTATAGCCGCCATATGTATCAGGAAATGAGGTTTTCGGGTTAGGAGCGTAATGTTTGAAATGCTCCCACAACCATGCTTGGAGAAAGGAGACATGGATATTTCATGTACCCATTAGAGACATACATGTCCGCTACCAAGGATCCAGATGGGTGTACAAAGAGCCAAGAAACAAACTACCGATGGGAAGAGCAACGCCTTTCGCTAGTTTGATAGCAAATTTGATGAGCTTCTGCCTTATCTCCTTCTTTCCAGAGCCATCATCAAAAATGTCTCTGGATAGCCACGGAACTAAAAATGCAGCAACATGAAGTGTATCATCTAACACTTGATCCGACTCCGGCTCATTAGGGAACCACTCAGACACCCACCAATTATAGAAGCAATTTTCCTCATAATTCTTTCAAACATATCATGTTGCTTTCGTGACCAAAGCGGCGTGTATTTCTTCTTCTTCCTCAGATAAGACAACGTCAAGTTTCCTAATTATTGGAAGACTCAACAGAACGGTCACGCTTTCCAAGGAAATAGTCATCTCACCCCATCTACATATAGTCGTGTGAGTTTTCGAACACCATTTGGAGATGAAAGTAATCAAGCCTGCAGCGTCTTTCCTGACTTGAAGTGTTACAGAATCCATGACATCATTCACGAATTTCATCCATTTGTCATAAGAGCGCAATGGACTATGACAGATTTTGAAGCCTATGGGAGAAGCCAGATACTCTTTCTTCTGAAGGCAAAACCTCATTATACGCCCTGGATAGACTGATGGGACTTCTCTATCGTTCTCTGAATCGGTCAAAAGAGTTTCCACGAATTTGGGATGGGTCCTTGTAACCGTATCAGACTTCGTAAAGAACTCATCATCTGTGTTTGGCTAGGAGTTGTTAGCACTTCTCGGTGCAGCGGCAGAACTGCTTTCAGGTGACATCTTAACAAAATACCTTATACTATTTCTACTTTCGAGGTAACTACAACAAAGAAAAACAAAAGTTACTACTTTGAAGAGAAACATACATGGAGATTTTGTCAGGGTCTGGGTACAATAATCAAGAGCCAACAATAAATTTTCTATGGGTAGATTTTCCTTTGGCCACATGTCATGGCACTCACGGCTAAAAGGAATGGGGACTGATGCCTGCTCAACGGGATACATGTGATATCTCGGGAGATATGCTCTTGGCCGAAACTAGACAATGCCGTGGGGAACATGTAAAGTCGCGAGAAGTATGCCATCGGCTAAGTTACGCTTGGCCACGGGAATTGTGCTCATGGACAAAAGGATACACTACATCTAGGTTTTGATGGAGAAAAGAGCAAACGAAGTCGTCCGCCCGTACATGCTTACTTAACACAATAATTGGTTTCGTTTTTGTGGCTAACGATATTACAATACTACAAGGAAAGAGGAATCATTCATATTGAAGTATTTTTTACAAGTTCATGGAGGTCGTGCCTATGGCTAGGGTTTTCACCAACAGGGAGGAGCAAACAAATAAAGAAACGTTGGAATACATACCCGAAATATGCTTGCTTCCTCTTGATGCCTTTATCCTTCCAATTGACTGGCTCACGATCGACGCACCTTACTGCCAATATGAAGACGCACGAAGAAAGCCAACGATAAAAAAAAATAAAGAAGTTAGGAAATGCCTTTTATATGCAAAGTGTTTTTGGAGTTTGAGTAGGAGAAGGTTTCGTTTTTGGGCCATGTGCTGAAGAAGGCATCTGGGCCCGTAGAGGCAACGCTTCATGGTGCCAACAGTCCGCGGCCAAGACAGTGCCAACAGCCCGCATCCAAGCCAGTAGCCATCTCTGCCGTTCCGCATCCAAGCCAGCAACACCACGCCTGTGCCAATGTCTGCGTACCAAGCAAGCCAGCGCAAACGCTCCATGGCTCCATCCTCACTCGCTCCACAGCCAAAGAAGCGCCATCAGTCCACGGCCAAACCCGCGCCATCAGTCCGTGGCCAAACCAGCGCCAATAGTCCATGCCTTAACCAGAATCGTCATTGATCATGCCCTAGCCATCCAAAGCGGCGCCATCTACCTTTCCTAGCCAGCCAACGCCCGCTCCGCAGACCAAATTGCAGTGCCACCTCTGCCAATCAGTAGCCAAAGCTGCAGCGCTGATGCCAACATCCCATGGCCAAGCCGAATTTATGCAAAGCCGGCAATGCAAGGATCACAAATTCTTCATACCTCCTGACAAAGGTTAGCCAAATCTTCCTGACAATCTCTTCATGACTTGCCGTTTCGATTTTATCCTTGTCTTTCACCATCTTATGCTTACCCCGCAACAATGCCACTGTTCCGAGCTAAGCAGTGGACTTAATGTTGATGGTGGTTTTTAGCTTAGGGTTAAAATTGTAAAAACCTTGCATCTGATGTGACCTCACTCTGTAAGGAAACGGAGCCGTGAGTGTTAACCTCTCCACCGACATATTTATTGAGCCATTCAACATATTTATATCAAATTTATCCAGACTGGCGCATGTAGCAACCATCCCAGATGTTCTGTAAATTTCGGCGCCTTGCCTATATTCACTTAATATAAGTTCCTTTGAATACTTTCTGTGCTATGTTCCCCGGCTGAACCCTTAATGTTGATATGGCATGACAATTTTTGCTCACTCTCCGCAGCGTAGCACGAATTTCCAAGTACCAGGGATAAGGTCTTTGCATAAGGTATTCAATCAGAAAGCATGCTGCTCTCTGGAAATGAACTTAAAAGAACTCTGTGTCAACACATAGAATTCAATCAATTATCCTGACTAATTTGCAAAAGTTAGGGGTTTTGCGCCTTGCGCAGTATATCAGAACTTACTTGTCGAAATTAAGTCTAGACAAACTAGGTAATTAATCCGCCATAAATTAGAAGGTGCAAAATCTTGCCCAGAATCAGAAAATAAGGAGCCGCAGGATAAGAGCAGCAGCAAAGGGAGGCGTGGCCATGCCTTAGGCCAACCAGCGCCATTGTCCACGCCCCATCCTAAACCGGCCCCATCTCCCTCGACCAATCAGGTTGCTCTAACTCCGCCACATGCACACCAGAAGTGTAGCCACGCCCATGCTTGGCTGGCCCCTCTCCTTCCTACCGACCAATCAGGTCACTTTAAAATGCGCCACGAGCACTAGAGGTGTGGCCACGCCTTATGTTTGGTCGGCCCCTTTTCTTGACCAATCAAGTCGCTCTAAACTCGCCACCATACATTAAAGGCCAAGCGCACCCTGCCGCCACCATACTAACTGGAAAGCCAAACGCGCCCTGCCACAAAAACATATTAATTGGCATGCCAACATGCCACCCTGCCGCAGTAACATGCCAACGTGCCACTCTACCGCAGTAGCATGCCAATGTGCCACAAATGACGCCACTACGTACTAATCCACCTTCTGTCCGTGGCCAATGCCATAACGGACTCCAATTACGATTTCGTGATCGAAACAAGACTTTTTTAGCCGAAACCCTAATTTTCGGTCATAGTCCACAACATCCCACGAGCCACTTTAGCCTTGGCCATGCCGCCAAGCCCTAACTTTGGCCACGGCCCCAAATCCTAGCCTTGGCCATGCCGCCAAGCCCTAACTTTGGCCATGGCGCCAAATCCTAGCCTTGGCCACGCCGCCAAGCCCTAACTTTGGCCACGACGCCAAATCCTAGACTAGGCCGCGCCGCCAAGCCCTAACTTTGGCCGCGTTGCCAAGTCCTTGCCTTGGTCATGCTACCAAGCCCTAACTTTGGCCATGGTGCCAAATCCTAGCCTTGGACATGCCGCCTAGCCACAGGCGTGGCCATGAAACAACGCCAGAGGCGGCTATGCCACCATGTTGTAGGCGCGTGCCACTACGCCACGGCTATGCCATTATGCCATTAACAGGTGCCAACATAATGTGGCCATAATCAACGGCTACCCTTCCTCATGAGATGCAATCTCAGCCATCCAAGTTCACCACCGAGCTGACAGACTCGTGGCAAGTTTTAGGCAACCAACTGCCTAAATCTAATGGCCATGGCTACGCCAGGCGCCACTTACACCACTGTGCCAATGGAATTCATGAGCCATGCCAAATTGCCACTGGCATATACCAAAACGCCACTACGCCATTATCAGGCGCCAACACAAGGGAGCCATAATCAACGGCTACCCTTCCTCATGAGATGCGATCTCAGCCATCGAAGTTCGCCACCGAACTAACAGACTTGTGGTAAGTTTTAGGCGACTATCCAAGACGAGCCTAATAGCATCACATAATATTTTACTACGACAAGCCTCTTGATTTTAACTTGCCACACGTAGAAAAATGCTACATGTTTTCCACGAAAACACTCGAGACATCAAATCACTGGGGGATACTCATCAGGGTATTGGTCTGGCGGTTTACAGCGTGTAGCGTGCAATACGCCCGTTATAGGAAAGTGTCGTGAAGAAAGACAATTAATGGCGGCAAGATGTAACGGGCGTAAACGGATCCACTTCCTTCATCATGGAAGCATGGGTTTCTGGCGGTTATACATTACTCCATTCTTCCACCACTCAATCGTTTCCACTTCCTACGAGACCATGGTACGTTTCAATATGACTTGTACAAATAGGCTTCACCTATTTCCACCAAACACAGCTTTTGGGTCGGCAACATCAAAGTATCCTGAAATCACCAAAGAACTGATACCTTTCATTCCAGTTCCACTTCCTAATACAAGTCATAAAACAAGTCTTATCTTCAGAATCAACTATTCTGGTCTCAACACTTTCTTCGCTTCCCTCCCTAAGACCAACCCTTCTCCTTCACTTTGTGACCGAAGCAAGCCTGGAACGGCCATTTCTTGGTTTAGGCCAGATTATGCAGTTGATCTCTCGAATCAAAAGTACTCCCGTGCAGTGCATTGTTTAGGGTTTAGATTATTTTCTCATCCACACACCCAAAATTACCAAAATCAGCAGAAACATCACCCACAAACACTAGTCAACCGAATTTTTGGAAAGCTAGTGTGATAATCCACAAATACTCACATGGAGGTAGAACCGAAACTTGTTTTGGTAGAACTGTGAAACCCATGATTTGTGATTGAGTGTTCTTGATCAATCAGATAGTTCTTTAAATTCAGATGAACTAATTCTAAACTTGTTTGGAAGTGTGGCAAATCGGTTTCAAGGTTGTAAGTATGAAAGAGGATTTACAAAGTAAGGATGTCGACATACTTTGAACATGTGCAGTAACGCTAATCTTTAATTGTTCAAAGTTATTCCTTAATAGCTAAAGGAAGAAAATCCCGGATCGAATAAAATAAATTGAGAATCTTTTATTTAAGGTTTTTAATTTTATTTTAGGAAAATATCCAATTAGTAATGTGCATTTACTAGTTGGAGATTTTCCAAGAGATTTTCGATCATTATTTGGATAAAGCATTTCCAGGAATGGTGGAAACCGAATTTGGAATATATTGCATATCTTGAGAATATTTTCGGTTTTAGAAATTCCTTGGTCTATAAATATGAAAGTTTGTATTTCAAGCAAACTAATCCTTCGTACAGCAGAACTATCTCAGTTGTGTTGTTCTTTTGTGAAGCCGCCTATTCGAAGAGGAGAGTAACCTAATTAGGCAAAATCTCTTACGGCCGCTCGCCTTAAAGTCGTCTTTGGGATTGAGAAGCTCTATTAGTACCGTTGGTGGGAAACTAGATAATAACGGTTTATCTTTTATTTTCGATTGATTTGATTGACTAACGGTGGTTGAACTTTGATTGCACCTAGTTTGTTTATGCTTGAGAATCTTCTCTTCTGATATTAGATTCACTCAAACTAGATCGAAGTTTCGACGGGGATCTTTAGACTGTTTGTAGATCTAAATACGTCTTGTGATAATCCATTGTTAACAGACTCTGTTCTATGTGTGATTGATCACAAGAGATGCAAGTTGATTGTGTGCAGGTGTTTATTGAAGATCTAAGAAGATTTGAAGACAAATAAGACTTTGAAGATTTCTGATTTGGGTTCATAATCTTTGGTGTGCACAATACTTGTTTCGGTATAGAGGATCCAACTATAATCGGTTTATCCTTGTGGTAGATTAGATTGATTAGTTGTGCAGATCGGCCTCAATACAATTCTTTGTGATTAAAAGTATTGATTGCAAAATCTTAACAATTACTTCGGTAGTTGATAATAAGATAGATCTAAGAACCTGACGAACGAGTTTATTGAGATAAACAGAAGAGCCTTTGTCGAACTCATATCACTTGGCTGAAAAGAGTTGCTACCAAACAGATTTGTTGTTCCTTTACTGTTTGGAATACGAAGCAAAGGAATTGTTCCAAGTACGTGACTTATTCATAAGTTGGAGGCGTGGGAATACAGACGGAACTAGGTGAACTATAGGTTTAGTTGCTTGGTCTCAACTATACGAAGTTGGTTTGATTTTGTATAGCGGCTTAATCCTGGGAGTATTCAATTCTGGACAAGGTCCCGAGGTTTTTATGCATTTGCGGTTTCCTCGTTAACAAAATCTTGTTGTGTCTTTTACTTTTCTATTTCCACAATTATAATTGTTTTTATTATAATTAGAAGTAAAATACACAAACGTTATTCCTATTTACTTGATAAGTAATCCTATTGTGTTTGGTTAAGTCCAAACCTTTTTATAAAGTAAACATACTTCGTCGTTGTATTGTCTCGATCTCGTATCCATAGACAATCACACGAAGTGTGAACCAATTTGTTGTATTGTCTTGACACAGTCCATAGACAATCACTTTCGGATAAAGGACTTATAGGTGGAAAAGTTTTAGATTGAGGTATATTTGGGTACCCTCGTCTTTTCAATTGGTATCAGAGAAGGCAAACACGAAAAGATCTAACAATCTGTGTTTGGTGCGATCCAACCTATAGAAATTGAATCCAATGGTCGATTCAGTTAACGTAACGGGAGGATTTGACTATTTCAAAAATTCGTGGTGGAAGACCCGGATGAAGTATGTGATACTCTTGTTCCTAAATATTTTAGGAATTGGAATTATGTCCATGTATGTCTTGAAAGACTTACATAATCAGTGGGATATCATAGAATTGTATATCATTGTTTTGAATACTAACATGTTTAGTAGCAATGATACAATACTTTATGAGACATGTTGTATCTCGAAAATGCATAAGATTCCTCTTGTTATTCATTATATGAACCATGGCTATTATGTTCCTGTGAAACATGGAATCTTAAATATATTTTGGAAAACCTTTCAAAGTATATGTATGTACATTTTCAGATTTAATACTGTCAATGTATCACTATCTAGGATGCGATTTTGGAAAATGTGTAATCCTAAAAGGCATGATTTTTCAGTTAATAATTCTATTAACAATGGATTGCTTCATACACCTCACAACTGTTTTAATGAAGCAAGTGATCTTTTGAAATTCTACAGGGTGTATGATTCTGATGGTATTTTTAACAAATATCATATTTTGTTCAAATTTATCTCTATATACTCTAGCAAATTCTTGAATAAACTTCAAGTAATATTATCAAATTCTGGTAATAAAAGAGTAAACAGACTTTTGGACAAACATGGAATCAATCCGAATCAAAGATCCAGTCCATGAAAAACCGTTTTTCCAAAAGAAAGATCTAGATACAAAATCGGAATAGTTTCCCCCACAAGCCTTGGTTTCCGATTTTGAGAGTATTTCCTAAAACTAGTATTTTTCGGTTTTTGATATCATGTCTTCCTATAAAAGATAACCTCTTGCTATGTGTTCAAACATATTGGGGAAGATTGGTAAAAACCTTAACTAGGGTTTTCATATTTTCGCAAGTATGAGAAAAAGGAAATCAAGAGAAGAAAACTCTGAAACGGACAAGTTTGTCCTGAATCCATTCATTCCTCCCGGAGAGAGGTTGAGAAAATCAAGTATCCTCACTTGATCAAAGGGAAGCATGATCTTACGAATTTTGTAGATAACACATGTTTTGAAAGACATCAGCTTTGAAGGGAGTAAGTTTCACTGAAGAGAAGAGATTCGAGCCAGATGTTTCAGAAACCAGTTATGTAAAGTTTGTTCAAGACCGAATCTTGGGAAATATGTTCTGATTTGAAAAATATTCATCTGGCATAGTAAGATTTTTTTTTGGTAATATTCACAATATTAATCATGAAAAACTTACTTTTAGCACTTTGGTTGGAAGTACTTTTCTTCATGTCAACATAAAGATGATATCAGAAATCATCAACTACAATGTGAAAGGTCATATGATTACTGGTTTTGAAATTGAGCACGATAACATTTCAAAACTTATCACTGGTAAAACTTTTGAATGGAAAAAGGGAAAGATTTTAACCAAAGACGTACCCTTGCACTTAAGGATTTTCGGTAAACTTGTCGTAGCAACTCTCTTTGCTTGTTCAAGAGACTCTTCTCTATGGAATAGAGAATTTGCTGAACATATATACTATCTCCTTGAAGGCAAAAAACGAATTGATATTTGTGGAATAATTATCAATCAAATGATTAAGATCATTGAATCTCTCAATATCACAGGTTTTCATATAAATCTTGGATATCCCTGTCTCATCATTAAACTATGTGAAAAAGCAATAAGGAACAGCTTTAGAGATGAGAAAGAAACTAAAACTGTCTCACGGGGAATTATCAACCGAATGAGTGGAACTAAAAAGGGATCTAGTATCTCATATGATCAAATCTATAGCAATGGAGATCTCATGTTCCATATTTTACGTCTTGGGAGACAACTGGACTGTATCCGAAACTTGATTGGCATTTGCCTATAGAAATGATCCGGAAACCCTTCAAGGAATCCTCGCGATCAATAATGAGTTTCTAGTCGGAGAACAAGAAGAAGACTCTGAAGAAGATTCTGATGAGCAAGTAAATGAAGATTAAATTGTCTTCAAGAAAAGAAAAATAGACAATATTTTTTTATTTCCTTCAAAAAGGTCTATTTTATGAATAAAACTATTATTATGAATAATATTATTTGATTTATAATTTTTCTCGTGATAGTTTTTGATTTACATAGTCTGTGCGTGAATGCTTTATTATTGCTATATATGTTTATAGGATGTTTAACTTCGGTTTTATTACCTTGACATTCGATCTCATAATGTTGTGAACCCTTATGGTTTGGGTGACTTTTTGATTTAGCAGGATTAAGTTCTAGCCCATGTTGGTAGGCTTTATCAAAGAATCATGAGGGGTTATGATAGAAACAATATGTGAAAAAGTCACAATATGTTGAATCGATTTTGGTTTAGCATAAAAGCATATGTGTTTCGAGGGTTTTCAACTTTTGCTTGCAATAGTTAAAAACCGGTTTTCAACCTTTCTCTAGTAAATGTTGGTTGTTGTTATTCTTTTGTTTTGCATAAGGATAACAACATAATGATATTTTTTGATATCAATTCTCCCTGGAAGAAGATGCAAACATATTGGAGAAGAGGATGCGAAATTTGAGGTAACGAGTTTGTTAGTTAATCATTTTCCTGTTTAAGAAAAACCTGATTTTATTTCATATATTTTTTGCTTTTGCTTAACAAAATTTCAGTACAATTGATGTTTTATTCCATTATGTGTGTATGGGTTTGTGTGTGATGGTAGGCCTCGAAAGTGTATGAAAATGATGGCCTACGGTGATAACCGCAAGTGCACGGCGTCTATCGGAGACGCGGCAAGTACGGGTCGATCCACAGAGACGAGGGGTGCTTTCAATGATCTATGGCTATGCTAAACTGAGTTTCCTAGCAAGTAACAAGTGACAGAGTGTAACAAAAGATATTTTGTGCCGAAACGGCTGAAGTGAATATGTGATATGAACCTAAGCTAAGGTATAAATAAATGACAGTGGTAAAAGTATGCTAAGTCTTCAAATCAGCCACTAACTTCACTGTGTCTTTAGCTAATTGCATTACTCTTGACCTTGTAACAGGTAAGGGAGAGTGTCAAGTCTACCACTTACCTAAGGTGTTTCACCAATGGATGACTCATTCACAACTAAGGTATCAATCCGGAGTACTAACTGTCTAATGAAGAACAACTAGTCTAAGGATTAACAATAATCAACTAAGCTTGAGTTGCGAGATCATCATCACAGGAGGAATCTAACTTCTGATGCATCCATGGCATTGGCATGCACTTTGTGAGAGCAAAGTGTGATGTGCTAAGATGAATTCTATCCTAGAACAAATTAAGCATTCAAGAGAAAAACAATCAGCATAATTAACACAGCAGAAACTAGGGCTTCATCTCAAACCCTAGCCAATTTGAATTAAAACATGATAAAGCAACAAAGAACAAAATAACACTAAATGACTGCACTGGCTAATCCAGCCGTGACTAAAATCATGTTCTCCCTCTTCTATTTATACATGCAAAGTTTCCCCCAAAATACCTAACCCTAATTCAATTAAAATAAAAATTAAATGAAAACACATCGAACCCATACTCTGAATCCGCGTTCTCCCTTCTGTCTAATCGCCCTGCAACTCCATGCTTTGACTGTGGTGATGGAAACCCTAGTTTTAGTTTTTCTCTAAGTTAGCTTCTAGGGTTGGAGAAGCTAAGAAAGAGAAAAACTAAATCTAGAGAGGGGTGCGGCTGGTAGCAGTTGGTTGTTGCTGTGGTGTCAGTGGGGGTGATGGTGACGGAAGAGGAGATGGTGGTGGTGAGGGTTTTGCAGAGCTCTGCTCTGTGTCGGGGAGATGGGTTTGCAGAGGTGAAGAGAGAAGAAGAAAGAGAAGGTGAAGATGAAATGGTTTGGTTCGATTAGGGTATAGGGTGTGGGTCGCTTCGCTGTTGAGCGGGCACAGCAGGGTTTGATGAAGCTGCCTCAGCGAGCGTTGGATGGAGCTGATGGAGATCTGAACGGCTCGGAAAGGTAAGCGGTTTTGGCTTGATCTAGTGTTGCACGGGAGCAGCGATCTTCGATGCACGTGGAAGCAGCGACCGTTGGATGAGGGAGAAAGAAATCTCAACGTCTCAGAAGAGACGGGCTCGGATCCGGGTCATGGGTAGCTCTAGCCCAAGTCTTCCTTGTTGGGTTGCAACTGATTTGCGCGCGGGCTTTGGCTATCTGCTCCACAGATGTTTGACTCCAATTCTTCGCTCTTTTGGCTCCTTAATTTCTCCGGACTTTATTTAGTACCTAAAAACACAAAATTAATTAATACAAATATTTATTCTTCAAAACAAGGAAAACACAGAATCTGGGATAATATCGATTTCTAAGCGCAAAAGATGAGTAAAATGCCAATAAAAGGTGTATAAATATGCACTATTTGGCACTCATCAAATACCCCCAAACCCGAATTTTACTTGTCCTCAAGTGAAACGAAAAATAAGAAATCCTAACTATACCCCCGTCGCAGTCTCTCGAATGCATTTAGCGTATGCACTAAGCCTTTAAACCGCTAGGTGTCCCTAGTGGACGAGTTGTAGTCTCGTGAGGGTTTACCGAGGTGTACCCACAAAACCTTCTCCAACTTCAGTGTAAAAGAGTCTCAAGCCTCCAAGAAGCTATGAGGACATAGAGTTTCGCATGCTAGTAATGAAGAAGTTAGAACTATCGAAGAACGCATTCTCATCCTTAAGTGCTTGAGCGAGAAGTAACCATACCATATGAAAGACTTTTGGATTCGATTGTGATCATAAGCCTCGACTTCGCCTCACCATTAAGGTTTTATGATAATTGCACTCAAAAAGATCGCTTTTTTAGTCTCTCATGTGTGCGGCGGGAATAAAGAGAGAAATCCCGCACACGTTGTAGGTAAGAAGGATAACCTTAGAAATAAAATGCT
Source organism: Papaver armeniacum (assembly GCA_023531295.1). Classification (NCBI taxonomy): domain Eukaryota; kingdom Viridiplantae; phylum Streptophyta; class Magnoliopsida; order Ranunculales; family Papaveraceae; genus Papaver; species Papaver armeniacum. The sequence continues at coordinate 575,225 of JAJJWW010006204.1, read as the reverse complement.
GAGACTCCACGAAATGTGGACAAAAAGAATCTTTTTCTGATGATCTCTAAGGAAGGAAATCAACCATAGCAAGGGGTGGGAGTACTCACTCACTTCTCACCCGATCGGCAATTAATATCACTCTCTCATAAGAAACCATAGAAACGTCTTCAATCTTCGGTCTTCGGTCTTCAATTGTTGATGATGAACTTCTAAACTTCACAAAAACTTGACAATTTTTAACTTTTCTACTCAAATTCCTTGTTGTTTGGATTTTTCTTTTTGAACTCTTCTTTACCATGGTGGTACCAAAAATAAACTACAATTTTTTTTATTTTTTATTTTTTTTTTAACATACAAAAAGTGAAAATAAAATACAAATAATGAAACAACTAACTCCATGGACAAAGGACTTTATCACTCAATTTTTCCACAACTTGTATTGTCTTGATTTTATAAATTTTATTAATTCTCATCCTATTTTCTTTTCTTTGTTGCACATAAACCTTGGACTATATCAAATTTTTCTTTCCATATTCTGATGTTGCTCCGTTTGTTGACGATGATGTGTTTCTATGGGTCTTGCTGATTGAGAGAGAGAGTGATGCTAACGGCAAATCGGTATTTAGAAGGAGTTTTCATCTCTAGACGTCACCCTTATGATTGACAAAAACTAGCACTCAAGAGATCAAAAGTAGTCTTTGAAAATGGTGCGAAGTTGGGTAGCTCACCATTCCTACCCTAATTTACGTATGGTGACACACACTCTAACAACTTTTCTAGAAAGTAGCAAAAAATTGAAGGTTGGTGCCTCACTTGATGTAAAATGGGTAGTCTCCACTATGGGTGATCACAATTCTACTACCGAATATCTAAACAAGACCTAATTAAGCCCTCCGGTATGGTTAAATCCAACTTTAACGCTCTAATCAACTAAGGAACCCGATTGTGTTCTCCTGTACTTCCAAGTTCTGTTATTTCGGTCAGATTCTCTATGTAAACATAGCTAAAAGCATGCTAGTGACTCTAAAATCTCTAAAAGTTGGAGGTTTTTACAAAAAGAGTTTTGATTTTTTTTTTTTTTTTTTTTTTTTTTTTTTTAAAAGATAAAATAAAAAGACTAAAAACTCTAAATGCAAATGCACCCCAAACCTAAATCAAACATTGTCCTCAATGTGTCGGGACAGATAGGAAAATTTAAACAATCACATACCAAGAGAACTATGCGATAAGAGAAAAGGGAAGAGATTACCTGATGTCGGCGGAGCACGGTTAAGCTTCTTTAGTCAAGGCTAGAATCCAACATTCTCCGTGGAGATCATATCGGATTAGCATAATATACGCACAAGAAGACTCAACCGATTCAAGAAAAAGAAAAAATTTAACAAGTCCTACTGGATTATATACAATGAAAATTCACCATAAACCAACAGTCTAAAGAGTTGAGGATCAACCCAAAAGACAATATGTACACACATTAACAGCCTTACACAGATATAAAATGAGAGTGCAAGTAAGACTGCAAATGGGAATGAGTTTCCCCCAAACCTAAACTTGTGAACGGGTGTGTTTGAAAGCACAAAATCTTGCAATTTTAAAGGTACATCATGCAAAAGGTCTAACTCAAAATGAGTTTTACTAATAACAGGCAGACATACACATTCCAACTGTGGCTCCTTAAGAGTGTTATACTTTGATGCAAAATAGTCCAAGAGGACTTGGGAATCACAAAGTTCTAGGCCTAAGTTAGGCATTTTTAGAAAAGTTGGTTTTGCAATTTTGTGACACACTACACCTAGGTTTGGTGGAGGAGTTTCAATTTGTGACTCAGGAGAGAGTTTAGGTACATCTAGGTTGTTTTCATTTTTAAAATCATTTGTACCATCACACACTTTCCTAAAGTCAAAAGAGGGTAAATCATGTTCACTTTCACAGGATAATTGCACAGGTTCCACATCAATATCACATGCATGAATATCAGAAGAAGCATCATTCATAGGGTTCACAGGAGAGACACTTAATGTCTCTGAACCTAAAGATTCTATTACATTTTCAAAATACACATGCTCTTCATATTCATCATCATCATCATAGCAAAAATCCATCTCTCCATTCAAAATTGTAGCATTTTTAGTGTACTCATCTACCTCTAGATTAGGTTCATATTCAATGTTAGTTGCATGAGTAAGACTAGAAACACTATTTTCAATCCTATCATTTTGTAACTCAATCAGGTTCCTTTGAAGAATCATCTTGAGTTGTTCCATTGAAGGAGAGTCTTCACTAGTGGGTATGCATTCCTCATATGGATATTCATTGTATAGTTGAGCATGAGGTTCACTAGAGAAGGGAAATTCAGACATGTTGCTATATGGATGGTCATGCATTGCATTCATTTCAAGCCTAGCATTTTGCTCCATGAGTGTTTCCATTGTTGATTGCAAACTAGGAGTTGGGGAGTATAAAATTGTTCATTTCCCCACCTGTGGTGAATGATGCATGTGTGCGGGTTGATTATGGTCCCAATAGTCACTTCTAGACACTTCGTACATTGGATTATCATGGTTTTCCTTAGACTGTCTAAAAAGCATGCAAAATATAACAAGACTCAGCAGGGTGGTCTAAGCCACCACATAAGGTGCAAGCATGCATTTCATATTGCCTAGAAAAACTAGATTCGACAGTTGCCTTTCTAAAGCGGATTGCCTATCTAAAGCGAGATAGTCGAGCCTCTAATTGATCTAAAAGTGATGATCGGGTATGAGAAAATTGTTCATTTTCAACTTTGTGGTGGATGATGTATATGATCATAATGATTAGGGTATGTGAGGTCAGGGCCCTGAGAAGGCCCATAAAGTTCCCTAAAGTCACTATGGTATGTGGGGTGTTCATCCTGTGAAAGGTGCCCGTAAGCAAGCTCTCTAAGGGATTTATTTGTTCCATCCCCAGATGCAGACCAAAATCCTGACATGGTCTAGCTCTCAAATTGAACTCAAAGCCCAGTTTGGTTTATGTGGGCTTAGTTTGGTTTATTGGGTTTCATTTGGTTTTGTTGGGAAAGTTTGGTTTATGTGGGCTTGTTCTTTGGTTTTTGTGGGAAGCCCAGTTTGTTGCAAAGTGTGTAGCCCAGAAGTGGATTGAGCCCAGTTGACAGTTTGGTTTGGCAGCCCAGGTTGGGTTCAGTTATATGCACAGCCCAACGGTGTGGGCTCGATTTTGTTTAAGCCCAAGAACGGAGGTTATGTGGGCTCACCTTGGGGGTCGATCGGCCAGTATGATTGTGGGCTCGGTTGTGCGAGTGCAAGCCCGGTGGGTGGGCTCGGTTTGTGTGCATGTTATTGCGGCCCAGCTTTCAAAGTGGGTTTAGTTAGCCCGAAGTTGGGTTCTGGGCTGGTTGGTGTAAACCCAAGTTATGAGTTTAGTTAGCCCGATGGAACCGGGTTTGATTATAAACAACCCGATTCAACTCGGTAAATCGGCCGAGTTAGGATTGACTCGGCTATTCAGGGAGTCAACTCAACTCTGCCCAGTTTAACTCGGTGAACAAAGAACCAGTTCACTCACTTAGCTTAGTCGGACTTTTACTCGGGTGAGTCAAAGTTTTCTATTCAACCACCCTTAGCTCTCAACTGAGAGCTTCAGTTGCTCAAATCTGGCAGGGCTAATGGCATACAAGGTACAGGCTAAGCATAGATTTGTCATAGGTTTGCAACTATTGACAGGGTCTTGCTCAGGTGAGACAGGTTATGCTCAAATGGTGGTAGCAGGGTTTGCAACCTGGCGCAAACTTGCAGCTTCAGGGGCTAGCAAGGGGGCAGGGCTGAGCTCAGGGCTTGCTCAAACTTGTAGCTTCAGGGGCTAGCAAGTTAACAGAGTATAGCAATACTCTTGGGTGAGCTCAGGTGTTATTCAGTTATGGCTCAGTTGTTCACACAATGTTAAAACCAATTCACAAAGGCCACAGGGTTGACAGGGCTGGTGACAGGGCAGATGCTCAAAGAAATTCAAAAAGTAGGTTTTGCACACGGCCATGAACATACAACGGGGCTAAAGCCAAGGCAAGCGGCTTAACAGTCGTGGGTTATGCTCGGGTCATTCAGATGCTAAGGTTATACACAATGTTAGCATGCATAAGTAGCTCACAAGGCTCACAGGGCATGGATGGCTCACAAGGCTCACAGGGTGTGTAGATTTGGCAGCACAAGCACAAGGCTATACAGAGAATGTGCAAGGTGCACTGGTCAATGGGTTATGCCCAGCTAACTTGGCTTCCAAGTTATGACCCAACACTTGCAGCTTCGGGGCTAGCAAGGTGGTTTCACACGAGCTCACCCAAGAGAGTAGATGGATCTGAGTTAAAGCATGCAAAGGGTCAGGCAATCAGACTGGCCTCTACAGGGTTGACAGATTCACAAGTGAAGCTCAGTGCAAGGTCAAGCATGCATAAATAACTCACAAGGCTCACAGGGTGTGTACAGAACTTTGCACCTTTTTCTCCCACTCCTTGGGCTTGCTCAAGAGCTCACAGGGTTTGTTTGGGCAGCTTTGTTAACATTTGCTCTTACTTGCCTCACTTTCCCAAAGAACTTTGCAGTACCTGTGCTCAAGAGAAGAGTTTAGCTCCCACAATATGCAACTTAAGGCAAAGAGAATGATACAAAGACAATGGTGATGCAGCTGAGCTATTGCCAGCTCAAGCCACAGGGAGAAAGATGCTTAATGCAAAGATGTTTATGCAAGCCAAGATGTACTAAATGAATGCAAGCTAACTGAAGATGCAATGACAGATGCAGAAATGGAAACCTACATGTTAAGTTACACTACTACAGGGTTATGATGCTACAATGAAAACAAGGCCAATGAACACAGGGCACACGCCAAGTCCCCGGCAGCGGCGCCAAAAACTTGGTAGGCCTCGAAAGTGTATGAAAATGATGGCCTACGGTGATAACCGCAAGTGCACGGCGTCTATCGGAGACGCGGCAAGTACGGGTCGATCCACAGAGACGAGGGGTGCTTTCAATGATCTATGGCTATGCTTGTGACGGACAGGTGAATTTTCCCCCTAACGGGTATGATTTCTACCCGTCCAGCAAGGCCAAACCCCGGTCACGCCACTCGAAAATGAAAATGAAAACAGTTAAAAACGAGAAAATAAACGAAATAATTTATACAACAAGAAAATAGTTTACACGGTGGGAAATACATGTTATGCTTGTTTGAACAAATTCAACATATAGTGATAAACAAAAACAGGTCCTGCCAGTACGAACCGGTTTGATGATGCACCAGCTTTGAAACTAAAGAAAAGTTTTATAAGAAGTTATGAAATCTCAGATTTGTCGCCAGCACATTCATTTAAGAAAGTGGGGATTCAGCTTAAATAAACAAATGGGTATATAAGGCCCTTAAGAAAGAAAAACAAAGTATAAGACATGTTACTATGCAGAACACAATAATTAAGTAATAGTTCGCAAGAAGACTGAACACTCTGTACCAAAACAAGACCAATTACCATCCATACTTATTTACATTAAGACCTGCCAGTAAAGAAGTTCCAAATAAACAGTAGTACATAAATGAAGACATGCCGACACACCAACGAGAAATAAAAGGTCTGTATGCAGTATGTATACACGCCAAAATCAGACCTTCTATTCAGGACACCACCAAGTTTCAAAGCATAACAAGGTCATTTACAATATCCCGATCATTGCAGCAAAATGTAACAAAATGACATGGGATAAAGCAAACAGACTAACTACCCAGATACCCCTGTGATATACAATATCATAAGCTTACAAAATACTAACTTTCAAGCGCTAACAGCTTTCCGTAAGCTCTGCCCGGCTTACTGCTGCAACTTCTCTTCGTACTCTGAGGGGGGAGAAAACAAAACAGGGTGAGCGGATGCCCAGTAGAGAGTATAACGACAAAATGTAATGCCAGAGCAAAAAAATGGGTAAAAAGGAAAGAGCAGCAACTAAATAAAAATTCAGAAATGTAAATCTTAAGCAAAATATACACCATACAATTATTTAGAGCCGCAAATAAAGTTACTCTACTATTCTCATGGCCAGTGCCACCGTCAGGGTAGTTCTGGTTACCAGCCATCGTTGCCGCAACGATCTTCCGGGTTGCCACCGAGGTGGTGGGGTGCCACTTAGGCCCGACGTTCCCTAAGTAGAGATTTCTAGTTTGTTTTTTTTTTTACTGGCAGCAATCTCAAGTGAATTCTCAAATAAAAGAACATTTCTAAACCACAATAAATTCACAAAAGTCATGGGCAGCAATGCCGCAGCTTACCAAAGCCTGCTTCAAAACCGAAGTACCAACATGAAGTACAGTTCACATGCCAAAAATAAAGGCATTCATTTTTTGTTTCCAAAAGTGCAGTTAAATCACTAGCTACAAGAAGTTAACAAGGTTATCGGCAAATGAACATCCAAGAGAGATGAATACTTGACATAAATCTGATTTAAACATGGCAAAGTCTCACATTTGTTACAAAACTGGAGTTGTTCATTAAGCCAAGTTAGTCCTAGTTGCCGAGAGTTATCAAGGAAGTAAAATGTGAATAAAATATCCAAATTGGTTCAAATAACACAAGTTAAGGTATAAGGGAATGAAAAAGCTACCATTTATTGAACTGAGATGTGTAAACAGGGTTTTGAAGAAGGCACTTAAGATAACGTCATAAAACAAAACGTGAGCTGAAGTTTAAAATATTTGAAATGCAAGGTTGAAAGGGTACATAGTACAAAGGTCTATTTAAGAATTTAAGATTTTTGTTACAAGTGGAGTTGAAATGAGCACATGAAGGACATGTTTAAATTCAAGTCAGAAGTCATAAATATCATTAACGAGGGAAGTTTCAAATACTAAAAATGTAAATTCAAGGTTTATTAAGCAAAGTAGCATCAACTCTTAATGAAGCTCAGGTCATATTGTAAGTTTCAAACAAAAATAGGAAATTCATTAGGTAATTTTCACAAACAGTTAATAGGATGGGTTTAAAGAAAATCCATCCAAAGACTTGATTAGTGATGCAAATGAATATTAGGAAGCTGCATAGCATTTTCAATCTTTTTAGAACCGTTTACGGCATTTGGAAACTGTCCACAGTAAAGTAAGCATAAAAAAAAGGATTTCAGACTAATATTGGCTTGCAAAAATCATCAAAGCAGGGAGAACTTGAAAGGGGTTTGTTAAATTTCCAGTTTTAAAAAAAAAAAATCCCAAATACCCAATCACAGAACCAACCGGTAAATGATCAGACTTTCAAATCAAGTCATAAAATGATTAACCAATTTAGAGATGGAAGGAAAAATCTAAAGGTCACTCTCAGCAACTACGACACCAACAAAAGAAATTTTTATTAGGGATTTTTCATGTTATTTCAGAATGGCTAAGGAATTCAACAAAAATTTATTCAGACACCAAAAACAGATTGAAATTTTCATTTCTTTGATTTCTAAAAATCGCGAAGCATCAAAAGGAAATAATACTAAACATGCATTAGCATTAGCAATATCCATTAACACCATTGGAAACCATAGTTCAAAACCAAAGAAAAGAAAACACCAAATGAAAGAATTGAGAGAAAACCCCTACCTTAACTGCCGTTTCAAATCCGTCAAGGGAACACGATAGAAAAATCTTCAAGGGAGAATTATCTTTCTTTTTTTCGGTTTTAATCAAAATGAATACAATAGAAGAAGAGAAAAGAAGGAGAGCTACTCCTGGGTTCTAGGCTTGTTAGTTTCCTTATAAAATTTTGTGAAGAAGATTTCTCTATCCCCCACGTGTCTTTCATGCTCCAGGTTTTCTAGAATTCTCTGTACATCCTCTAACCAAGCACCCTAATGGTACTAAGGGACAATTTAATTAGCTATAAGCACCCATACTAGGTTTAGGGCACTCATTGCATCTATATGCGCCCGATGGTAGAATCACACGAGGACACTACTCAAATTCTGGATTCTCAGCCAAATGAGTTGAGTTTGTGCTCAAAGCCAAATAAAAATTTAAGTGGCTGTTACACCATAAACCCCTAAAAAAAGAATTTGGTCCCCAAATTCAAAAATAAACGAAGAAGGTACGACGGTTACCTTTAAGTAGCTTTGGGGTACTTGTGTTGCACGCCTCACAAGTTGCTTCTTTAAGTAAGTGATAGTTCCATATTACTTTCACCATCCTATCGCTTCTGTTGGAAGGAGTTTATCCTTTGTACCGGCATTCCACAATGGCTTTTTCCACGTAAGTTATGTCATCATTCAATCACAAAGTTGATCTACTCTCCGTAGTAAGCTGCGCAAATTTTCTAGGAATATATAAGAAAAATCTCCAATCACTAAGACGTCTTCTCCGTATCTACAACTTCGTCGCCCTCGCTAAGATGGGAAATAAAAGTTAAACAAAAGTTAAGAAACCCGATGCGATCCTAGTTAATCAGGCCAAATTTTATAGGGAATCCTTTAAATCGTTACGTTTAAGATTAAGCGCAAACACTGGCATGGAACCAAAGGAGTATATTTTTTTTTTCAAAATACAAGGAGTATATCAAAAAAGATTACCAAGGGAATTTGAGGTACCAGTTTTGTACACGAAGGAGGCAGACTCAAAAATTTCATTTTCTTTTGCTACAAAGCAGTAATACAAAGAAAAGATTGAATGTACAATAAGTTTCAAGTGAGGAATATGAAATGATTAATCCAAAAATCATAAATTAAAATCTTAATTTTTGGTTATCCCTTGAAGGACAAAAGGGATAATGAAAAGTTAATATTAATTAAGAATGGGAACTGGGTAAGAAGATAAGTATATTGTTAAACCAATGTGGGATTATGGCAATATGAACATCAAAGCAACAACTGCGAAGGAATGAAATTCTTTTCAAAAAGAAGTGGTCAGGCTTTCAGTAACTAACCAAGTTCATGAAAAATTTCATTACATTTTGGGGCAAACTTCGATCTAATTTCGCTCTCACCAATCTTGGCTAAACAAGAGGAAATAAGAAGTTTCATTAATCTTACAGGGACTTGTAAGATTCTTTAAAAACAAAATTTTAGGAAAAAATTGGTTTAAGGCAAGCATCAACAACACACTTCGGCTGCATTTTCCAAATAGCCAAATAAAATTACGGCAACCGTCATAGTAAAAACGTATTATAGATAAAGCAAACACAAAACTAATTTCTTACAAAATTAAAAGTACAGACCTTAAAAAGAAATCACTAAAATTTCGTTGTCTAAAATCAGTTAGCACCAAGTGAAAGTAAAACCAAATCCAATGAGATAAAAATGCCTCACCTTGATAACAGCCGAATATTGTCGCCTCACTGTACTTGCATAGCATCAAACTCCTTACCGACGCCCATCGACCACTTCTCTCCTTTGAGAGAAAATCCTCCATCCCAATATTTCCTTGAATTTATTCAAGTCTACAATATTATTTGACTGCCTACAGTATCTAATGACATCGATAAATAGTCAACTACCTCATCCTTCATTTCAATTTTTTCTCAAAGCATCGTTCTCTTGCCGAGACACTTTGTCTACCGTACAAAAATGCTACATATTTCCACACCGCGATATCTTCAAAACAAGACATGCGTCAGATTCACAAATGGTTAGTAATGTACATTACTAACACACCCAAAGATATGTATATCACAACATCTGGTTAGTATTCCCCAATCCCAAAACCAGCAAGACTCTTTCAAAAAAATTGTGCAGTGGAAAAGCAAGGACATATTTAAACAATATTACCACATTCCTACTTTGGAGTCCTATGACGAATCAGTAGCACAAACAAAAGAAATGTTCTCCTTCACCTAACACCGACTGAAATGCGACATACCCGAATATTTTTACGAGTTTTACCAAAATCAAAACATGGCGTTGTATGAAAATTTGTGGAAAGTCAACTATTAAGTTAACATGAAAACAAAACACAGTCCCGGCAAGTCGGAACCTTCGCTCTGATACCAACTGTGACGGACAGGTGAATTTTCCCCCTAACGGGTATGATTTCTACCCGTCCAGCAAGGCCAAACCCCGGTCACGCCACTCGAAAATGAAAATGAAAACAGTTAAAAACGAGAAAATAAACGAAATAATTTATACAACAAGAAAATAGTTTACACGGTGGGAAATACATGTTATGCTTGTTTGAACAAATTCAACATATAGTGATAAACAAAAACAGGTCCTGCCAGTACGAACCGGTTTGATGATGCACCAGCTTTGAAACTAAAGAAAAGTTTTATAAGAAGTTATGAAATCTCAGATTTGTCGCCAGCACATTCATTTAAGAAAGTGGGGGATTCAGCTTAAATAAACAAATGGGTATATAAGGCCCTTAAGAAAGAAAAACAAAGTATAAGACATGTTACTATGCAGAACACAATAATTAAGTAATAGTTCGCAAGAAGACTGAACACTCTGTACCAAAACAAGACCAATTACCATCCATACTTATTTACATTAAGACCTGCCAGTAAAGAAGTTCCAAATAGACAGTAGTACATAAATGAAGACATGCCGACACACCAACGAGAAATAAAAGGTCTGTATGCAGTATGTATACACGCCAAAATCAGACCTTCTATTCAGGACACCACCAAGTTTCAAAGCATAACAAGGTCATTTACAATATCCCGATCATTGCAGCAAAATGTAACAAAATGACATGGGATAAAGCAAACAGACTAACTACCCAGATACCCCTGTGATATACAATATCATAAGCTTACAAAATATTAACTTTCAAGCGCTAACAGCTTTCCGTAAGCTCTGCCCGGCTTACTGCTGCAACTTCTCTTCGTACTCTGAGGGGGGAGAAAACAAAACGGGGTGAGCGGATGCCCAGTAGAGAGTATAACGACAAAATGTAATGCCAGAGCAAAAAAATGGGTAAAAAGGAAAGAGCAGCAACTAAATAAAAATTCAGAAATGTAAATCTTAAGCAAAATATACACCATACAATTATTTAGAGCCGCAAATAAAGTTACTCTACTATTCTCATGGCCAGTGCCACCGTCAGGGTAGTTCTGGTTACCAGCCATCGTTGCCGCAACGATCTTCCGGGTTGCCACCGAGGTGGTGGGGTGCCACTTAGGCCCGACGTTCCCTAAGTAGAGATTTCTAGTTTGTTTTTTTTTTTTACTGGCAGCAATCTCAAGTGAATTCTCAAATAAAAGAACATTTCTAAACCACAATAAATTCACAAAAGTCATGGGCAGCAATGCCGCAGCTTACCAAAGCCTGCTTCAAAACCGAAGTACCAACATGAAGTACAGTTCACATGCCAAAAATAAAGGCATTCATTTTTGTTTCCAAAAGTGCAGTTAAATCACTAGCTACAAGAAGTTAACAAGGTTATCGGCAAATGAACATCCAAGAGAGATGAATACTTGACATAAATCTGATTTAAACATGGCAAAGTCTCACATTTGTTACAAAACTGGAGTTGTTCATTAAGCCAAGTTAGTCCTAGTTGCCGAGAGTTATCAAGGAAGTAAAATGTGAATAAAATATCCAAATTGGTTCAAATAACACAAGTTAAGGTATAAGGGAATGAAAAAGCTACCATTTATTGAACTGAGATGTGTAAACAGGGTTTTGAAGAAGGCACTTAAGATAACGTCATAAAACAAAACGTGAGCTGAAGTTTAAAATATTTGAAATGCAAGGTTGAAAGGGTACATAGTACAAAGGTCTATTTAAGAATTTAAGATTTTTGTTACAAGTGGAGTTGAAATGAGCACATGAAGGACATGTTTAAATTCAAGTCAGAAGTCATAAATATCATTAACGAGGGAAGTTTCAAATACTAAAAATGTAAATTCAAGGTTTATTAAGCAAAGTAGCATCAACTCTTAATGAAGCTCAGGTCATATTGTAAGTTTCAAACAAAAATAGGAAATTCATTAGGTAATTTTCACAAACAGTTAATAGGATGGGTTTAAAGAAAATCCATCCAAAGACTTGATTAGCGATGCAAATGGATATTAGGAAGCTGCATAGCATTTTCAATCTTTTTAGAACCGTTTACGGCATTTGGAAACTGTCCACAGTAAAGTAAGCATAAAAAAAAAGGATTTCAGACTAATATTGGCTTGCAAAAATCATCAAAGCAGGGAGAACTTGAAAGAGGTTTGTTAAATTTCCAGTTTTAAAAAAAAATCCCAAATACCCAATCACAGAACCAACCGGTAAATGATCAGACTTTCAAATCAAGTCATAAAATGATTAACCAATTTAGAGATGGAAGGAAAAATCTAAAGGTCACTCTCAGCAACTACGACACCAACAAAAGAAATTTTTATTAGGGATTTTTCATGTTATTTCAGAATGGCCAAGGAATTCAACAAAAATTTATTCGGACACCAAAAACAGATTGAAATTTTCATTTCTTTGATTTCTAAAAATCGCGAAGCATCAAAAGGAAATAATACTAAACATGCATTAGCATTAGCAATATCCATTAACACCATTGGAAACCATAGTTCAAAACCAAAGAAAAGAAAACACCAAATGAAAGAATTGAGAGAAAACCCCCTACCTTAACTGCCGTTTCAAATCCGTCAAGGGAACACGATAGAAAAATCTTCAAGGGAGAATTATCTTTCTTTTTTTCGGTTTTAATCAAAATGAATACAATAGAAGAAGAGAAAAGAAGGAGAGCTACTCCTGGGTTCTAGGCTTGTTAGTTTCCTTATAAAATTTTGTGAAGAAGATTTCTCTATCCCCCACGTGTCTTTCATGCTCCAGGTTTTCTAGAATTCTCTGTACATCCTCTAACCAAGCACCCTAATGGTACTAAGGGACAATTTAATTAGCTATAAGCACCCACACTAGGTTTAGGGCACTCATTGCATCTATATGCGCCCGATGGTAGAATCACACGAGGACACTACTCAAATTCTGGATTCTCAGCCAAATGAGTTGAGTTTGTGCTCAAAGCCAAATAAAAATTTAAGTGGCTGTTACACCATAAACCCCTAAAAAAGAATTTGGTCCCCAAATTCAAAAATAAACGAAGAAGGTACGACGGTTACCTTTAAGTAGCTTTGGGGTACTTGTGTTGCACGCCTCACAAGTTGCTTCTTTAAGTAAGTGATAGTTCCATATTACTTTCACCATCCTATCGCTTCTGTTGGAAGGAGTTTATCCTTTGTACCGGCATTCCACAATGGCTTTTTCCACGTAAGTTATGTCATCATTCAATCACAAAGTTGATCTACTCTCCGTAGTAAGCTGCGCAAATTTTCTAGGAATATATAAGAAAAATCTCCAATCACTAAGACGTCTTCTCCGTATCTACAACTTCGTCGCCCTCGCTAAGATGGGAAATAAAAGTTAAACAAAAGTTAAGAAACCCGATGCGATCCTAGTTAATCAGGCCAAATTTTATAGGAATCCTTTAAATCGTTACGTTTAAGATTAGCGCAAACACTGGCATGGAACCAAAGGAGTATATTTTTTTTTCAAAATACAAGGAGTATATCAAAAAAGATTACCAAGGGAATTTGAGGTACCAGTTTTGTACACGAAGGAGGCAGACTCAAAAATTTCATTTTCTTTTGCTACAAAGCAGTAATACAAAGAAAAGATTGAATGTACAATAAGTTTCAAGTGAGGAATATGAAATGATTAATCCAAAAATCATAAATTAAAATCTTAATTTTTGGTTATCCCTTGAAGGACAAAAGGGATAATGAAAAGTTAATATTAATTAAGAATGGGAACTGGGTAAGAAGATAAGTATATTGTTAAACCAATGTGGGATTATGGCAATATGAACATCAAAGCAACAACTGCGAAGGAATGAAATTCTTTTCAAAAAGAAGTGGTCAGGCTTTCAGTAACTAACCAAGTTCATGAAAAATTTCATTACATTTTGGGGCAAACTTCGATCTAATTTCGCTCTCACCAATCTTGGCTAAACAAGAGGAAATAAGAAGTTTCATTAATCTTACAGGGACTTGTAAGATTCTTTAAAAACAAAATTTTAGGAAAAAATTGGTTTAAGGCAAGCATCAACAACACACTTCGGCTGCATTTTCCAAATAGCCAAATAAAATTACGGCAACCGTCATAGTAAAAACGTATTATAGATAAAGCAAACACAAAACTAATTTCTTACAAAATTAAAAGTACAGACCTTAAAAAGAAATCACTAAAATTTCGTTGTCTAAAATCAGTTAGCACCAAGTGAAAGTAAAACCAAATCCAATGAGATAAAAATGCCTCACCTTGATAACAGCCGAATATTGTCGCCTCACTGTACTTGCATAGCATCAAACTCCTTACCGACGCCCATCGACCACTTCTCTCCTTTGAGAGAAAATCCTCCATCCCAATATTTCCTTGAATTTATTCAAGTCTACAATATTATTTGACTGCCTACAGTATCTAATGACATCGATAAATAGTCAACTACCTCATCCTTCATTTCAATTTTTCTCAAAGCATCGTTCTCTTGCCGAGACACTTTGTCTACCGTACAAAAATGCTACATATTTCCACACCGCGATATCTTCAAAACAAGACATGCGTCAGATTCACAAATGGTTAGTAATGTACATTACTAACACACCCAAAGATATGTATATCACAACATCTGGTTAGTATTCCCCAATCCCAAAACCAGCAAGACTCTTTCAAAAAAAATTGTGCAGTGGAAAAGCAAGGACATATTTAAACAATATTACCACATTCCTACTTTGGAGTCCTATGACGAATCAGTAGCACAAACAAAAGAAATGTTCTCCTTCACCTAACACCGACTGAAATGCGACATACCCGAATATTTTTACGAGTTTTACCAAAATCAAAACATGGCGTTGTATGAAAATTTGTGGAAAGTCAACTATTAAGTTAACATGAAAACAAAACACAGTCCCGGCAAGTCGGAACCTTCGCTCTGATACCAACTGTGACGGACAGGTGAATTTTCCCCCTAACGGGTATGATTTCTACCCGTCCAGCAAGGCCAAACCCCGGTCACGCCACTCGAAAATGAAAATGAAAACAGTTAAAAACGAGAAAATAAACGAAATAATTTATACAACAAGAAAATAGTTTACACGGTGGGAAATACATGTTATGCTTGTTTGAACAAATTCAACATATAGTGATAAACAAAAACAGGTCCTGCCAGTACGAACCGGTTTGATGATGCACCAGCTTTGAAACTAAAGAAAAGTTTTATAAGAAGTTATGAAATCTCAGATTTGTCGCCAGCACATTCATTTAAGAAAGTGGGGGATTCAGCTTAAATAAACAAATGGGTATATAAGGCCCTTAAGAAAGAAAAACAAAGTATAAGACATGTTACTATGCAGAACACAATAATTAAGTAATAGTTCGCAAGAAGACTGAACACTCTGTACCAAAACAAGACCAATTACCATCCATACTTATTTACATTAAGACCTGCCAGTAAAGAAGTTCCAAATAGACAGTAGTACATAAATGAAGACATGCCGACACACCAACGAGAAATAAAAGGTCTGTATGCAGTATGTATACACGCCAAAATCAGACCTTCTATTCAGGACACCACCAAGTTTCAAAGCATAACAAGGTCATTTACAATATCCCGATCATTGCAGCAAAATGTAACAAAATGACATGGGATAAAGCAAACAGACTAACTACCCAGATACCCCTGTGATATACAATATCATAAGTTTGCAAAATACTAACTTTTAGGCGCTAAGAGTTTTCCGTAAGCTCTGCCCGGCTTACTGCTGCAACTTCTCTTCGACTCTGAGGGGGGAAAACAAAACAAAGGGAGTGAGTGAATGCCCAGAAGAGGGTATAACGACAAAATGTAATGCCAGAGCAAAAAAATGGGTAAAAAATGAGCAGCAACTAAATAAAAATACAGAAATGTAAATCTTAAGCAAAAATATAGATCATAAAACATATTCAGAGCCGCAAATAAAGATACTCTACTATTCTCATGGCCAGTGCCACCGTCAGGGTAGTTCTGGTTACCAGCCATCGTTGCCGCAACGATCTTCCGGGTTGCCACCGAGGTGGTGGGGTGCCACTTAGGCCCGACGTTCCCTAAGTAGAGATTTCTAGTTTGTTTTTTTTTACTGGCAGCAATCTCAAGTGAATTCTCAAATAAAAGAACATTTCTAAACCACAATAAATTCACAAAAGTCATGGGCAGCAATGCCGCAGCTTACCAAAGCCTGCTTCAAAACCGAAGTACCAACATGAAGTACAGTTCACATGCCAAAAATAAAGGCATTCATTTTTTGTTTCCAAAAGTGCAGTTAAATCACTAGCTACAAGAAGTTAACAAGGTTATCGGCAAATGAACATCCAAGAGAGATGAATACTTGACATAAATCTGATTTAAACATGGCAAAGTCTCACATTTGTTACAAAACTGGAGTTGTTCATTAAGCCAAGTTAGTCCTAGTTGCCGAGAGTTATCAAGGAAGTAAAATGTGAATAAAATATCCAAATTGGTTCAAATAACACAAGTTAAGGTATAAGGGAATGAAAAAGCTACCATTTATTGAACTGAGATGTGTAAACAGGGTTTTGAAGAAGGCACTTAAGATAACGTCATAAAACAAAACGTGAGCTGAAGTTTAAAATATTTGAAATGCAAGGTTGAAAGGGTACACATAGTACAAAGGTCTATTTAAGAATTTAAGATTTTTGTTACAAGTGGAGTTGAAATGAGCACATGAAGGACATGTTTAAATTCAAGTCAGAAGTCATAAATATCATTAACGAGGGAAGTTTCAAATACTAAAAATGTAAATTCAAGGTTTATTAAGCAAAGTAGCATCAACTCTTAATGAAGCTCAGGTCATATTGTAAGTTTCAAACAAAAATAGGAAATTCATTAGGTAATTTTCACAAACAGTTAATAGGATGGGTTTAAAGAAAATCCATCCAAAGACTTGATTAGCGATGCAAATGGATATTAGGAAGCTGCATAGCATTTTCAATCTTTTAGAACCGTTTACGGCATTTGGAAACTGTCCACAGTAAAGTAAGCATAAAAAAAGGATTTCAGACTAATATTGGCTTGCAAAAATCATCAAAGCAGGGAGAACTTGAAAGGGGTTTGTTAAATTTCCAGTTTTAAAAAAAAAAAATCCCAAATACCCAATCACAGAACCAACCGGTAAATGATCAGACTTTCAAATCAAGTCATAAAATGATTAACCAATTTAGAGATGGAAGGAAAAATCTAAAGGTCACTCTCAGCAACTACGACACCAACAAAAGAAATTTTTTATTAGGATTTTTCATGTTATTTCAGAATGGCTAAGGAATTCAACAAAAATTTATTCGGACACCAAAAACAGATTGAAATTTTCATTTCTTTGATTTCTAAAAATCGCGAAGCATCAAAAGGAAATAATACTAAACATGCATTAGCATTAGCAATATCCATTAACACCATTGGAAACCATAGTTCAAAACCAAAGAAAAGAAAACACCAAATGAAAGAATTGAGAGAAAACCCCTACCTTAACTGCCGTTTCAAATCCGTCAAGGGAACACGATAGAAAAATCTTCAAGGGAGAATTATCTTTCTTTTTTCGGTTTTAATCAAAATGAATACAATAGAAGAAGAGAAAAGAAGGAGAGCTACTCCTGGGTTCTAGGCTTGTTAGTTTCCTTATAAAATTTTGTGAAGAAGATTTCTCTATCCCCACGTGTCTTTCATGCTCCAGGTTTTCTAGAATTCTCTGTACATCCTCTAACCAAGCACCCTAATGGACAATTTAATTAGCTATAAGCACCCACACTAGGTTTAGGGCACTCATTGCATCTATATGCGCCCGATGGTAGAATCACACGAGGACACTACTCAAATTCTGGATTCTCAGCCAAATGAGTTGAGTTTGTGCTCAAAGCCAAATAAAAATTTAAGTGGCTGTTACAATGCTAAACTGAGTTTCCTAGCAAGTAACAAGTGACAGAGTGTAACAAAAGATATTTTGTGCCGAAACGGCTGAAGTGAATATGTGATATGAACCTAAGCTAAGGTATAAATAAATGACAAAGGTAAAAGTATGCTAAGTCTTCAAATCAGCCACTAACTTCATTGTGTCTTTAGCTAATTGCATTACTCTTGACCTTGTAACAGTAAGGGAGAGTGTCAAGTCTACCACTTACCTAAGGTGTTTCACCAATGGATGACTCATTCACAACTAAGGTATCAATCCCAGTACTAACCGCCTAATGAAGAACAACTAGTCTAAGGATTAACAATAATAAACTAAGCTTGAGTTGCAAAGCATCATCATCACGAGGGAATCTAACTACAAGGTGCATCCATGGCATTGGCATGCACCGTGAGAGAAAAGTGTGATGTGCTAAGATGAATTCTATCCTAGAACAAATTAAGCATTCAAGAGAAAAACAATCAAAGATAATTAACACAACAGTAAACTAGGGCTTCATCTCAAACCCTAGCCAATTTGAATTAAAACATGATAAAGCAACAAAGAACAAAATAACACTAAATGACCGCACCGGCTAATCCAGTAGTGACTAAAATCATGTTCTCCTCTTCTTTTATACATGCAAAGTTTCCCCCAAAATACCTAACCCTAATTCAATTAAAATAAAAATTAAATGAAAACACATCGTACCCATACTGAATCCAGCGTTCTCCCTTCGTCTAATCGCCCGCAACTCCATGCTTTGACTGTGGTGATGGAAACCCTAGTTTTAGTTTTTTCTGTTAGCTTCTAGGGTTGGAGAAGCTAAGAAAGAGAAAAAACTAAATCTAGAGAGGGGTGCGGCTGGGTAGCGCTTGGTTGCTTTGTGGTGTCGGTGGGGGTGATGGTGACGGAAGAGGAGATGGTGGTGGTGAGGGTTTTGCGAGCTCGCTCTCATGTCGGGAGATGGGTTTGCGAGAGGTGAAGAGAGAAGAAGAAAGAGAAGGTGAAGATGAAATGGTTTGGTTCGATTAGGGTATAGGGTGTGGGTCGTCACATGCGAGCGGGCACAAAGCAGGTTTGATGAAGCTGCCTCAGCGAGCGTTGGATGGAGCTGATGGAGATCTGAACGGCTCGGAAAGGTAAGCGGTTTTGGCTTGATCTAGTGTTGCACGGAGCAATGATCTTCGATGCACGTGAAGCAAATGACCGTTGGATGAGGGAGAAAGAAATCTCAACGTCTCGTAAGAGACGGGCTCGGATCCGGGTCATGGGTAGCTCTAGCCCAAGTCTTCCTTGTTGGGTTGCAACTGATTTGCGCGCTACGGCTTTGGCTATCCGCTCCACGACATGTTTGACTCCACCTTCGCTTTTTTGGCTCCTTAATTTCTCCGGACTTTATTTAGTACCTAAAAACACAAAATTAATTAATACAAATATTTATTCTTCAAAACAAGGAAAACACAGAATCTGGGATAATATCTGATTTCTAAGCGCAAAAGATGAGTAAAATGCCAATAAAAAGGTGTATAAATATGCACTATTCGGCACTCATCATGTGATTCAATTGTTTCCGGTTTAGAAAAACTATTGTTATCTTGCTTTATTGTGTGGTATCAATTGTTTAGGCTTACAAAATTTCGGTGCAATTGCGGTGTTTTAATGTGTATGTTGTTTCAATTGCTTCCGGTTGAGGTGAATAATTATGCAAGTTGATTTATTTTGGTTTGTTGTTTGGCTTAAACGAAAGAAAAGGTTTATGGGATGAATTGTTTATGGCTTAACGAAAGAAAAGGTTTATGGGATGAATTGTTTAGTCCAATTCGATCCCGGATAAGACAAACTAAGTTAATTCTGATCTTAGTTAGACTTATCAAAGTGGAGGTTTCGGTTATTCAAGTCTAATCGAATGCCTTAAAAAGAAATGCTAGTTAACTAACCTAGTACGTGTCTTGTTTAAAAGTTAAAGGTATAAGTTATATGGATAACTAGAACCTGATGAGAAAAATAGAGTTATCTTTATTTTGGTCTTATCGAACAAGCGATTGTATTTGTACAATCGGTTTAGCAAAGGAACTAAGGTGCTTAGTTGAATTTTGGTTTGCTAAACTATTAGGGAAAATTTCTTCGGGAAATTGTTTCCTTGAAAACATATCAGAACATAATTACTTTTTTAGTTTCGGTTTTGATATTGGTTATCAAAAATTATGTGTGGAACCCTCGTACTTAACTCTATAGGTTGCAAGTCTATTTTGAGATTTGTAAGCTTCTTTTCAGTTTGTCCTTTGTTTTTTTCGTTTTTTTTGTCATTTTGTGACAACAAAGTGGAGAAATATATGGAGTAAACAAGTGATACTGGTATTGATTTATATTGATTGGTATCACTAAGGTAAAGGACAATTGTGCTTAAACGTTGAGCTAACGAAATAGTAAAATCATAGACTAAGGGGGAGTAACATATCATATGATACTTGTAGAATATGGACTAAAGGGAATAACAAAGACGTGCGGATTAATAAAATCTATCTATCTTACCTTTAGGGGGAGTATTAGCTTTGTTATTATAATGTCAACAGCGGCATTTATGGATTGAATGTATACAAGTTATTGTGTTGTTGAATTCGGGAATCAAGCGTATGTGTAATGCTTCTTGTAATTTGTTTATCCATATGATGTAAGAGTTTTGTCACCAAAATTGACAAAGGGGAGATTGTTAGAGCATAGCTCGGTTGAACCCACCAAGCGTTGGTATGTCAAGTTTGGTTGTCATATTTTAGTGAGCCAAAACTCATTTTAAGATCCGCTTGATTATGTACTAGAGTCAACTTCGTATAGGTTAGCTTGAAAGTATTAGGATATGAGACATTACATGTATTGCGAAGACTTGAAGAAGTGAAGAAGTAAGGAGCTACAAAGACAACATCATCCTTCCACTTGAGGTTAGTGATATTTGACTTGAACTGTTTCATTCCCTAACGTATCTTTCAAGTCGTGCATATTGAAAACAAAATCACAAGCATGAATGACACTCTAGTTAGACATAGTACTAAAGAATACAATACGAGGTTTATTACTTAACCATTAAACTTTGTAGATAAGACATCTACATAATCATTTGAATGCTACTGTGATTATGTATGGGTATAACTATAAGGTGAAGATTTCATTTTAGGAAACAATGTTTTACATTTGTTTTAAGGTAGTAAATTCATGAACTTGTTTTGTGAATCGAAAAGGAAATCGCCAGACATTATTGGTATTGTTATTCATTGCATATCTTGTGAAAAACCAATATGTGTGATTAGTATAACCGCTCATGACTTGTTTATGTTCTTGGTAAAACTATTCACAAAGGCCTGACTTTTGTATTGGTATGACTTTTATTAGTGAAACCGATCTTAAGTAATCACCTGAGATGGTATGATCGAGTTTTTGATTTTGTGTATGACCGACTCTGGGTAAAGGGGAACCGATCCTAGTAAGAGTGAAACACATCACAAAGGGAAATCGATCCTTGTATGAGGTGCATCAAGTTTTAGCAGAAAGGGGAATCGATCCTATGGACATGTGCAACACGTTTTTAGGCAAAGGGGAACTGATCCTATGGACATGTGCAGCAAGTACAAGTTGGATACCATATATATGTGGGGAACCGATCCTAGTACCTAGTCAACCGAATTTTTGGAAAGCCAGTGTGACTATGCACAGTACTCACATGGAGGTAGAACCAAAACTTGTTTTGGTAGAACCGTGAAACCCATGATTTGTGATTGAGTTTTCTTGATCAATCACATAGTTGTTGAAAGTCGGATGAACCAATTCTAAACTTGTTTGGAAGTGTGGAAAATTGGTTTCAAGGTTGTAAGTATAAAAGAGGACTTACAAAGTAAGGATGTCGACATACTTTGAACATGTGCAGTAACGCTAATCTTTAATTATTCAAAGTTATTCCTTAATAGCTAAAGGAAGAAAATTCCTAATCGAATAAAATAAATTGAGAATCTTTTATTTAAGGTTTTTAATTTTATTTTAGGAAAATGAAAATTAGTAATGTGCATTTACTAGTTGGAGATTTTCCAAGAGATTTTCGATCATTATTTGGACAAAGCATTTCCAGGAATTATGGAAATCGAATTTGGAATATATTGAATATCTTGAGAATATTTTCGGTTTTGGAAATTCCTTGGTGTCCAAACTTCCTTGGTCTATAAATATGAAAGTTTGCATTTCAAGCAAACTAATCATTTGTTCAGCAAGAACTATCTCAGTTGTGCTGTTACTGGTGCCTATTCGGAGAGGAGAGTAACCTAATTAGGCGAAATCTCTTACGGCCGCTCAGTTTAAATTCTTCTTTGGGATTGAGAAGCTCTATTAGTACCGTTGGTGGGAAACTAGATAATTGTGGTTTATCTTTTGTTTTCGATTGATTTGATTGACTAGCGGTGGTTGAACTTTGATTGCACCTAGTTTGTTTATGCTTGAGAATCTTCTCTTCTGATATAAGTTTCACTCAAACTAGATCGAAGTTTCGACGGGGATCTTTAGACTTTTTGTAGATCTAAAGACGTCTTGTGATAATCCATTATTAACAGACTCCGTTCTGTGCGTGATTTATCACAAGAGATTCAAGTTGATTGTGTGCTGGTGTTTATTGAAGATCTAAGAAGATTTGAAGACAAAGAAGATTTTGAAGATTTCTGATTTGGGTTTCATAATCTTTGGTGTGCACAATACTTTTTGCGGTATAGAGGATCCAACTATAATCGGTTATCCTTGTGGTAGATTAGATTGATTAGTTTTGTAGATCAGCATCAATACAATTATTTGTGATTAAAAGTATTGATTGCAAAATCTTAACAATTACTTCGGTAGTTAATAATAAGATAGATCTAAGAACCTGACGATGGAGTCTATTGAGATAAACAAAAGAGACTTTGTCGAACCCACATCTCTTGGTTGAAAAGAGTTGCTACCAAATAGATTTGTTGTTCCTTTACTGTTTGGCATACGAACCAAAGGAATTGTTCCAAGTACGTGACTTATTCATAAGTTGGAGGCGTGGGAATACAGAAGGAACTAGGTGAACTATAGGTTTAGTTGCTTGGTCTCAAATATACGAAGTTGGTTTGATTTTGTATATCGGCTTAATCCTGAGAGTATTCAATTCTGGACAAGGTCCTGGGGGTTTGTTGCATTTGCGGTTTCTTCGTTAACAAAATCTTGTTGTGTCTTTTACTTTTCTATTTCCGCAATTATAATTGTTTTTATTATAATTAGAAGTTAAATATACAAACGTTAATTCATATTTACTTGATAAGATATCTTATTTTGTTTGGTTAAGTCCAAACCTTTTTATTAAGTAAACATACTTCGTCGTTGTATTGTCTCGATCTCGTATCCATAGACAATCACATGAAGTGTGAACTGATTTGTTGTATTGTTTTAACTCAGTCTATAGACAATCACTTTCGTAGAAAGGACTTATAGGTGGAAAAGTTTTAGATTGAGGTATGTTTGGGTACCCTCATCTTTTCACCTACTACCAATTAACTTCGGACTGGAATGTAGTTGAGCCCTAACCAATCTCACAATGATCAAGGTATTCCTTATGCCTCTAGAACCACGCCGGATTCTGCGCACTTGATTCCCTTAGCTGATCTCACCCACAAGCAAGAGTTGCTACCACCCAAAGTCGAAGACTTGATAAACAAATCTGTATCACACATATTAGTCTATTTAATAGATAAATTTGTATCCCACAGAAATACCTATGAGTTTTGTTCCGTCTTTTGATAAATCAAGGTGAACAGGAACCAACTGATACACCAGACTTATATTCCCGAAGAACATCCTAGTAATATCAATCACCTCACAATAATCTTAATTGTATGGTAGTGAAACAAAATATTGTGGAATCACAAACGATGAGACGAAGATGTTTGTGACTACTTTTTATCTTGCCTATCGGAGATTAAATCTCGAACAAATCTTAGAGAAGATAGCACTTAATACGATAGAATAAAGCAAGATCAGAACACACAACCATAGAGAAAATAGTTGGGTCTGGCTTCACAATTACAACGAAGTCTTTAAGTCGTTAACCTAATGGTTATAGAAAAACCTAGGTTAAAGTAGAATCAAATCTAGTCGCAACTAGTATCACACATGAGGTGTGGGAATTAGGTTTCCCAGTTTCTAAAGTTCTCCCTTATATAGTCTTCAAATCAGGGTTTGCAATCAATGTTAGCTTAGTAACAAAGCATTCAATATTCACCATTAGATGAAAACCTGATTATACACAGGCTAATATCTTTCAACCGTTAGATCGAACTTAGCTTGTTACATACAAATGAAAAGTGACTTCATTTAGATATGAGTAACCGTACCTAAACTTGTACACCTTGTTAGCTCAACAATAGTTAACCGAAGTTAGCCATATGAACACTTTAATATCAACCTTGTTCATCTTATTCACAAGTAGTTCAAATGACTCAAATGAAACTAGTTATAGAGTTGTTCAATTGTTTATATTCGCATAGAAGTATACAAGACACAATTGAAGCTAAATCTATTTTGATTTACTTGAATTAATTTATGAACATTATATCCACGGTTTGCAAAAGATTACATTCCTTATTATATAAATGTATTAGTTCATGAACAAACCGATTTTAGAACATAACCCACTCTAGTATGCAAACATACTAAGAGTTCCGGACTTGGTCTGCCCGCTAGTATGCGAACGTGTACGCATACTATTTCTCACGACCAACCTTAGTTGAATTAGTATGCAACCGGGTACGCATATTAAAATCCCGGACCTGAACTGTTATTCCAGTACGCATACAGGTATGCATACTAAGTTCTCAGACTTCAACTGACAAACCAGTGCACATACGGGTATGCATACTATGGTTCCCGAACTTGAAATCTCTTGCAACAGTTAGCATACAAGTACGCATATTGTGTTATATCCAATTAATGGTTATTCGTTCTAAACTCCCATTTCATTCATTGAAACATTCTTAGAAGACGTGAATAGCCGTCTCACACAAACTATTAGCTTCAAAGCAATTTTCAAATGATCGAATGATCAATACGAAACATTTCGATTCTACACCAAATGATTGTCTCACACAAATCATATAAGATGTTACCAGGTGATTTTCACATGATCATCTTTTGACTTTCGTCAAGAATAAAAGATGAACTTGGTTAAAGCAAAAGATTACCAACACATATTTCGAGAAACTCGAAATATCAAATGTGTATAATCGAAGTCTATATAGCTATACAACTTTTGTCTCAAATAGGAGATAGAGTAAATAGACTTTTGAGTGATAGATGAGTTCAAGTCTATACATACCTTTTATTGATGAAGTTCCACAAGCTCCCCTTAGTAGTTCTTCGTCTTCAATCAATGATCGCCGTGAAGTCTAAAGCTCAATTACACAATCTATCCTAATCCGAGACATGTCTATATGTAGACTAGAAATCAAGACTTATAGGTTTGACAACTAAACTTGACAAATAAGCTTGAGATATCAACGCTTGAGAGTTCGACCGAGAAATGCTCTAACAGATATTTTGTAAGAGTTAACATGGTCTCAGGATGAATATCCTGCCTGCTTTTCATAGTGGTAATGGCGGCTGTGAAACATTAACCAGGGCCGGCAAGGTAATCATTAACCAACCATGCCGACTTTATGTCACAGAAACTTGATTTTCCTGAGTTCAATTTTGTTAATAGTCGGCATCTTATATGAATAGGACCCTACCGACTTTATGTCACGGAAACTTGATTCTCCTGAGTTCAATTTTGTTAATAGTCGGCATCTTATATGAATAGGACCCTGCCGACTTTAGATTATTCGGCATTGTAGATGAATACAAACATGCCGACTTAGTATTAGTAGCATGTTTAACCAAAAGTCGGCAAGGTTGTAAGATTACTACAATGCCGACTATACGTTAGCTGACACGGTGAGAAATTAATTACATGTCGACTATAGGTTAGCCGACAAGGTAAGAAATCAATAAGATGCCGACTATTAAAGAATTTCCAATAGTCTTCTGTGTGTCAAAAATAATACAGTCGGCATTGTCATTAAGAAATAACCATGACGGCCAAGGTTAGTCGACATCTTCTTCATTCGTCGACCCTACCGAATTTTCATACTTTCAGAACTGAAAGTGTTGATTTCTTCTTTTATTTTTAAAATTTTAATTATAATTTTTTAATATTTAATTTCATTTTTAATTTTGAGTATGACTTCATACAACAGCTTTGCAATCCCCTTTTTAGAAGTGTTTGGGTAGTGTGCTTTCATTTCGGTTGCAAAAGATATTCTCAAAACAATTTTTTTTCATCAAAAATCTTCCCATATAAGTTCAATCAAAAACAAAATTTCATAACTTAAATTTATTGTAGTGGATGGAAAAGATAAATAGGCAAGCAGGGAGGGAGATTTCATGCATAAGAGAAAGTCTATGTTACATAGATATAGTCCTTTATATACAATAGGAATAAGACCCTATATACTATATTGGCCCGCACATCCATGGGCTAAATCCCTACAATACTCCCCCATGTACGGTCCAATAAACTTCATATGCAATGCTTCAGATGTAGTTCTTTAAATGTCGTTCTCTTCTTGATGACTTGTGCCGAAATCATTTGCCTTACTAAAACTTTGACAAGGAAAAACCCAATGGGATAAAACCTTGGTACAAATCTTCCCATGTAGTACTTCACATGTTATCTCGTATTTTACATGTAGCTCATCACATGTAATACGATCTTGAAAGATCGAAGAGTCTAAGTTAATTGCCTCGTTAAAACTTCGTCAGGAAAACCCAGAGGGATAAAACCTAAACTAAATAGAAAGAGTACAATATTAATTAACCTTAGAACATAGTTGGATGCGTATATGTTGCCTCATTAAAACCTTGACAAGGAAAAAGAGTTAAAACTTCGGGTTTTGCCTAGCTCGAGACTGTACCTCCTTATGGAAAACCTGTGCTGTGCATTAGGGATAAAATCTCGGGACTTCTTTACCCGTAAACTTTCCATCTTGTTTAAAAGTTTTTTTTCTAGAAAGAGTAACAATATTAATTAACCTTAGAACATCTTGTTTATTTTAGAGGTTAATGTTTTGATGCGTATCTTCTTGGATCGTTGCCTCATTAAATATAGTGTGTATGGGGTGTTTTTGTATGAGATGTTGCCTTGACAAGGAAAAGAGTACAATGCGAGAAGAACGACTAAAGATGATCGAGTCCGCTGCCATTAATGGTGGTGATTGATCTCGAGGATGGTATGATCACTTTGCTCCGTTGAAGTTAACTGACCAGTTTAGTGGTAGTCTGGAAGGAGGTTTTGAACACAATCTCCAATTCTTGAGGCATGAATGAGGATGGTTTGTTGTGGACTGAAATGGGTTTAATTTGATCTCAAATGATGAAATTTAACTTCAATGGGAAAGACAATAGCCTTTACTTGTCCTACTCTAGGCACGAAATTATATGACTCCGATGTTTGTTGTTGTCTCATTAAAAACCTTCACTTTGTCGAAGCAACAAAACCCTCAATAGCCTTAGGGGAAAAAAAACCTTGTCGAGCAACAAAACCCTGTGGGGAAAAAGTAACCTCGGTGAAGGAAAAGAGTTCAACACACCATTAGATGCTCCCCCTGATGTCAGACAATTTTCATTAGTCTAATGCAATCAAAAGGAGTTTATCACACTTTACTTTGGTGACTTGAACGTTTATAAAACTATGTTGTTTATTTTAGAAGTTACGTTGCTTAACAGACTATCGCATTTCATTTCTTTGATACAGATATTTTTAGTAATATCAACACGATATTTATGTCTTCAACGTCCAACATACTTGATGTTTTTAGTATTGTCTCGCTAAAAACCTTGTCGAGTAACAAAACCCTTTGGGGAAAAACTATTCTCGATCGAAGGGAAAAAGAGTACAACACAGCTTCAATTTCGAAGTAAATTATGTCGACATCATATACTTAGATCCTCCCCCTGATGTCGGCATCTCCCCCTGATTACTTTCAGAGTTGTTCCAGACAGTTCCTTTAGTCATGTACTTTGGTAATGACTTAGAAAATAGTCTACCATATCTCCCACTGATTACTTTCGTTTGAGAAGAGATTATTGTTCCTTCATAATTAACAACTTTTGGATTGCACTTTCATTAGCATTCCTTTTTATGTATTTATAGGGATAAAACAAACTCATGTCAATGGTTACTTTTAAGTATATGATTACGTTCATTATACCATTCCAATGACGTTGCGTTAGCGCTGAGCTATATTTAGCTAACAAGTTCACTGAGGATGTAACATTTGGTAGAGTACATTATGCTAAGTACAATAATGTGTCTATTTACTTAGATAAGGGAAATTCATCTCCCGACACATCTTCGTCATCTTCCTTTAGACGAATTGGTCATTTACTTACATCTAAAACTCAACTAATCATGGGAGTGCTAGCAGGATGCATGTCATTGTTAAATTTCCTAATAATGACATATGCAAACTGGTGGAATAATATACCACAAGCTTGGTCTTCTAGTTCAGAACATAGATAAGATCGAAATTTCCCAGGATTTTCATCTCAAATTCAGATTTGAAATATCTTGTAAGATCTCTTATTCCATTAAGAGTACTTATCATGTCCATACCATCGACATAGATAGCTACAATTCTGAATCAGGAACTTATTTAATACACATGGTACCTTACTTGTTTATCCCTTCCCAATCAAATAGTCACTTAGACGGGTATACCACATGCGCCTGATTGTTTAAATCAATAAGTGAGTGTTCCAGTGTAACTGTAAACACACTCCGTGGTTTTAGAGTCATTCGAGTTGGGAAGGAAAAGGCCATCATGCACTTTTGCAAATATCTTTGAATCTAATTCTCCAGAGATATACCACATCTATTATGTTTCAAGTTTTTTTGAAACTACCAAGCAAACTAATTAACTGAACATTATTATGTTCAAAAGAGTAAGTGATCCAGGGGTTTGTGAGAAACCTGGCGCCACAAGGTGATTCTTTATACTTTAATACCTCATTCTTCTCACTACACTTTATGACAAATAACCACATATGTCCCACGGGCTTTACACTAGGTTGGTTAGCACTACCACACCAAATACCCGTATATTTCTACCTGGATTGCGAAGGACAAATATGCTATTTATTTGAAATTAATAAAAATAAAGCATGGTTCGATCTCATTGTGCTCTACTTATGAAGCAACTATTTATGGATTATATCATCAGTGTGCACGCATGATCCTTCCATTGACTCATGTGCATTCTCATAATCCGTCAGGATTTTATTGTTCTCTAGAATCATTTAAAACTTCGGAGCGTCCTCTAGTTTGATTCATGGACATATTCAGAGACAATCTTATGAGATGATTTCTGATGATATTTATAAGTTGTGGCTTACTCACCTACTTCCTTTCTAGGTGAGGATTGATCGAACCAAGTGGTCTCTCCAACTTCCTTTATGGAGCCACGACCTCAACCACACTTCCACTGAGTGTAGTTGCAACACCTTAGTCTATGGTGTATATCCTGTATTGAGGATTTGTAACTTTGTAGGAAGGTTTGCAGCTGGTATGTGTGATCTCATCACTTTAGCAACATCAGTGTACATTCTGAAAATCGAATATTCTTTATCACTTCACATTTACATTTTTGGAGTACAAGAATCAATGTGAGACATAGTAGGAACACACCACGACAATTCCTGTCATTCCATTAGAAAATACTTTTTCTTATCTCCCCCTAACGATAGGAAGACTGTCTCATTAAAGTGATAACCCGCAAATCTAGCGGTAAGAGATCTCCTACCAAAAGTTCTAAAATGCGGATAATTGTTGGGAATTCATTTCCAACATAACTACTTAACAGTTTTTAAGACCCATCATAGTACGATGTGGAGTCGTAATGGCACATATATATTGCAACCAAAAATGTGTAAGAACACGAATATCAGGATTAAATCCAGTTACCAACTGGTACGCAGAAAAGATTGACTAATATTGGGTTCTAAAAACGAATTAAGTAAGACGCGTGTAATATTGCATATCCCAAAAGTAATAAAAGGTAGGTTGGTATACATAACATATTCCTTAGACACCATCTGTAACCTTTGATGGTATCCTCTACGAGACCATTGGGTATAAGATGCTCTATATTGATCCTATTAAACATGCAATCACTACACCATTTTAAGGGATTTGCAACTCAGATTAGAAACGGCAGTAGTGCCGTTGCTAATTTTCCGTTGCTAATTTCAGTTGCAAATTATTCGCAACGGCACTCTGGCGTTGCTAATTTCGCAACGGAGAAGAGTTAGTTACGAATATCAACTGTTCTTTATTCAAGCTTGTGAAGTATGCGTGTGGTCGGGAACACTAGGGCTAGTAAATACACCCAAGTCAAACTTCGGTCAAGCCTTCCTTTTTCTTTTTCCACCCTTCAACCTTAACTAACTTATATCCTACATTATCGTTTTTTCCCTACTCATTTTTTTCTACGCCACATACTCTTTCATCTCCTCTTAACTCCTTCATCTCCTCTCCATCTCTGAACTCTTTCATATCCTCTCTATCTCTGCATGAAGAACTTCATCTCTTTCAGATCTAAAACCACAAAAATCAACAACAAGTTTATAGATGAACTTGAAAACTTGATTGGTTAGAGTTTCTAGGAGATTGAAGAAAGATAAAAACAGTGGAAGTTAGATTTAGGGCTTCTGTAGATGAAGATTAGGAATTCGTTTTGGTGATGTATAAGAAGGATTAGGATGGGTTTAGTTTATTGAGGAAAGGTGTAAGGTTAATTAGATGTTCTGAAGCTGTAACGAAGATGAATTGAATAAATTAGGGTTTGAGTTTCTTATTTAGGAATCAATTGATGAAACGGGTCAACCATTCAAGGAGACGGTTGTTATTGTAAGATGGGTTGAAGCTGTTGAAGAAGAAATGAAAAGAATTCATAATGATTATGAGTTTCTTTGTATCTTAGGGAAGAAGTTCAAGTTGGGAATTTAAATTCGTGCTTGAGGTAATATTTCATTACTTAATTGACATAACTCTTTATTCTTTGACATATATATTAAAGTGTTGAGGTATTTGACATAACTCTCTATTCTTTTTATCAATTTTTCCCAAAATTTTCAATTTGGGTTTCCAATTTTCTGTAATTTCGAGCTTTTTGAATTGATTTGTTGAACTCACAATACGAGGATTAACCAGTTGAGGGTGTAATTTGATTAATGGGGTTTTGTTTGATTGCATGTTGTTACGGTTTGAATGATTTGTTTGATATAATGCTGTGAAACCCTAATTAGAACATTGGTGGTTAATCAATTAGTATTCCATGTCATTGGTCATACTGTTCCTCTTTGTTTATAATTGATCAACTGGGTGGGAATCTTGTTTTTTCTCTACCTTTTTGGAATACCATGCATGTTGGCACCAATTAGTGCATTAGTGGGTCTTAATTGTGTTGAATTAGCAGGTGTGGTTGGACTTAACTCGGGTAAGTTCTGCTATGCAGAGACAAAATTGTAAGTGTGCTTTGTTAGGAATCCGATTTCTTGTAATGAAATGGGTAAAGTTAGAATAAGGTGATCTTTTCAATATTACACGATGTTGTAACATATAAAATAGTTGTATCATAATATCTATCCATATGCTTTATAAGTTAGATTTGTCATTATGTTGTTAGTTTTTCTCATATTTGATAAACGCCTCCTGTTTCCTGCAATTTTTAAAATAGAAATTACATTATCTCTATATGGACTCCTTTTCCTGTTTATTTTTTCAAAAAGTGCTTGCTATCAATTCCGATGATAAGCTTGAAATTGGCGTGGTTAAGTTTGTAGTTTAGTTTAAGGAGAAGTAAAAGTTTTGGTGCATGCTTTGCAGGGCCAACATGATGAGCTCGAATCAAAGTTTTTTGAGGAGACGGCTGCACTTGAAGCTAAATACCAGAAGCTTTATGAACCACTTTATGCCAAGGTATTTTATGCGTTCTTTTATTTGGAAAGTTTGAATTCATATGTGAATTTGTTTCTCCCTTGTTGGTTCCCTTTTGAGTTGGTGGTTGTGAACACTGCCCCACAGGCATAAATGTTCTTTTTTTGCTCTGGTCATATTTTAGATGTTCGTTGACGAGATCATGGATTTGGTTGAGCTTCATCCATCGAGAAATTCTCTAATTAGTATGCCTGGAGAAGAACTGAACAGAGAAGGAGACTCACCATATCCATAGAGTTGGTTGCTAACCCATCAATCATTTTCACGGATGAGCCAACATTGGGTCTTGATGCTAGGGATGATGCAATTGTCATGAGAACAGTGAGAAACACGGTAGATACAGGGAGAACTGCTATCTGCACCATTCCTCAACCTAGTATTGATATCGTCTAAGCTTTTGATGAGGTCTGACTAAAGCTTTTGTAGTCCTGTAATCATCATTATTACTTTAAGATCTTCTACTAATTCGATAGAGTTTGGTTGCAGCTTTCATTGATGAAACGAGGAGGGCAAGTCACATATGCTGGATCACTTGGTGCTCGTTCTCACAAGCTTGTAGAGAACTTTCAGGTGAGCATCCATTTCATCTTTCAAACTCAACCGATAACCGAGAAAGAGTTCTTAATGTCCATGTGTGAGAAGTTTTTAATCAACACGATGGTAACTTTTTGCAGTATGCTCCGGGGTTTCCAAAGATTAGGGATGGATATAATCCTGATACATAGATGCTTGATGTTAGTTATGCTTCTGTGGAGGCTCAGCTTGATATAGATTTTGCTGAAATTTATGCTAACTCTACCATCTATTAGTAAGTTAAGTGGAACATCGTTTTATAAATCTCTTATTATAGTGGCTTTCTATGTGTAATCGATCGTTCTGCTGACCCTCTTCAGGAGAAACCAAAAACCAAAGTGCAGTTGATAGGGAGGCAACTGATGTAAGTTATTCGTTTTAGGCTTATCTACTAACCGATATTCTGACTTCTTATGTGCTAGTTTGGGTTATGGTCTGGTTAAGGAACAACAAGTTTTATAGCAAATCATTCTCTTATTCTTTTTATATAATCTTGTAAACTTTTGATGGAATGTATAATAATGCTGTGGAGTATTATGTTTCTAATGATCGTAATGTGAGTGCTATGTAAGTGATTTATGATTTATCACATCTCCGAATATGCTTTATAATAGTAATGGTTTTAACAGCATCAAAATGACTATAACAAGCATTTGGTTGACAGATGTACGTGTTGGTAAGGTTATTGGAATATTTTGTGAGCCGAGCTTTTCATGTTCAATTTGTTTTCTTTTTGCAGGCTCTGACTGAAAGTGAGAATGTGGAACCATATCTCAAAGCTCTTATGCCAAAGTACTTGAGGTAAGAGATATTGTTATTATTCATTCCTTTTTTTTTAATTCCCTTTACAGCGGTGATTTTCTTTATTCTGGTCTGAGTTCTCCTACATAGCTTTCATCTTACCATTGTCTGTGTAAGCAAATACATACTTGTATGTGTGGTTGGTTGTGGTACCAGCATACTTTATTGACTTGCAAAGGAATTTTACACTTGAAAATTAGATAACAATGATCTTTGTTGGACGGTTAGGACCTAGTGGGAGAGATGGTTTTGGGTGTCTGTTTTGTAAGAAACTTGTTAGCTGATAAAGACCATAAGGTCCATCACATCATTGAATACTGGTCCAGTGTTCTGAGAAGCCTTTTGAACTAGGATAGTCACAACAAATAGATGTTTTGCATTATCTTAGTGGGCTGAAAACTCAGTGACCGGACAATATAACATCTAATTGATCGTAGACCCCTCCACACTAGCCTATTCAGAATCTTATACAGGGCGAACTCATGCAACCTGTTACATTTCTGTTCAACTTCACATAACTTGCCGCCTCTATATGAGAAAGCTGAATACCTAGCATTAATTGCATTGGAGTTCTGTGATTTGTTCTCGTCAAGTTACCATAAAAAGTTCATGGTGTCTCTCATGAAAATTTGAAATACTTGGTTATAAAAAGCAGTGAGAAATTAAAGCTAACAAGCTCTGCTAAAACTGCCTCGGTGTTATAAGCTTATCTGCTTTGCTGTTCTCCAACTGTTTTTGTATCTTTCTTTTGCATGAAAATTGTGTTATTTGTCTTTTGAGACCTCGGTACTGAAATTTCAAATTTTGGTGCTTATGCAGGTATTTAGGGTTTTGGTGCAAAGCAGTACTCTGCGGGTGATCTTAGAGCATCAGCTGAATCTACTTATGATTTTCAGGAAATTGGTTAAGCACAATCTCATCATTCTTCTGGTGGAGTTCTATCTTCCCCTGTTTTGCAATGCCTCTTTCAGTTTATGTAAATTAGGTTTCCCATCCATTTATGAACCTCAACATAGAATGTTGTATGTCAATTACAAAATTTTGTGGTCTTCATCATCTCAATAAGTTTGTTTGTTGTGATACTTGTATACTGGTATCTCTTACTCATACTTTTAAGTTCACATCAATTCAAGAATCCTTTTTTCTATGATTCTCAATAAAAGAGTTTTATATGTTCATTGAATGAAATTGTGGTTTGTATATCTGTGAGTATGTGGAATATGGAGAACTGGGTAACTGTAGGGGGTAAATGTGGGGGGAATGGATTTTGACCAGGTCAATGAAGACTTGACCTTTTTTTTCTGTTGCAAAAAATTAGCAACGTCCTTATTCTATTGCTAAATTAGAACCATAACCAATAACATTTTAGTTCCAGGTAGGGGTATTCCTGTAATTAGAAACAGCTTAGCAACGGCACACCTTGGTTGCGAATAAACAAAGTCGCAATGGCACGGTACGTTGCGAATCTCCGTTGCTGACCAAGAATCGCAACGGAGCTTATGCCGTTGCGAAAAACTGCAACACCGTGTTTTGAAACGTCAACCTGCCGTTGCAACCCAGGTCAGCAGCGTCCAGGCTCCGTTGCTAATTCCTAAAAATGGTGTAGTGAATATTCATCAAGTCCTTTTGATGTAAATTCTCTAGCATAACAAGGGTGGTTAGCCTTTGCACTTTGCATTGTGTAATATGTGCTAGGAGTTTTCAAACGCAAATTTCTTGGGAACTATAACTAGTTCAAAATGTCAAAACATTCACCAGATCCATCAGTCACTTTAATGGTCCGCATTCTGCATGAATATTTTTCTAAATTTCATCTTGTTTTCTTTGTAATATGGAATTTTTTTACCATTTGCATCTTAGGATGGTCTCGATCATGTTTTACTGAAGACTTTGTAAAAATGAGTGATATGCTTTCTTACCTAAAAGCATAATTGGAAGGGGGGTTGTGCATCTAGTAATTTAGAAAACACTGATTGAGAGATATATCGTCACTTTGCATTAATCTTTTTCCCATTTTCATTCACTCAAATAAAGTGATATTTGTATGAGTTCTTTCAAAACAATCATCATGTCACAACCAAAGTTTCTTTATGGTTATGCCCAAAGCCTGTATGAGTCAGTTTCCAACATTTCATCGTCGGAGTCAATACGATTCAATAATCCAAATATTATAGTAAATTACATTGCACTAGATTTACTCATTAGTTTCTCTAAAATATATTTCCTTCCAAATATATTAGAGACTATAAAAGATGCAATCAATTACATTCTCATCATTTTGATGTTCCACATGATATCCATTTGCACGGGTTACTTGGGAATTTAACAAGGTGTGATTATCTCTTGGTACATCTAGAGATTTTGCTACGTCTTTGTTCTATCTTGAAAGAAAAAAAATGAGCAGTGCTGCGCTCGATAAGATAGTCAATTGGTTAGGCAAAGTTCTTGTTGCCATTAAAGTTGATGTGAAAATTGGTTGCTATTATGATACACACATTACATTGTATATACCAACATCTATGGCCAGGTATATTTCCAACTCTTTCATTTATGATGGGAGCTAGAGTTACATTTTAGCTTCATCCATATTCAGTTGATACATGTACTTTGGTGCATTATTACTGGGGAAAAAAAATACATCTTTGTCTCATGATATATATGTCCCTTTTTACATGCTTTATATGAGTCATTACGTCTAACCCTTATTAGTTCGGGGTTCTTTCCATTTTCAATTTTGCTACATTTAGCTTAATTTGAGAAATTTCTTTATCTCAATAGGCCAAGAGAATCTCACTACATATGTCAACTGGGTACTTTAGGTTGAATATATTACTTAAAGATAGTTCTCTTGTTTTTATACTTCAACATATACTGGTTCGATAGTATCATGGATAAAGTAGAGAAATGAAAATTTTATGACTCATATCACCTTTTGTGAGTTCTTCCACAAAAAATTGGAATACATGTGATTTTATTTCCAACGTATCTTTTGAAAATATCGACTCTTAATAGTCGAGCCAGTGGATTGCATCCCACGGTACATTTCAAATTTGGGAAGAAAGTATCAAGTACACAATAATGGTGCTCGAGTAATTCTAAACCCCAAATAAATACATTAGAATTGATTTGGTACAACCAATTAAGCAAAAGACACCATTCAACTATAACCAATATCATATTCAAGATAATAAAATAACACTAAAGCCAAAACTCTTAATGATCAACAATCATAATTAAATTGACTATTTATATGATATGGACTTATCTTAAGACAAAAATAAACAAAGCCAGGCATGTTCTAAAAACAAATAAATAAGCCTAGCAAGTATTCAATGTA
This sequence comes from Papaver armeniacum, assembly GCA_023531295.1. Classification (NCBI taxonomy): domain Eukaryota; kingdom Viridiplantae; phylum Streptophyta; class Magnoliopsida; order Ranunculales; family Papaveraceae; genus Papaver; species Papaver armeniacum. The sequence goes on along the minus strand of JAJJWW010006204.1, from coordinate 538,517 downwards.
AAGGCCCACATTAGTGTTATAGTTACATACCTTTGGGCTTTGGTTCCCACTGTATATACACAGAACCAGAACACACTTGATTGTGCACGTCCCGAAACTGGAACAGGAGCTGGAACAGTGAGCCGGGTCGGGTTGGAACAGGATCCAGAACAGTGAGCCGGGTCGGGTTGGAATAGGATCCGGAACAGTGAGCCGGTCGGGTTGGAACGAGATCCGGAATAGTAAGCCGGGTCGGGTTGGAACGGGATCCGACAGAGTTGACCGGGTCGGATCGGGTCATCCTTTCATCTTCTCGAAATGCGGAGAGACAGTTCTTCCCCACATTTTCACCGATCTAAATCTACATCGGCCACCAAATCATTCATCAAAAATTACAAAACGATTATTATTACTAATCAAAATAATTCTTCATACCACATACTAAGTATACGGACAAAAATAAAAAAAGACAAAATAATTCCTGATTGGATTAGTATGAAGTAATTTTTGATTAGTAAAGACTTATTAATCAAAATAACCCTTAATTGTTGATTTGTAATTTCGGTTAATTAAAACAGTACCAAATTCCTTATTATATCAATTTTCACCACAGATCTAATATACCCAATGTACATGTTAAAATCAAAAACAGTGAAAAGAGAAAAAGAAATCCAACTTAGCTTATTTGGTTCCAACTTTGATGTAAATCATCCATGTAGAAAAAGAAAAAGAAATCAATTGATCCCATGTAGCTCTGCGGTATAGCATCGTGACTGATAACGTATTGTAGTGGATGGAAAACCTAAATAGGCAAGCAGAGAAGGAGATTTCATGCATAAGAGAAAGTTTATGTTACATAGATATAGTCCTTTATATACAATAGGAATAAGACCCTATATACTATATTGGCCGCACATCCATGGGCTAAAGCCCTACAACAAAATTCATATTTTCAGAAGTTTTAATATACTCTAATCAGTTTTTATTAGTGTTAATTAAACAAGGGTATTTTAGCCATTTAGAAAATATATGGCTATGGGGTGTCCTATTTTACTTCAAAATTCAAAATAACCTGGATTTTGTCTCATTAGGTATACCCCAATTAATCTGGGTATACCCCAATTTGGCCAGGATTAAAAAGATCAAGAGAAATTTGTTATGTATGTACTTGGTAAAAATACCTAAATCCATATAGCAAGCACCCAAAAGTACCATGGCAATAAAAATACTAGTTAAAGTTTGTTTAATTTCACACATGCGCATACATAAAGTTTTCTATGTAACAAAATTCACATAAAACCCAACCACGACTGGGAAAATGGGTCCTGTTAACTTGTATACTCGTATACAAGTTAACAGGGGTATATTTGACTTTAAGTTATATGGGAAATATAAAACAGTTGCATAGGAATAATAAATTTATCATTTTCTACAAATGTGATTATATTCCTTTAATACCCCTTAAATTTCACTAATTAAAAATAATAAAGGTAATTAAGCGCCCACAAAACTCTCTCCTCCTTCTCTCCTCCTTCTCTCACTCTTCTTTCCATTTTTATCTTCCTCTTCCCTTTTAATCTTCTTCTTCTCCAATTTCATTCTACTGTAAAACCCTAAAACAAATATTCAACTATATATATTGCTTTCTCTCTCCGCAGATCTCACTACAGATTCTTCTTCATCTTATCTTGTTAAAATTAAAATTTGATTCTTAGTTCATTCAATTAAAATTCATGACCACCATCTCTATTTTTCTGATGCAAAAGTTCATATGAACCCTAACATGGGTAATCAGTTTTTGAGTTTTTGCTGGTTTGTAACTTGGCGGACGTAATTTTTTTATCAGGCTGAAGGCTTAAATTAACAAAACATTTAGGATCTGCAAACTTTTTATAAACCAAATATTATAAACTTGAATCTGGGTACTATCAAAAAAAAATCTATGGTTTAATTGGTGGAAACATTAATTTCTATGGTGAAAGAAAGATCAGGAAGATTAGATTTTTGTTTTTTTTTGATCGGTTGTCATTCGGTGGAGATGATAGATCTAATGGTGGGATTGAAACATTAATTAGGCATGCATGGAATTTGTTTGAGTTTTTTTCTTTATCAATTGTGGGATTAAAACTGTAATCGCTTTTTAGAGTTCTATTGGATTCATCTCGCTCCCACTTCTCACGCCCAATTACATAAAAGACAGGCCAACATTAAAAGATGGAAGACACGTGTAGGGTTGAATAAGAGCTAGTAATTATTTTTGACTATAATAATATATGAAGACAAGGCAAGAATTAATAAACATTTTCAGGCATTTATATAGATTGTTGTTCCAAGAAAAACACAACTCCAATGAAAATTGTGAATTCCAAAACATAAAGTAACTCAATGATTGCTCCTTAACGTATGCGCTGGTATACAAGATAAGAATTGCCTTAAAAGAATATGTTCTTCTTAAACTTTGATGGGTAACAAGACTTATATTATTTATACTCCCTCTGTTTTTGGAAAAGTGATACTTTCACTTTTTCATTTTAGCCTAAAAATAGGCCAAATTGAAAAAGTGAAAGTATCTCGTTTCCAGAAACGGAGGGAGTATTATAATGTCAATTATACTTATATGGAGGTAAGTTCCTTAAGACGGGACCGGAAGAAAATATGACTTATTCCAATATGGAGTTTATTCTTAAATATAACTAGCCCAAGTCGGGAGCAAATTTTTTTATTTATAGCCTATTCATATGCACCATGTCAAAAAAATGAGTTTGGCATGCCATGTGGCATGGCAAATGAGTTTCCCCACTATGGTATTTATGACAAATTTGATTAAAAATATATATTTAATTGTGTTCGGTGGGACGCTAATGAATAAAAAATATATTTGTGTTTATGTGGTGGGGTATTTACAAAAAATTAGTATTATAATATATTCAGTAGGACCATTTAGATATAAAAATATAGTATTAAAGAAGTGAAAAAGTAGGAGAGAAGGAGAGATTATATAATATAATTATTCGTAGAAGCCGGTGTTGCTGTAGTACAGTAGTAAAGTCACTGAGTGATAATACCAGTGACCTGAGTTCGAAACTCGCCAGCACTAAATTCTTTACCGATCAAAAAATAAATAAATATTCAGAGATAAAGTCTTGATCGCTGGAAATAAAGAGATTATCACTGAAGATGGAAAGATCATCGAGAGATGGAGTCTTTATCGCCCGATGAAAACTCCATCGTGTATGCCTATATGTTATAACTGACATATATGCATATGAGTTTGGGACTTTGACACACCCATAGTGGGTCCATATATGGCAAATATGTGAGTTTTCCATACCCGTAGAAATAGGCCTTATATGGAGGTCATTCCTATATGTTTATATAGAGGTTCTACAGTATTTTTAAGTTACGAAGACGAAAATGCTAAATACTGGCACACCCATGTCCCCCAAAATGTTTCACCAAGAGTGTCATGGAGATAGCGGTTTAATGTCACGCAAAGGGCCCCTTGCTAATCTCAAATCATGGGATCAACATGCTAAAATTTGACACCTCATGGGTGAATTTGTGGGGGAAATGTAGCACTGTCGTTTAAATTACCTGATGCTTCTGGTAATGTAAAAGCGGGATTTTCTTTTGTCTGAAAGTTACATTATGAAGAAAAATAGGATCCTTTGAGAAAGTATAATACCAAATAATCCAGGTGTAAATAACACGATCCTACACAAAAAAAAACACTTGTTTGAATTGTGCTACTAGTTGCAGTTGGGCTTTTTCGATATGGACCGATAGTTTTATGAAGAAAAATGTTTATAAACCTTTTTCTTGGTGGCGTAGAGCAGTGGTCTTGGGTTACATCTTTAACTCCTTATAATTATTTTTGACAATTACAGGGTTCAAACCCCTACCTCTGCAGTGGGAAGGAGCATGCCAACCATCAGACCAACTTGGACTCACAACATAAATAATTTTTCAAATTCAATAAATGTAAAATATTAACTTTTACAAAGTAATTATTTTTGCTTTTTAGGATTGATTTCTGGTCATACTATTTATACAACCTCTAAATTGCAAAACACTGAACAACAGTATCCGTGAAAAATCAATTACTAATGCATGTTGACCCAACATGTTAACCTTCCTAGTTTGGGGCCTAGTGTGTGATTATTTGGGGCATATTACTAAACAAACAAAAACAGACATTTAGAAGTAAAAAAGAAAACCCCTTATCCAACTATTTTGCGTAATGGCTAATTTACCCTTGATTAATTAATGTTAATTGGATAATTAATTGATGTTTAATCAAATTAAACTAGAAATTAACTAAACTTAAAATCATCATCAAAACATGAAAAAATCTTGATTTTTTTTTTTTTGAAAAAAATTAACCCTGAATCGGTTTATGTTCATGCTTATATAGACCGATTCTAAGAATCGGTTTATAAAACTTATAACATAAACCGATTGTAAAATTCAAGAGTTTTTCTGAGATTTTTTTTTGTTGCCAGAATCGGTTTATGTTAATGCCCACATAAACCGATTGTGGTTGACGTTCATCAAACACGAAGAACATCAACCCAGAATCGGTTTATATAGATGTAAAATAAATATCGATTCTGGTGAACATCAACCGATTTTCTGGTAGAGTTTAAGAAAATTTTGATGAGAAATTTCAGAGATTCATAGTTAAATCATTGATGAATCCCTCTTAAAAGGTTTGTCTTGAAAGGATTTGACTCAATCACTCGAATTGTTTGTCGTCGGAAAATATTATTTGAAAACCTTAAAAAAAATGGAAAATTGAATGGTTTTGTGATTATGTTTTAGTTTTTGATTATCATGAAAATAAAAAAAAAAAAGGTTTTGATGAAAATTTGTTAGTAGAAATGATTTAAGTTTTGATAAAGGATAAGGTTTGGGATTGAATTTGACAGTGAGGATAACTCAATACGTTTACCTAGTTTAGACACCCTTTATTCCTTTAAACGGGTGATGAATTTGATAGGCCCCAATTAATCACACCAGAATAATCGCACTAGACCCAAACTAGGAAGGCATGTTAAGAGACATGTTTCCCCCAATTTTGCAAATTTAATTTTCAGCTAGCTCTAGACTCTGGATGTCTATAGTCTAATGTCCAAGCTCAAAATCAAACAAGCTGATCAAGTCAAATGAATATTAAAACAACCTTGGATACCCCCAATATGATCATTCGAATTCTTTATATTTCCGTACTATTGGAATGGGGTTTTATCGACTTCCACATCTATAGGGGAAGAGGAAACCAGGCAACGTGGAATTAAAGGAAGTTGGGAAAAATAGGCGTGGAGATTGATCGACACCAAACTACACCCAAATCAATTACTATAGTATAACCCTAAACCTAAAGTATTCATGTCGATTGTTGAGTAAAGAGAAACAAACGGTGCTTGAAATAATATCCATACACCCAATCACGGTGAGATATTAAAATGATGATTTCGTGGGGGGCAGACAGTCATTTACAGGAGGTGAGTTCATTAAATTACGGTGTCTCGTGAAATATAAGATCAATAAATTGCAAAAATCCAAAACAAAAAGAATAGAGTATTCCCCCTTTCCATAAGAGTTTCTTGCTTTTGATTCAATCGAGGGTGTAAAGCGGTTAAAGTAAACTGGAAAACAGTTGTTGGTTACTTTGATATTTTCACAATGGCAGAATCAGAAATTATCCAACAACTGTTATAGAAAAGTAAAAACCAACATGAAAAGGAGGAAAAAGATTAAAGAGAAAGCAAAGGTATTTAAGCATTAGCACCATGTAGCTTAGATATTTGACTAAAGAGATTAGTTGAGAAAAGGTAGAGGAAAAACTAGTAAATTCCATCAAGGCTAATCCCGTTAGAGCCAGTCAGCCAGAGGTTAATTATTTTGGCATTTCAATGGAGAAAAGCCGAAAAAAAATCGAAATCTGAAGTAGATTTTGGGCAATCAATTCGGCCTAACATTTTCTTTAACATGACCCAATCAATTAGAACAAGTTCTTCTTTTTGAAGCATAATTTGGACTACGGGACAAGTTATCCCTATAGGTCAACTAATTAATATTTCAAATTAGTCAACTGATATGTATCATGATTAGCGGACGAATCGAAATTTTATTTTATCTCAAAATCTTGGGTATCTCAAAATCTTGGGTTTACACATCCAATTAGTTTTTTATCCGGACATTTTTAGGGGCGACCCCAAAAGAATTAGGGGCGATTTTTTTATTCCCAACCCATATATACCGTTAAGGGGTGACCAAAAACGCGGAGAATACGTTAATGCTCTTACATAATCAGAAGCTATTTTGTGCCCGATTATTATAAAGCAATCGGATGCTTAGTAAAGATATTATACTACCGATTAATATCGATTTTGTGCCTAACGCGTATCTTGCTTCTATAATAATCGGTAGGAAAAACAATCTCACGAGACTACCGATTATAGTAGCTCCTGAATTCCCAAAATTGGTGATTTCGTCAAGGAAGAAATTTGGGGCAACTTTATAATCGGAAGTCATATTAACTAACGATTATTCTAGTTCCCAATTCAAAAAATGACATTTCGCAAAAACAAAATTTGGGGCAACTATATAATCGGAAGTCTTATTAACTACCGATTAATATAGTTCTCAAATTCGAAAAAATTGAGTTTCTGCAAAAACAAAATTTGGGGCAACTGTATAATCGGAAGTGAAAATACTTCATTTGACTACCGATTGTTGCATGACCGTTCTACCATCCCATTTCGTCCTTTTGATCGTAGCTAGGGCCGACTTAATTGTAGACAAAGAAGACAAGTTGTCGGGGTCGTCCGCCTTTATTTTACTTAAGATCGTACTCGCCTTTTGGATACGCATAGACCTCACCGTCTCCATTTCATGTGGTTTTAACTTCGCAACCATTACATGTCCAATAAGAGTATCCGGATCATCGTGGTTGTGACAACCATTAGCAACTTTAGACATTTTCCAATCTTTACTTTCCTTACCATCGGGCTTATAGAAGACAATCTTAAATGGGCATCCAATCTTCTTTGTATGAGTTCGGTATTTCTTTCTCTCCGTCTTCCTTACATACTTATTATTCTTTCCCTCGTGACTCTTCTTCTATAGCGCCCCATAAGCTAGCAGTTGACTAATCCAAGAAATTAGTTAAATAAAGAGGCACTAAGAATCTAAATCATTTACTTAAACATTCACTTTATAAATCTGCTACAAAATCTTAACCCAAAACTAGCCCCGCTCTGAAATATATATATATACAAGAACTTCTCTCAAATGATACATATACAATAGTCATTTAGTTTACAAATAGAATATACAACATACTAAACATAGCAAAAGTTAACCAACTACGGATTCGACTCCACCTTGCTTGCCGCGCAACTACGATCTGTCAAAACCGAAAGTGGGAATGGGTGAACACATCATCCCTAAAAGGGGTGCCCCAGTAGGAATAACATTTAACTTTCAAGTAATCACTGAAATGATCTAGAAAACATTACATGTTTTTCCTAATATTAAAAGGCAATCAATTCACAGATTTAAACCATTATGTATATGGAACTAACTCCTTCTTCAAACAATGTATATATTGAGTGTCGACCACTTCCTTACACACCCTATTAGCCTATACGGTGTCGACCAATTCCTTACACACCTATTAAGCATAAAAGCAGAATTCATGTAGATATAAATGAAGGAGCAGTATCCTATATACCACGCATGGAAAAACTCGTTTTCCAGATAGGTCTCGACCAATTCCTTACACACCTATCATTTTCCTAATAAGTGTCGATCAATTCCTTACACACCTATTAAGCATACAGACGGAAATTTTTATTTCCCGATCATTTCATAAAGACATACAAGGCATCACAATTCCTTTCCAAGCAATGGAAAGATTAAAAGAAACATCAATACTTCCGGAATTCAAAATAAAACAATGCAAGGAATACACAAGCAGATAATGCATGAATTTGTTAAACATAAACTTTTGTGAAAGAAAACAACAATAATCACAGGAGAGTTAAATAAAAATTCCCACCTCTTTTGATGACATGCCACGCCTACCTCGAGATCCACGATCCACCGGTTCATCCTTTGAATCGATCGTTGTTAATAACTAACTGTTAATCACACAAGAACTCTAAGAATCTAGCCAAAATGGCTCACACAAGAATCATACAAGTCTAACTAATGGTTCTAAGCCCATTTATGATTCTACACATCTTCATTATCCATCTCTTTCATAATTAAAGGTTTAATTACTAATTCAATTAGATCAATTCTAAAGTCCAACATCTAAGTATTATGAACATCGAACATTTACAACTTGGTAGAAGGAATCAAATGCTAAATCAGACCATAAAGGTCCAATACATCAAAATAGGAAACTAATAACTATAAGCCCAAACCTAAAAAACCATCTCCATAAACTAAAGCCTGGTCCAACTGGTCAATTAACGGTTTATAACGGTCAGAGGGGTCAAGTAACGATCAACGTCCTTCCGTGGTCAAGTCTGGTCATGGTCCAGTCAAAGGTCAAAGTCAACTGGTCTCCCACCGAGTCAAATCGGTCATGATCAACTCGGTCAAGATATGGAAACTCGGTGAGCTAACTCAGTCCACAAGACCGATTGGGTGAGTCGAGTTTACATTTAACTCAAAGTAGATTGACTGAGCCAACCACTAGGACGAGTCAGCTAGACCGAATGCACCGGCCAAGGCCATTACTTAGGCCATCGACACTAATGCGCAATCAAGATGCAACATAAACATCCTACACAATTCTTAAACATAACTCCTACCTTTTCTTATAACAAACTACTCCTTTATTTGTAATTAAATTTTACCAGATTAATAATAATTATCAACTTCATCTTTATCATCTCAATAGAACATTCAGTTCATATAAACTTGATAATTCATTCACATCAATACACACAAGTTACCTGCAATTACAGCTCTAAGACGAACTCAGATCAGCTCAACTCAAACTCTAACAAACAATAACTCAAACTACCGTCACAACTCCACATCCATTCTCTTGCACCTGCGATCATTCCCATTGTCAGACATTCAACACAACTTCTCAAGCAATACCGCTCATCTCAATTCCTCTAAACTTAATTGCAATTCCAACAGCATAACTCAACAACTCAGTTAAGCACAGCCACCTGCACTAACTCCTTGTAGCTCTAATTATACTCATTCCAGTTCATCTCAACTTGTAATCCTTAACATCACAGCCACAAGAACCCCAATTCAAGCACTCTTAGCATTCAGTACACGAAACCACTTGCAATACCCTCTTAAGGTTTAGTTCATACACTGCAATTCTATTCAATTCTACTTCAAGACAACACTACCAGTACCTATGTAATTCCATAACCAACAGTTCCATCACCACCTGTCGTATCCTCACCAAAATCCATTTAAGCACAATGAATACATCATCTACTCATGTCCCCTGTAATTCAAATACAACATAATTCATAACTACAACTTCATACACACAGGCAATTGATTCAAGTTCTCTAAACTCATAATTGAAATAAATACCAAACTATGTTACTCTGAAGAACAATTACCTCATTCCCGAAATACCCAGGAAATTGATTCAAGTTCTCCTTTACCTGACTCAATTCGACAACTCGTCCCCCAGGACTAACAACAATTCTTCAAGCTCCATCTTCATCTTTGACTCACGAAACCCTATAACAAATTCTAATCCTTTATTTTCAAATTCGACTTTAAAACATACTTCTAACTTCTCATCTCAACCAAACCCATGTCTAATCCTTCCTTTAAAACCTCAATTTCACCTTCCCTGCCTTTTCTTAGAAACCCTAACTCTTAATTTCTTTATCGAATCAACACCAGAACTTCATTCAAACAACAACCCCCTTACTCTTCATCTATCAACAACCCAATAAACCTTCTGATTTCACAACAACATCAAAATCAGATGAAACCCTAATTCAATCTTCTCCAATTCGCCGCTTCTTTTAAGTCGGAACCTACCCCACCACAATCAACACCTTTGTCACCTAATCAATTCATCAAAACTTCTCTCAATCGATCTCTCACAAACTCTCAGAATCGCTCGCCGAAGAACAGAGAAGACGAAGATAAAGAAGAAATAAGAAAGAAGAAGAAATAAGAGAGAAGAAGAAAGGGGTACGAGTTTATCCTTGCAATTGGGTTGATAAGACCAAAGTTGGTTAATGGGACACTCCTCAAAAGGATAAGGCCAGCAGGTCGGCAAAATCACAAAATGACTATTTTTCCCTTCACACAGTTCTGAAGATATCTGTTTCGTCCGGTATCCGAACGACACGTTCGCGTAGTCCATTCAACGTAAATTTTAGAGATCTATTCAGCGGTACTGGTTTCGTATCTAAACGTTGTTAGATTAATTTATATTAATTAACGTTCGTGTTTAATTAATCGAGTCATTATTGGCTAAGACGTCTCTTGAATAGTCTAATGGCGTTGACGAGCTTGAGGGTCTTTACATCTTCTCCCCACCTCGCTCACATATCATTTCAAACCGAATCTTCTTAACGCAACGGTTCTGAACTACCACGCACATATTCTCTTTTGCCTTGTTCATAATCCATTCTTTGGCCTCCTTCTTACTTCCAAATATCTAAATGCGCATATAACAAAACAAAAATAATAAGCATAACCATCTAACATACATGATTGGAAAAATAAAAGATAATTCATGACCATACCAAATCGTTTGCATAGTGTAGGGAAGTATCAGGCCTCAAATAATAATCTTCATCAACCGCTACAATGGCCTACGCACAACAACAACAAGTTATGCAAATCGGAAGTAAGTTTTAGATAATAAGTAACCGATTGTAATGCAATCGGTAATCTAATAATATACAACATAACCGATTATGAGAAATCGGTAGTCATGTACGAATATAGTCTATCGATTAACGACATACACAAATGAACAATTCTTCTGTATAAAAAGCTTCAATAATCGGAGGGATTATAAATTCATAAACCAACCGATTATTAAATATCAAGATTTACGAATATTTCATTTTTGGAGAAATTCGTATTTGGGGCGACGTTATATAATCGGAAGTTTATTTATGTATACAACTTCCGATTGTGAGAAATAGAAGCTTTCAATTTGGGGATTTTTTTAATATTCGGCATATATTAATACATCAAAATATATCCGATTGTGGATAATCGTAGATTTTGTAATAATTTAACTACCGAATATATGTCGTTCATGTCATTCAATGCATGCAAAAATCGAATTTTCACGTTCAAAAACACACACAAACGCACATAACATGGATTACATGGGTATTAGAGTTTGTTAACAACATACCTGTATGTTTGATGAATCGTTAGCTTCGATCTCGGGTGATTCTCCATTTTCTTCCATGAAAACGTCGTCTAGGGTTTCATCTCCATCAAAGTTTGGATCATTCAACATATACCCCAAATCGCCATCTCTAAACGGTAGTGAACCTTGAACTTCAACAACTTCACGTCCTTCTTCGTACCCATCCATGTTTATGGAAGTTGGCAACATATACCCACTTCTTCTTCGTCTTTTTTCTTCTTCTCTCACTCAATCGGGAGTTATCTCACAATGAGTCAATTTTTTTTTTCCAAACACTAATATATAGACCCCAGCCTACAGATTACAAGAGTTTGCTTCCGATTATTTTGTGAAACAACCGATTATTTTTTTGGCTACCGAATATTATAGTTTTTGGCAAAGGTTGAATCCGGGGCCACTTATAATCGGTAGGGTTTTAAGTTTTAAACTCTACCGATTATGGCAGATTTCAAAATTCATCACATGAAGGATTTTAGAAAAAACTCATTTTGGGGCAACCTATAATCGGTAGGTTTTGGAACTAATTTGGCTTACGATTATGGCTACATCCAAATCACGGACCACATGGTTATGCCTGGCTATGTACCCTCTAAACCTATGGATTTTGGCACATGTTGGATTTGGGGCTTCGTATAATCGGACGCTAATAAGTAATAAACTCTACCGATTATGGTAGATTTCAAAATTCATCACATGAAGGATTTTAGAAAAAACTAAAATTGGGGCAATCAGTATAATCGGTAGGTTGTGGAACCTATTTGGCTTACGATTATGGCTACATCCAAATCACGAACCACATGGTTATGCCCGGCTCTCGTACACTCAAAACCTATGGAATTTGACAAGGGTTCGATCTGGGGCTCCTTATAATCGGTAGGTTGTTAAGTTGTTAACTCTACCGATTATGGTATATTTCAAATTCCCTTACATGAAGGATTTTAGAAAAAAACTCATTTTGGGGCAACCCATAATCGGATGGTTTGGTAATATATTTAACTCCCGAGTAACACTGCATCCAAAACACGAACCAAGTGGTTATGGATGGCTGTGTACACTCAAAACCTATGAAATATGGCAAAGGTTGGATCTGGGGCTCGTTATAATCGGTGGGTTATATAATTATATACCCTACCGATTATGGTAGATTTAAAAATTCATTACATGCAGGATGTTAGGAAAAACTCATTTTGGGGCAACTTATAATCGGTAGTGTATGTAACCTATTAGGCTTCCGATTATGGATACATCCACAGCTCAAGCCAAGTGGTTATGGTTGGCTCTGCACCCCTCAAAACCTATGGAATTTGACCAAGGTTGAATATGTGGCTCCTTATAATCGGTAGTCTTACAAGTTGGATAAGATACCGATTATAAAAGGGATTATTAGCCAAAGTATCTACACAATAATCGGTAGGTACCAATTCACCTTTAACCTACCGATTCACCTTTAACCTACCGATTCACCTTTAACCTACCGATTATGGTGTTGGCTACCGATTATATAAGGGCATATTGGCTATTTCGAAAAATCGAAGATAAGGGGTAGCTTAGATTTACGTTTGGGTGACCTTTTTTGTCTTTTAGTGTCGCCCCTAATTCTTTTGGGGTCGCCCCTAAAAATGCCAGGTTTTTTATTTTATTTTTAATCTCTCGCTAAATGTTGCAGTACATCTTTGTCTGAATCAACTATGACTGTTGATCCATTGAGTTTGCATCAACTATGACTGTTGATCCTATGCGTCTATTTTAGCTTACTTTCTTAGCAAGACTTTTCTTTCCTAGTCTATGTAGAACTATTTTCTTTTAGTCGGTCATGTAAGCCTATATAAAGGTTAGGTCTTCTTTGTTTAGAACACATCTATTATTATCAATATAATTATCAAGTTACAACCCTAAAATCTTGATCCTTGAATCATATTTTATTATGTTTCTGACGGAACCTAAAGTCTCTTCTCATCTCCACCAACTTGTTTGCTTTCACCTTTATCAGTTTTATATTAGTTTTACACTAGTTAATACCACAACCAGCATTTTTAGATTCTTATCTAAAAACAGATCCTTCAACCGCTTCCGCAAAACTCGAAACCCTAAAAAAAAAATTAAAAACTTTTAGTTTTCTTCTTCAGTTTCAATGGCAGATGATCTTTTACCATAGCTGATATTGAAGAACTCTTGAAATCACTTAACACATCCATCATCACAGAGCTTGAAAACAAATTTGAGACAAGCTTCAAAACTCTTACACGAAATTTCGAAAGAAGCTTGGAAAGATTGATAATTTAGAGAAGAAGTTAGAATCACATGCAGATTACATGATCATGATAGCCAAACGTGTAGGTATGGATGATAAAGAGATGTCTGGGTTAGTCGACGATAAGGATGAAGAAGAAAAGAAAACAGAAGAACAAAAGCAAGGTTCTTTTGTTAAGAATAATTTTATTCCTGAGAATATTTCACATAAGCTTCAACACAAAGAGCAGTTAGAAGGTTTTATTCACAAACCTTTTAAAAAACCTGTAACTGTGAATCTCAACAGTGTGAAGAGGACAAAGAAGAAGAAAACCAAGAACAAAGGTGGATAGAAGATTAAAATATAGTATGATCCTTATGGAACTCTACCAGAATATAAGTTAAAGGCTGATATACCTAATTTTCATGGTGGATTACAAATTGAAGACTTACTGGATTGGTTTTATGAAGTAGAATCGTTCTTCAACTTCACGGAAGTCCCTCACTCTTCTAAAGTGAAATTGGTATCATATAAACTAAAAGGTGGAGCTGCAGCTTGGTGGGAAACACTCTGCGAAGATCGACGTAAGTATCATAAACCTCCTATACATACTTGGAAAAGAATGAGAGATTTATCAAGAGATAAGTTTTTACCCAGATATTTTAAACAACAACTATTTATCAAACTTCAAAACTGTAGACAAGGAGCTAGACTTGTTGAAGAGTATTTAGCTGAATTTTACAGTTTAATTGCACGTAACCAATTGAATGAAACTGAAGAGCAATTAGTTGCACATTTTATAGAAGGTTTAAACAGACTTATTCAGCAAGGGATGAAACAATATGTATACACGATGGTTGAAGCTATCTAACAAGCTATCAAAATAGAGAGGCGTATTCTCAATACTTCCAGACAAGCAACATCTCGACAAGCTCGTTATTAACATTATTATAAAGTTTCCAGATCATATAATTCTCATTATGGTAATCAAGATGGTAATTCCTACCCCCACGAAGGAATTTATGGTAAACCCATTCAACAACCACAAGCAACCAATTTTATTCCCAACCAAACATTTATTCCTGCAAACAATGCACCGTTAATGAATATTTCATATGCTAAGCCACCTCAGAGTACACCCCAAAAATATATTACTCTAAATACTAGAGGTAGTCAAGGTTTAGAGGAGACAAGTGTAAAAAGTACAATCAAACTGGACATACTTCTAGTGATTCCTGGAAGTTTCATGCTTATATTAATGAAGCTCACGAAGAAAAACAAGAAGAGGAAGCACAGGAGGATGATGAAATTAATCATCTATATGAGCATGAAGCTTATGATGAAAATTTTGTTGGCGTAATTCGACCGGTTTTAATCACTGAACCATGTCTTACACAAAGACATAATATTTTCAAATCTCATAATTGTTTCATTGAAGAGAAGTTTTGTAACATGATTATTGACAGTGGGAATATAAAAAAATTATGTATCCGTAAGGTTAGTTGAGAAACTTGGATTACCTGTTACTCTTCATCCAAAACCATATTCAGTTGGTTGGATAAATATTTCTTCAACTCAGCAAATCACTCATCAATGTTTAGTGAAATTCTCTTTTCCTAGATATGAAGATTCTGCTCTCCGTGATGTTATTCACATGAATGCTGCAAGCTTACTTTTAGGAAGACCATGGCAATATGATATTCGTCATGTTCACAATTGCTATGGGAATACTTATACTTTTATTCATGAAGTCTTTACTAAAGTTTTGTGGACACTACACTCTTCTGTTTCAGTCAAGGAGCCAACGAATGATAAGTGATCTGCCTTAGTTGCTACCATTGTTCAGTCTTTAAAACAAGTTCATTCTTTGAATTCTCATGAACTTCCTAAGCCTATGGTGGAGATTCCATACAAGGTACTACCATTACTATCTTCTTTTAGTGATTTATTTCCTGATGAGTTGCCTAATACCTTACCTCCCTTGAGAGATTTACATCATCAGATAGACTTTATACTTGGAACATTTATTCCTAATCAAAATAACTATAGTCTAAGCCCTAAAGAACATGAGATATTACAGAGTCAAGTTGATTATTTATTACAAAATGGTTTGATTAGATTAAGAAAAAGTCCTTGTGCCAGTCCAGCCTTTTTAATAGACAAGAAAGATGGTGGACATCATATGTGTATAGACTATAGAACATTGAATAGAGTTACTATACCATATAGATTTCATATTCCCAAAATTGATGACATGATAGATATGCTTTCTGGTGCTAAAGTATTTACAAAGCTTGATTTACGTAGTGGATATCATCCAATTCGTATTCGAGAAGGTGATGAATGGAAGACATCTTTCAAAACAAAAGAAGGGTTATATGAGTGGTTAATAATGCCTTTTGGTTTATCTAATGCTCCTAGAACTTTTATGCGTCTCATAAACCAAGTTCTGCAACCTTTTCTTGGAAAGTTTGTTATATTATATTTTGATGACATCTTAATTTTTAGCAACAATGAAGAAGAACATATAACACATTTATCTCAGGTGTTTAAGGCTTTACAAGAAAATGTTTTGTATGTGAACTTGAAGAAGTGTACCTTATTTGCAAATAGAGTCACTTTCTTAGGCTATGTTATGTCAGATACTGGTATTTCAGTGGATGATTCTAAGATTAAAGTAATTGTTGATTGGCCTACTCCAACATCCATACGTGAAGTGTGTAGTTATCATGGGTGAGATTTTTTTTATAAAATATATTTGAGGAATTTTAGTACCATTGCAGCTGGATTAACAGATTGTTTGAAGCGTGAAACTTTTCAATGAACTGAAAAAGAAGATAAAAGCTTTAATATGCTCAAGAAAAATTTATGTAGCGCTCATGTTCTTGCTATGCCAAATTTTGAGAAACCATTTGAGATTCACTTTGATGCTTCTATTGTTGGCATATGTGCTGTGTTATATCAGGAAGGACATCTAGTTCCTTATTATAGTGAAAAGGATTCAGATACAAGGAAAAAGTGGTCTACGTATGAGCTAAAATTAATAACACTTGTTCAAGCTCTTAATAACTGGCATCATTATCTCATTTATAGTGAGTTTGTAGTCAATAATGATAATCAGGCTCTTCAGTTTTTAAAAACTTCAGCTAAGGTCAATCGAATGCATGATAGATGGCTGTCTACAATCAATCAGTACATATTTTTTTATTAAACATCAGAGTGGAAAACTTAATCAAGTATATGATGCTTTGATTAGGAGAGATCATCTTCTTGTCACTCTCAAAAATGAGAGTTTGGATTTTTATTTCCTCAAAGATCTTTATAGTAGAGAAAAGACTTTCAGAATCTCTGGGAAAAGTGTGGTTCTTCAACAGGTAGTGTTGATGATTTTCTTATTCAAGATGGTTGTAGGATCATAATATCGCCACAACAACAATTCGCGAAGACAACGGATAACAACATTGCGAGTCAGTCGCAGAGGGTTAAAAATAAATGACGCATTGGATGACGATAGGAGGATATGAAATCTGGCGAAAGTTAAGAAGTGTCGCGAGTATGAATGTTTGTACGTCTGCGACACTTCGCAAGACATTTCCGAAAATAAAGGACAGATTAGCTGTCATTCACTATGTACTACCCTATATAAAGGGATGAGTGAATACATTTGAGGGAGGTCTTTTGGATTGGAGAGTAAGTCATTAGGAGAGAGAAAGAGAGAGAATATTTGTAAGTTCTTAAATGTAATTCCATTTTCACTGTGTAAAGATTCAAGAAAGTTATTAATAAACATTCATAATTGTTCATCTATTATCTTTTGAATGGATTAGTTAAACAAAAAATAGTGAGGGGTGTATTGTGGGATTTCCTACTTGACTACATATTGGCGCTAGAAACTTGTGAACTAAAAAAAAAAAGATTAGCAAAGAGGTTTGGAAGAATTTGAATGCGATAATTTTCAAAAGATTTACTAAAAGAGCAATGGCTAGAAGAAGAAATGTACTTGAACAACACAGTGAGAAGAAGTGGAAGACTTCTGGGGAAAGAAGAATTGAACAAGGAGAACCGTCAAGGGTGAATATGAGAAATGATGAAGAAAATCATGTTCAGCGTTTAGTTCCTCCAATAACAAATGAAACGTGGATTATGATAGAGTAAGTGTACATACTTGGAGGTCGAATTCGAGGATGAAATGGAAGAAGAGCAAAGAATTGATGAATAACGGACAAGGAGGAGGAGACCAAGAAATGAATACAGAAATGAAGGAATCACGGCATTGGAAACATTGAGACAAACAATGCATGAAGAGAGGCGACTAGAGGCGAGAAGAACGAGCAAATTTGACAAGACAAAATCATGAATTAAGGATGGAAAATATGAGATTGCAAAATAGAAGATCGAGAAGCACCTTTGCGAGATCAAGTTCAAGATCGACTAGGGAAGAAAGAAGGAGAGACTTACCAACGAAATTACGAGAGGTAGAAAACCAACGAGAGCACAAAATCTCAGCTCGAATATCATGAAAGAAGAGAGGACGCAGAAAATCGTTATATTCCACATCCAGGAATTTACAAGATGAGCGAGTGAAGAAAATCAAGGAACTAGGCGATTTCGGGAGCCAAATGATCCAACAAGGAAGAACAATACTTTAACGCGGAAGAGAAGCATTGAGAAGGCAACAAGAGATCGTGGACGACATTGAGAAACATTATGTCAACAAGCACGCTTAGCCCGCGAGAGAGAGAGAGTAAGAGCGAGAAGTGGAAAACCAAGAATTAGAAGAAGCAATCCGACAAAATAATCACGACAACGAGAGAAAGGAGGCGAGCACAAAATCGTGTCAATAGAAATACCAATGGAGAATACGAGAGGATGCGAGAGGAGAGTTGATAGAGAACCAAGAAGAGAGAACGATAGATATAATGGTGTGCGAATTGATGAAAGAGACGAAGGAGAAAATCGTAGAGAAAGGAGAGAAGAAAATAGTGAACAAGAAGGTCAAAACAGGCATGAACGCAGGAGGCGAGCGCGAGCTAAAAAGACCAGCGAGAATCAAATCTGAGGAAAATGAGCAAATCTTGAAAGAACTAGCGAGAAATGAGAAAATTGTTAAATAGTAAGAAGGAAGGAGGAAGAAGACAGTTGGATGAAGCCATCGCGAGAAGCTGCGAAGACTCCTTTCACAATAGAAGTGCAAATGGGAGGAATACCACCTAAGTGCAATCTGCTGCATTAACCACCATTTTCGATGGAACAACCTTGTGCGGTACAACACATCAAGGCTTATATGAGATGTATGTTACAATGGGAGAATCATGATGCCATATTGTGCAAATACTTCGCATCAAGCTTAATTGGAGAAGCACAAATGGTTTGAAGGATTACCGAGAAACACAATCTCATCATTCAACCATTTACAAACTATTTTCTTGGGAGCTTATATAAGTAACAATTCCATGCGACCAGGAATTGAGGATGTATTCGGATTGAAACAAAGAGTTGGTGAGAGTTTAAGACATCTGACAATGAGGTGGAGAACAATGTGCAGTGAAATGGCCTAAGCAGAGTAGAGGAAAGATATCTCATTTTATCATTTGTAAATGCTCTGTTCGCAACAAGTTTGTTATACATTCAAATATTCAGAATTAAAAATACGATTACAATGGCTGAGCTGCGAGAACTTCAAGAAGAATACATTGCTTTGGAAGAAAGACAAAATGAAATGGAATCATACCCGGTTGCGAATACAAGTTCAAACGCTGCGAATGCAAGTTTATTACCAAAATTTTTAAACTCAGTGGCGACCACTTCGCAGGGCAACCGGGAAAACGAGAATTAATGATGGACAACGAGAAAATAGTGGCTATGGGAAGCCGAGATCGGGGAGGAGTTTGATAGAGAAAGGAACTACTACAACCGCGACAACAATAACAAAATTCGAGAGATTAGATCATATGCAAGAAACCTATGGAGGACGAAGGGCGTAACAACCATGGAAGGCCAAGAAATCGCAGTGGTATGGGAAGAGATCGAGAATGCCGCCATTAAATGCTAGTGTGGAAAAAATTTGGGAAGCTATACTTGTAATGGAGGACGTACCACCACCATGGAATGCGAGGAGTGAACCACCACCAAGTGACCAGAAGTCATGAATATTGTTCTTACCATCGCTTTCATGGACATCTAACAAATGACTGCGAAACATAAAGAGAATCATTCTCGAAATGATTGATCAGGGGAAGTTAACTCATTTTCTAAAAGATGAAGCGAAAGGAAAGCAAGTACTAACAACAACACCATTAGAAGTGCAAAGAACAGTTTCAGAGAAGGGAAAAGAAGCATTCATAATAGAAGTGGGAACAAAGGCCAAAAATCTATTTTGCAACTCTATAGTTCATTCATATCGTACAATTGAAGATTTTCACGATAATGTTCTTAGTAGAGTATATGCAAGAGATTTTCATAACAAAGAAGTGATGAACCTGGCGAGAAAATCGCAATTGAAAGATTGGCAACTAAAAATTATTTCTTTCTCTCGTGACGAGGTACCCAAAGGAAGAGAAACACATGATAGCCGTTGGTGGTGCGACTAGACATTAATCCAAGACCAGTTGATGGAGAAGATGACGAAGGTAAAATTGTTGGGCAATCAATAGAATCCTAATCGATCGCTTGGAAGTTCGGTGAATATTCTGTTTTACCATACTTATAAGACCATGGGTGGAGAGGATGAAAATTTGATTCCTTGACGTACAAAATCTACGGTTTTAACGACAAATGAACAAACCTAAAGGAGAGGTTCACATGAGGATACCTTTACAAGGATTATCACCGACATTTTATTCTGCGTGGTTGACGTGGAATCTCCTTATAACGCATTAATTGGGCGACCATGGCTGCACGAAATCTTAAGAGTAGCATCAACATACCATCAATGTATAAAGTTTCCCCATCCAAATGGTATTGGAATTATAAAGGGAGATTGGAAGGAAGGTCAGAAATGTTATGAGGTTGACGTAGAGAATTTGTGAAGAGAGAAATGCTAAAAGGAAAGGTTGGAAACAAAATATCAAAGATGAACAGAGAAAAGAGAAGCTGATGGTGGATACTATAGAGATAAGAAATGAAGAAACATCGCGAAGTGCCGCAAGAATAGGCGAATGTTACGATGCTGCAAAGATAATTGGTTGTAGTTCATCGCGAAGTGCCAGTAGAAACATCGCGAAATGCCGCAGAATGAATGCATGGAAGCGGGCGAACGTTACGATGGAAAGGAGTCCTTCAAGGATTGGGATAACGCCGAGGGCAAAGAGTACAATGAACAAAAGGCATAAAAAGTAAGCCGAAAGGTCTGTGATAAGTAATCGACAAAGATATATCAAAGGCAAGACTAAGAAGAAATGATATGTGAGAATTTCGACAAAGAAGAATGTACAAGAATCCGAGGCAAAAATGGATGAACAACATTGTGCGATGTCCTCGCAAATTAAATATCAGAACTGACAATTAAATATGAATGATTGAATGATTTAACAACAATGAATGAATAAATGAATGGGACGAACCTTTATGGCGTACACCTAGTTCGCGAATTACATTTCGTAAGAGGCAAATGTAAGACCTAATATGCGTCATATAAGGGGTATCTCTTAACATGGCTCGGGGAAAGGTTACACCGCCCACGGAACTGGGTCATGCAGATTTGGGGCCCATGAAAGCCTATCCGGAGGAGGTACCTTGGATTCCCAACTATATATGTAGGTTATACCCTGGTTGGGCGACCGAGGGTCTCTTTCAAGGAGTCGTATGATCAAGGCGCCGAGGTACACGGTTGAGTCAAGAGTGCGGGGATCATGGAACTTCCTTACCACTCTTGACAAGTCTTGAAGCATCTTTGCACTTGGCCGAAAAAACTCCACTTAGGGTGCGGCCTTGTAACCATAAACTCTATAGGTATAAGGGATAAGAGGCTGCGAAAACAAGCTGGTTGTTGTTAAGACCGGATGGGAGGAGCTAGCCTTGTATGGCCGATGTACGCCTCCTTGAAGGGGCAACCGGGGAGGTGATAAGGCGGCACCCTCCATTAGGGAGGCGATAAGTGCCAAAGACGCAAATGTCACGAGGCTTTGTTTGCCAAAGGAAACTTAGGCTTGTCATATTTGTGCAATGATCTGCTAGAGGCAATAATACTAACGCGAGGGTAAGACGAGATCAATGGGTCCTTACATGCAAGTGTAAAGACGTCCTGCGATTTCGCAAGACGACAATGTCATGGGGCTTTACTTTCGCAAGAAAATTTAGGCTGTCATATTATCGCAAAGCCAAATATCTACGAGAGGCAAAAATACTTGAATAATGATAAGACAAGGTCAATGGGTTTTTGCATGCAAGTGTAAATACGTCTGCGATCTTGTCGCAATAAAGGGTGCAGTAAGACCTTTACTTAGGAAGGTCAAGCTTAGAAGACCACCAAAAATGATAAGGTGAGACCAAAAAAATCTCTTCTTTAATGAAAAGTTTTTGCGATTTCATCGCAATTATAAATTTAAACATCATTCCTGGTCAGAAGAAGAAAGTGTGAATCTCGGAAATTTCATTCTTTCATCTGAAGATGCATAACAGAGGCAAATATGGGGATGAAAAAGATGAAATATTGTTATCCATCTTCCAATGAAAGAGTTATACATTAATAAGGTTAACCAATTATATTACAAGGAAAAAACTGCCAAGAAAGGGGAATGAAGATTGAATTTATGGGCAACAAACCCAAGAAGTTTACAAAAAAGAGACACAGAAATGTACAGATATTACAGGCAGCGAAAGAAACAAAAAGAATTATCTCGGAAATTTCATTCTTTCGCCGCCAGAATTTTCTTCTTCGCTGGCTTCACTATCAGAAATGTCTGAGACAGGCAAATTCTCAGGAACTTCTTCGGAAAGCCAAGGATATGAAGAAAGAGGATTTTATGATCTTTACAAACATACTCCATGGCTTCATTGCGAAACGAACAGCATCATTATTAAAATTCGCCACTTGTAGTTCGAAATTGATTCTTCAACTTGGAATATTTATTCTCGCGAAGGTTGAGATTCTTTATGAGCTGTGCTTTCTCGTTCAAGTTCTTCAATCCTTGCTTGAAATCTTTTTCGGACTCGCAAGTAGACAACGATAAGTTAACAACTCAACAAAGAATGTTACGAGAGGTAAGCTTGATGAAGTATAATAAGTAACCTTCTCTGTCGGATATTATATCTTTAACCAAGGAAGTATGCTCGGTATGAAGACTAACATCAACACCTAAATTATTCCTGGCATTATCTAAGATTTTCGCGGCCCAAGCGAATTCATCATCATTATTTATAATAAGAAGTGAACGAATTTGGTTTTCTCGCTCGGTAAGTAGGGAATTCTCGACGAAGCAATTCATCTCGCTCCATTTGCACTTCGAGAAGGGACTTTTGAAATGTTGCTAATGCACGGGCACCATTATTAGCAATGCGATCTTTGTCATCTATATGGTCACTAATTTTCTTCCTTAAAATTTTGGTTTCCTCATGAGACTCGAGATACATTTGTTTAAAGCGGTTAGTCATTACTTAAACTAGATCTGTGCTCAATTTCTAAGAGGAGGTACTTGGTTTGGAGTTTATTTAATGAAAGAGTATTAATTCTGCTCGACGAACTACTTAAAAAGTTGTTGAGATGAGCGAGGAGAGTATCATTATCCATAGGCTCAGGAAATGAATGGAGAAGAATAGCTTCTTCGGAGAAGTTATATACATCTCATGAAAGTGATAAGTCGGGTAGCAACGGAAATTGATAAAATAAAAATAATAAGAGAGAGAAATTTTTTTTATACCATAAAGTTGCTGATTAGCATTCTGGAGAGTGGTAACTTTGTCTTTCTGGGCAGAAAACTCAATCTCCAATTGTTGGATCTTTTCGCGATATCTCGCAGACTCAACTTCTAATTCTTTGATCTTTGTGCAAGATTGGGTATTCTTTTTAATTGAATATTATACCTCCTCTCAAGATCCGAGGCAACTACAAAAGAAGTTTTTCCGACTGCGAAGAAAGATAAAAAGGCTATTAAGATATAAATTAAAAAATGAAGTTGGAAGGGAAACATGAGGTCGAACATACCAACGAATTAAGTGCATTTAAGAAGCTAGGGGATACAGATCTAGAAACTCCTTTGAAAGAGTCATTGCCATCCAAAGAGTGTAGCATTGCATACGGTGGCGAGGCTCTCGCATATAGAAGTCGGGTGAGTATCTCCAATTCCTTGAAGAGAATCCGAGAAGATCTTTGAACAATTGATCCATAGGAGAATTGGCCGATTGAGCTTCATCTTGGAAAGTTGAATCCAAAACATTATCATTATCATCTTCATCGGAAGACCCGTAACTTGAGCTAAGATGAGAAGAAGGTTTGAGCTTTTCACTTCTTAGATGGTGGAGGGTAAGACTTATCCTTGCGTGCATTGGCTTTAGTTTTGCCTTTAACTTTCGCAGCTATCGTTTCCTCAAGCGTCAACCTTCGCATACAAATGAAGATAAGAAATAGAGGCAACAATATTGTTAAATAACACAAAAAGGATATTTCTTACTTCATCCGTAGCGATCGAAGTATTGCCAAGGTGCTTGCCGAAGGATTTGCCTTGTAACTTTTCCTCGGTTTGGCAATCTGGAAAATTTACAAACTCAATGAATACAAGAGGAAAGAGGGATTGCAAAAGCAAACTATGGAGACATACCTCTTTCGTCTCCTCGGGCCACTTAAATTCCCGGGGATGATAGCTGCGAGATTTGCGGGGAGTACATGCGAACTGCTATGTAAGGTCCAGCTTAAGAGCAAAGGAACAACCCACCATCTTTCATCTTTAGAGTGGCGAGGAGTAGTATTCTTACCCGAATGCCACGATATCTTGCATAAGTAATTTATCCTCGGGGATATTATCTTTTCTCTTCAACCGAGCACCCCAAATGAGATTTCTTATTTCTCATGCCTATTACTTCATAATTTTCAAAGAAGTTTTCCACAGTGTATCTCTCAGGGATTATTTCTAAATTTACATATTCGGGATCTCTGGCACTATTAGGATACAGAGATCCTTTGCCATTGACCTACGACTGGCAAACTCGAGCATTAGGCGGATACAATCGCCGCATAGTTGATAGACAGACCAGCGAGAAGTTCGAATGGGAAAGGATTTCATAAAAGAGTGGCATCTCAGGATCATATAAAGGAATGGGAAGTCCTGCGAGAAGTTGACCTAGCGAAACAATAATCTTGTGATCATCACATTGATGATCAGAAAAAAGCTCAGCGTGAGTATAGATGAACCTCTTTAATTAGGAATGATAGAAAGGGTGAAACCTTTATCTTGCAACTTTTTCTGAGTCTCAATAAAGCGGGGTTTGTACATACGACTAAGTGAAGCCATTATCAATATGAGAATAGATAAAGAATCGAAGATTAAGATATGATAAAAAAGATTGAAGATTTGCAGTAATAGAAGCGCAACTTGCGGAAGAAGAAGATAAAAGAAAAAGTTGCAAGAGAGAAGACGAAAGAGGAGAAGAGAAAGATATGAAAAATATATATAGAGAGAAACATCCTCGGGGAAAACGAGAGCATTTAATGTGAGAAGGGACGTGAATGGTCAAGAATAAACGATTGAAAGAAACGTGTCGGGAATAGAATGGAGGAGTAGACATCCGTAATAAAGTCCGTATGGAAAGATGAAATCAAACAAGTACAAATAAACAATTGCGGCGGTTCAAAAATATTGATTCTCATGACATTCTCTCCTTCGCAGAGAAGACATGAGTAGAGGCAAGATGTAGGATCATAATATCGCCACAACAACAATTCGCGAAGACAACGGATAACAACATTGCGAGTCAGTCGCAGAGGTTAAAAATAAATGACGCATTGGATGACGATAGGAGGATATGAAATGCGGCGAAAGTTAAGAAGTGTCGCAGTATGAATGTTTGTACGTCTGCGACACTTCGCAAGACATTTCCGAAAATAAAGGACAGATTAGCTGTCATTCACTATGTACTACCCTATATAAAGGGATGAGTGAATCTGTCGTTGAGGGAGGTCTTTTTGGATTGGAGAGTAAGTCATTAGGAGAGAGAAAGAGAGAGAATATTTGTAAGTTCTTAAATGTAATTCCATTTTCCTGTGTAAAGATTCAAGAAAGTTATTAATAAACATTCATAATTGTTCATCTATTATCTTTTGAATGGATTAGTTAAACAAAAAATAGTGAGGGGTGTATTGTGGGATTTCCTGCAACTACAATGGTTTTCTTTTTAAAGGAAATCATTTATGTACACCACAATGTTCTTCATGTCTTCAGATGCTCCAGGAATTGCAAGAGGTCTTGTAGTGTAACACAGATAAAGGTTGATGTAAAACTAATGTAGAACTGATAAAGGTGAAAGCAAACAAGTTGTTGGAGACGAGAAGAGACTTTAAGTTCCGTCAGAAACTTAATAAAAATGATTCAAGGATCAAGATTTTAGGGTTTGTAACTTGATAATAAAATTGATAATATTGATATTAAAATATGTTCTAAACAAAGAAGACCTAGCCTTTTATATAGGCTTACATGACCGACTAAAAGAAAATAGAGTTCTACGTAAACTAGGAAAGAAAAAACTTGAAACGCAAGTAAACTAAAACAGACGCTTGGGATTAACTGTAATGGTTGATACATATGCAAGGAATCAATAGTTATAGTTGACACAGACGCTAGGGGTCAACAGTGATAGTTGACAATGATGCTAGGGATCTACAGTTATAGTTGACACTGAAGATGTACTACATCAGTCCTCCTTTCTTGAAAGAAACTCGTCCTCGAGTTAATGAGTAGAAAGAACTTCATTCTCTCCATGAAATGTAAAAATTTCTTGAACATTGAGGATATTAGAGATGTTCCAATTTGATGGAAGATCAATAACATATGCATTATCACTGATCTTCTTCAGAATTTTGAATGGTCCACGACTTCTTCATCTTGGTCTTGTTATAAGTACCACTAGGAAATCTTTCTTTCCTGAGATGAATCATAACTAATTATCCTTCAGTAAAAATCTTAAGTCTTCTATTTTGATTTGCATTTTCCTTGTACTTGTTGTTGGACTCTGTGAGCTTTGCTTTTACTTCCTGATGAATTAGGGAAGCTTTCTCAAGCAAGTTATAGGCTTTAGCATTTGATTGTCGCAGCTTTGAAAGCACTACTAAATCCAAAATATGATTAGGAACTTTAGAATAAACAATCTCAAACGGTGTTTTACCTGTAGATCGATTAACTGAAGTGTTAAAAGAAAATTCCATATGTGGAAGGAGATTGTCTCATTGCTTCAATTCTCTTTTCCTCCAATAATCTTGGCTTTAATCAGATTGCCTAAAGAACGATTGACTACTTCAGTTTGTCCATCTGTTTGAGGATGAAGTTTAGTTCCCAAACGCATACACAGAGGTTTCTAAAAGTAACTCGAAAACTTATTGTCTCGATCAGAAGTAATAGTTTTGGGAATTCCATGCAAACATACTACTTCTTTGAAAAATAAATAAGCAATATTGGAAGCATATGTGCTTTTCTTGCATGCTATGAAGTGAGTCATCTTTGAATAACGATCCACCACCACCATAATAGAATCATTCCCCATGGAAGTACGTGGTAAACCAAGCACAAAATTCATGCTAATATCTACCCAATGAGCATCTGGAACAGGAAGTGGAGTATACAAGCCTGTGTTCTGAATAGTAATTTTAGATTTTTGACAAACCATGCAATTTTGTACGTACTTTTGAACATCTCTTTTAAGGGAAGGCCAAAAATAACGTTCTTCAATCAAAGCAATAGTTTTATCACGTCCAAAATGTCCACCAAGACCACTGCCATGCAATTCTTGGATTAGATGAAGACGTAAAGAAAATTGTGGTATACATAAACGATTCCCTTTAAAAACAAAACCATCTTGAATAATAAAATCATCAACACTGCTTGTTGAAGAACCACACTTTTCCCAGAGATTCTGAAAATCCTTGTCTTCACTATAAAGATCTTTTATCTTTTAAGAAATCAAAAGCCAAACTCTCATGTTTGAGAGTGACAAGAAGATGAGCTCTTCTACTCAAAGCATCAGCTACTTGATTAAATTTTCCACTCTGATGTTTAATAGAAAAGGTGTACTGATTGATAGTAGATAACCACCTATCATGCATTCGATTGACCTTAGCTGAAGTTTTCAAAAATTTAAGAGCCTGATTATCAGTATTGACAACAAACTCACTGTGAATAAGATAAGGATGCCAGTTCTTAAGAGCTTGAACAAGTGAAATTAATTATAACACATAAGTAGACCATTTCTTCCTTGTATCTGAATTCTTTTCACTATAGTACACAACTAAATGTTCTTCCTGAGATAATACAACTTTTATACCAACAATGGTAGCTTGTTGGAAGGCCTCAACCATATTAAATACAGATTGTGTCATCCCCTGCTGAATAAGTCTGTTTAAACCCTCTATAAAACGTGCAAATAATTGTTGTTCAGTTTCATTCAATTGATTACGTGCAACTAAACTGTAAAAGTCAGCTACATATACTTCAACAAGTCTAGATCATTGTCTACATTTTTAAAGTTTAATAAAAAATTGTTGTTTATAATCTCTGGGGGTAAAAACTTATCTCTTAATAAACCTCTCATTCTATCCCAAGTTCGTATAGAAGGTTTGT
Source organism: Papaver armeniacum (assembly GCA_023531295.1). Classification (NCBI taxonomy): domain Eukaryota; kingdom Viridiplantae; phylum Streptophyta; class Magnoliopsida; order Ranunculales; family Papaveraceae; genus Papaver; species Papaver armeniacum. The sequence continues at coordinate 510,145 of JAJJWW010006204.1, read as the reverse complement.
GAAACTTACGTCGATCATCACAGAGTGTTTCCCACCAAGTTGCAGCTCTACCTTTGAGTTTATATGCTACCAACTTCACATTAGAAGAGTCAGGGACGTCCATGAAGTTGAAAAACGATTCTACTTCATAAAACCAATCTACCAATTCTTAAATATGTAATCCACCATGAAAGTTAGGTATATCAGCCTTTAATTTATATTCTGGTAGAGTTCCATAAGGATTCATACTAGACTTCAATCTTCAATCTTCTATCCATCTTTGTTCTTGTTTTTCTTCTTCTTTATCTTCTTCATCACTGTGGAGAGTCACAATTACAGGTTTTTTGTGAATATAACCTTCTAACTGCTCTTTGCTTAAGATTATGTGAAACGTTCTCAAGAATATAAGTATTCTTAACAAAAGAACTTTGCTAAACTTTCTTTGTTCATCATCTTCTTTTTCTTCTGTTTTCTTTTCTCCTTCTTCTTTATCATCGTCTAGTCCAGGCATCTCTTTGTTATCAAAACCAGCGTGTTTCCATAATTTTTCTATGAACTCTCATTGTATTTGTAACTTCTTTTCGATATTTTCTAATCTTCCAATTTTCTTTTCGAAGTTACCTGTAATAGTTTTCACACTGGTTTCAAATTTGGTTTCAAGTTTTTTCATAGAATTCTTGAGTTTAATAAGATCATCCTCTGTAAGTGTTTAATCATCCATTGAAACTTAAGAAGAAAACTAAAAGTTGATGAAAAAAATTTAGGTTTTGAGTTTGTGGAAGATGTTTAAGGATCTCTTTTTAGATAAGAATCTAAAAATACTGTATCTGATACCAACTAGTGTAGCACATGTACATATAAAGGTTGATGTAAAACTAATGTAGAAATGACAAAGGTGAAAGAAAACAAGTTACTGGAGATGAGAATAGACTTTAAGTTCCGTCGAAACTTAATAAAATCTAATTCAAGGATCAAGATTTTAGGGTTGTAACTTGATAATAATATTGATAATATTAATAATAATAGATGTGTTCTAAACAAAGAAGACCTAGCCTTTATATAGGCTTACATGATCGACTAAAAGAAAAGAGAGTTCTACGTAAACTAGGAAAGAAAAGACTTGAAACATAAGTAAACTAAAACAGACGCTTGGGATCAACTGTAATGGTTGATACAGATCCGATGAATCAACAATTATAGTTGACACAAACGCTAGGGGGTCAACAATGATAGTTGACACTGATGCTAGGGATCAACAATTATTGTTGACATTGAAGATGTACTACATCATCTTGGTGGACATTTTGGACATGATAAAACCATTGCTTTGGTTGAAGAACGTTATTTCTGGCCTTTACTTAAACGAGATATTCAGAAGTATGTACAAAAGTGCATGATTTGTCATCAATCTAAGGAGACTATTCAAAAGATGCTACATGGGTGGATATTAGCATGGATTTTTACTTGGATTACCATGTACTTCTATTGGGAATGATTCTATTGTGGTGGTAGTAGATCGTTATTCTAAGATGGATCACTTCATAGCCTGCAAGATAACAACAAATGCTTACAATGTTGCTTATTTGTTTTTCAAAGAGGTGGTTCGTTTGCATGGAATTCCTAAGATAATCACTTCTCATAGAGACACAAAATTTTTGAGCTATTTCTTTAAACCTTTATGGATTCATTTTGGAACTAAGCTGCAATATAGTACGACTGCTCATTCTCAAACAGATGGACAAACTGAAGTTGTCAATCGTTCTTTAGGGAATTTAATTAGAGCCAAGATTATTGGAGGAAAAGATAAACAATGGGACACTCTCATTCCACATATGGAGTTTGATTTTAACACCTCAGTCAATAGGTCTGCAGGTAAGACACCCTTTGAGATTGTGTATTCCAAAGTTCCTAACCATATTTTGGACTTGGTGGTACTTCAAAAGTTGCAACAATCAATACAAAGGAAGATAATATGGTAGAGAGAGTTTCACACATTCATCAAGAAGTGAAAGCAAAGCTTACAGATTCCTACAACAAATACAAATACGATGCAGATAGACACAAAAAAATTAAGATTTTCAATGAAGGAGCCTTAGTATTGATTCATCTCAGAAAAGAAAGATTTTCTACTGGTACTTATAACAAGACCAAGATGAAGAAATACGAACCATTCAAGATTCTGAAGAAAATCAGTGATAATGCGTATGTTATTGATCTTCCATCAAATTGGAACATCTCTAATATCTTCAATGTGCAAGAAATTTTTTACATTTCATAGAGAAAATGATGTTCTTTCTATTCATTAACTCGAGAACGAGTTTCTTTCAATAAGGGGGACTGATGTAGTACATCTTTCTTTGTATCAACTATGACTGCTGATCCTTTAAGTCTTTATCAACTATGACTGTTGATCCTTTGAGTCTGTATCAACTATGACTGTTGATCATATGCATCTATTTTAGTTTAATTGCTTAGCAAGACTTTTCTTTCCTAGTTTACGTAGAACTCCTTTCTTTTAGTCGGTCATGTAAGCCTATATAACCTAGCATTTTTAGGGGCGACCCCAAAAGAATTAGGGGCGACTTTTTTTTATTCCCAACCCATATACACCGTTAAGGGATGACCAAAAACGCGGAGAATAAGTTAATGCCCTTACATAATCGGAAGCTAATTTGTGCCCGATTATTATAAAGAAATCGGAAGCTTAGTAACGATGTATTATATTACCGATTAATATCGATTTTGTGCCTAACACGTATCTTGCTTCTATAATAATCGGTAGGAAAAACAACCTCACGAGACTACCGATTATAGTAGCTCCTAAATTCCCAAAATTAGTGATTTTGTCAAGGAAGAAATTTGGGGCAACTTTATAATCGGAAGTCATATTAACTACCGATTATTCTAGTTCCCAAATTCGAAAAAAATGACATTTCTGCAAAAACAAAATTAGGGGCAACTGTATAATCGGAAGTCTTATTAACTACCGATTAATATAGTTCTCAAATTCGAAAAAATTGAGATTTCTGCAAAAACAAAATTTGGGGCAACTGTATAATCGGAAGTGCAAATACTTCATTTGACTACCGATTATACAGTTTCCCCGACAAAATAGAGCCGTTGTAACTCTAAACTCTATATAGGGATTGTATCCTTTTACTCTCCATGGAACACAAATACCTTTAAACTCTCTCCAACATCATCTTCAACATAATGGCCCAACCATTCATTAATCCTACGGAGTTCACGATTGAAGAAGATCTATCTTTATGTAGGCGCTAAGTTCAATTCTATCTGAGACGAGGAGAAGAACGCAGGCAAGGAGGCATAATGAGTATGAGTTATTTGGGGATAATTCACGAAAAATTCTGCACCGACACCAGTAACCCAAACAACCGTCACTCCGCTGATCTTTTCTGCCAAGTTGGTTCAATAAACAGACACGTCTTAGAATCCGTCCATTTAAGTTATCTTGTGAATCAATATCGATTGAGGGGTGAAACCAATGATGAGGTTATAGAACGATCTCTCGGGGAATGGTGGAGATGGAAAAGATCCAGCTTCCATTATGAAGCTCATTTTAGAATCCTTAGGGCGATGGAAAGATTTAATCCGTTCGGGACTCGTCCAACACGTCCGCGACGCTAATGATAATACCTTGTAATAGAATTGCGGGAGTTCAATGTAAAATTATGATGATGTGTAGGTGATATTGTTATGAATTTCAAAATATTTATGAAAATCAGAAGTTTTAATTGTTGATCTAACTACCGATTATACTCCAACGGCTAGTTCGTTCAAAAGGAACTAGCCGTGCCTCGAAAACCACACACAATCGGTTGATAATACATATTGATAAACCTCCGATTATACTATTCTAATGAAACTGAGAACTCTGTTGACAAAACATCCTATAATCGGAAGTATATAACAATAAATATTTACCGATTACGCATAATCGGGTGCTTTGTTCAAACATTTCCTAACTATTGTGTGTAATAATTGTACGTATTTCGGTACAGTCTTGTAAAAGTACGCATCAATGGCCATATTTTCAAAAAAAAAAGAGACGTTGGGACTCTCATCTATATAAGGAGGGTAAACTCTTCTTATTTATGCACAAAACAACACATATATAGCATCGTGTATTCTACAAATAGATTTTCCATCGTCTACTCTTGTGAATTCATTCTATATCTCAACTTACAAGCATGGCAACGTTTGACGCAGCTGAAGATTTGGTCATTGTGAAAACATGGTATCGTGAAACAAGACGTGAAGATGTCATAGCAGGAAGGTTAACACCCGAAGTCTTTTGGGAGAGGGTATATAACCAATTTGTGCGAGAGTATGGAAATCCAAAGCAAAGATCACTCCAACAAGTTCATGATCGTTTCCGACTTGTCCAAAAAGGGGTAAATGATTACATAACAATACAAAAGAGGATGTTTAACACTAGCCACTTAAGCTTGTCGATCCAACAATTTGTAAGTATAATGCTCGGTTATTCTTTTTAAATAACAGGGTGTCTAATCTTTCTTACTAAAACGAAGTTGACATTATTTTATGTTTGTTTATGTAGGAGACACTCGCAAAAAGACAGTACTTAGTGGAGAAGGGTGAAGAATTCACTTATGATGGAAGTTATGAATTCCTGAAGTCCGTCGCAACTGTATAAATGTTAATTGATGGTTACAATCGGAAGTTATTATTTTATACTGTCTACCGATTCTGGAAAGATTTTCATCTTTTTGTCAGACTTTGGTTACAATCGGAAGTTTATGCAATATGTTGTCTACCGATTCTGGGAAGATTTTCAGTTTTTTTGTCAGACTTTGGTGACAATCGGAAGCTTATGCAATATGTTGTCTACCGATTCTGGGAAAAATTTACAGTTTATTTTTTGTCAGAGTTTGGTGACAATCGGATGTTTATGTAATATGTAATCTACTGATTTTGGGAAAAAAATTTAAGTTATTTTGTCAGCCTTACAATCGGAAGATAAATTCAAAAAGTTAACAACCGATTATAATATTGATTGAGTCTGTTTATAAAAGCTTGTATAATCGGTTGATATATTAAAACTATAACTACCGATTATAGCTTTATACTTAACAGTATTTTCCACAAAATTCCAAAAAAAAACATGTACAAATAAGGCTTTCCAAAATACATCTTTCAAACATAACGATCATTTATCTTCATCATCCGAGGGAACCAATTCCAAAGAGGCCTTAGGAAATCCTCCTTCATGACGCGATCCCAATCCAACATGTTGGTCTCATATTGTTTCAACCAATTGTTACAATGATTTGTTGGGAAGTAATCACTCCAACCACCCAACGGAGGTAATGGGCAATCCCTCTTTACTGTTAAACCGATAAAATGCATCTCATTCACAAATGCCATAACAATTCTTCTATCTTTAACCGATTCATCGCAAACTGTCCTTGTAGGTGTAAACGTAAAAGAATGTCCATACCTAGGAGGAACAAAGAAATATACCACGCAATTCAAAGCGTCCGCTAAGAGATATCCACATTTAGGCATTGTCATCCAATACTTGGATCCGATTTTCTTCAATCCCTTTCGGCACTTTACACGCGCAACTAAGTCTTTGAACTCTAGTTCTTTGTCGTGCCTATCTCCTTCCTTCATCATCTCCATATATAAATCCTTGTCCTTTATTAGTTGTACCGCCATCTTAGTTCTTAAATTTTTCCATTGGGTGACATCTTCTTTCACCGCCTCTCCAAAGTAACCAATTTGTTCCGAGGCGACGTGAAACCCATAATTGCCATCCCCATCAACCTCGTCGGTGGAAAAAACAAATGGAACAACGAGTGGAGGGAGTTGTTTCATATACTCTTCTATAATCGTATACCTTGATCGTGTTGGTCTTCCATGAAAATCCCTAGGACAATGAAGAGTACCATATTTCTCTCTTATAGTCACTATTTCCGTTGATTGTGTTTGTTGCGAGTCGCTCATTTGATCAATAACTACGGAGCTAGTTTGGGTCTCCACTAACACAACTTCTTCCACCGCCTCGGCTTGACTTAATTGAGAAGCCTTCGTAGAGACCTTTGGACTCACTTGTTGGGCGGTTGGTCCATTTTGATCTTTTCTTGGACGACCTCTTTTCTTGGGTTGCGGCTCATCTTCAAATTCGGCTTCCGAACGCTCATGCCTACACAATATTCTTTTATTAGACAAATGCTCCTTAAATTCTTTTCTTTCAATGGTCCTCGACACTTCGGTGTTTGGCCTACCCGCCCCTTTTGCTTAATAGGTTCATCAACCTCCCTTAAACGAGGGTGAAGAGATTGCTCCAAATCATGCATCAATATTTGCTTCTTGGCGCCATTTTTTGTAGCATAACGCTCGGCTATTCTTGCACACAATTCCGACTCCATGAACGACGGACCATCGACTACGGGGGTGCTTGGAGTGAAATTTAATTGCTTCCAAAATGGATGAATATCATTGATGTAAATCACATCGACGTACCTACCCATTTTATGACGACATGGGAGACCAATACCTATCATATCCTTGCAAACACAAAACCATTTTATGACGTTTATTTATGTATACAACTTCCGATTATGAGAAATTGAAGCTTTTAATTTGGGTATTTTTTTCATATTCGGCAGATTAATACATCAAAATATATCCGATTGTGAATAATCGGTAGATATTGTACTAAATTAACTACCGAATATATGTCGTTCATGTCATTCAATGCATGCAAAAATCGAATTTTCACGTCCAAAAACACACACAAACGCACATAACATGGATAACATGGGTATCAGAGTTTGTTAACAACATACCTGTATGTTTGATGCATCGTTAGCTTCGATCTCGGGTGATTCTCCATTTTCTTCCATGAAAGCATCGTCTAGGGTTTCATCTCCATCAAAGTTTGGATCATTCAACATATACCCCAAATCGTCATCTCTAAACGGTAGTGAACCTTGAACTTCAACAACTTCACGTCCTTCTTCGTACCCATCCATGTTTATGGAAGTTGGCAACAATCGGAAGTTGGCAACATATATATACCCACTTCTTCTTCTTTTTTTTCTTCTTCTTCTCTCACTCAATCGGGAGTTATCTCACAATGAGTCAAATTTTTTTCCAAACACTAATATATAGAACCCGACCCTACCGATTACAAGAGTTTGCTTCCGATTATTTTGTGAAACTACCGATTATTGTTTTGGCTACCGAATATTATAGTTTTTGGCAAAGGTTGAATCCGGGGCCACTTATAATCGGTAGGGTTTTAAGTTTTAAACTCTACCGATTATGGTAGATTTCAAAATTCATCACATGAAGGATTTTAGAAAAAACTCATTTTGGGGCAACCTACAATCTAAAGGTTTTGGAACCAATTTGACGTCCGATTATGGCTACATCCAAATCACGAACCACATGGTTATGCCTGGCTCTGTACCCTCTAAACCTATGGATTTTGGCACATGTTGGATTTGGGGCTTCGTATAATCAAACTCTACCGATTATGGTAGATTTCAAAATTCATCAAATGAAGGATTTTAGAAAAAACTCATTTTGGGACAACCTGTAATCGGTAGGTTGTGGAACCTATTTGGCCGACGATTATGGCTACATCCAAATCACGAACCACATGGTTATGCCTGGCTCTGTACACTCCAAACCTATGGAATTTGGCAAGGGTTCGATCTGGGGCTCCTTATAATCGGTAGGTTGTTAAGTTGTTAACTCTACCGATTATGGTATATTTCAAATTCCCTTGCATGAAGGATTTTAGAAAAAACTCATTTTGGGGCAACCCATAATCGGATGGTTTGGTAATATATTTAACTCCCGATTAACGCTGCATCCAAAACACGAACCAAGTGGTTATGGCTGGATATGTACACTCAAAACCTATGAAATATGGCAAAGGTTGGATCTGGGGCTCGTTATAATCGGTGGGTTATATAATTATATACCCTACTGATTATGGTAGATTTCAAAATTCATTACGTGAAGGATTTTAGAAAAAAAAACTCATTTTGGGGCAACTTATAATCGGTAGTGTATGTAACCTATTAGGCTTAGATTATGGCTACATCCACGACTCAAGCCAAGTGGTTATGGTTGGCTCTGCACCCCTCAAAACCTATGGAATTTGGCCAAGGTTGAAGATGGGGCTCCTTATAATCGGTAGTCTTACAAGTTGGATAAGCTACCGATTATAAAATGGATTATTAGCCGAAGTATCTACACAATAATCGGTAGGTATAGTTTCTAGTTAACCTACCCTACCGATTCACCTTTAACCTACCGATTATGGTGTAGGCTCCCGATTATATAAGGGCATATTGGCCATTTCGAAAAATCGAAGATAAGGGATAGCTTAGATTTACGTTTGTGTGACATTTTTTGTCTTTTAGTGTCGCCCCTAATTCTTTTGGGGTCGCCCTAAAAATACCAGGCTATATAAAGGCTAGGCCTTCTTTATTTAGAACACATCTATTATTATCAAGTTAAAACCTAAAATCTTGATCCTTGAATCAGATTTTATTAAGTTTCTGACGGAACTTAAAGTTTCTTCTTATTCTTTATTCTTCGATAAAAAAAAAAAAAAAAAAAAAAAAAAACAAACAAACAATAGAAACATTCAATGAGTTCTAACCAACAGAAACAAGAATCAATAAAGTCCGGGACCGAATATTTCACATTCTTTTAGGTATATTTTCTTTTGCAAGCAACCTAAATTAAAGGATTGATATATCTTTAATTGAGTATACCAATGATACAATTAAAATGGTGTTTAAGATTACAAATGGGGTCGATTTCCACTTTTGTACACAAAACTTATCAAACCACTTATACATTACTTCTCTTGGATTTAGATTTAGAATCTCTTACATACCAACTTAATTATCAGTTGAAACGAATGATATATTGTTCTATAAAATTGGGTCATATAAAGGTTTACTTTCAAACAAGTGTAATTGCACTTAACCATGGGTAATATTGTGATTTTAGTTTTCTTTTAATGAAGACAAGCGTGGTGTGGCCCGTATGGCTGTGTTATGATGAGAAGCGAGAGAACCTATTGGGTTGTTGCATGGGAATATTATCATGAATCATGCCCACAGTAAAGTAACAAACTGTAAAAAAAACAAAAATTCCAAATTTAAACAGCGAGAAAAAGAGCGGGAATTCGTCGAAAGAGTAAAAAGATGAAAGAAAATATTTCATCGAGATCTGGAAGTTTTTAAAAATACTTTAACAGATTTATTTACATGGATCAATGTGGGCCCCAATGGAGGCGGAAAAAGGATGGCAGGTTAACCGCTAGACTAGAGAGGCCTTACGGCCCTTACCGTTTGCAAACAAACTGTTAATGGCCGACACTCCTCGAGTCCTCTCCCGTGGCATTTAACGGTGTTTAAATTCCACACGCTTTATCTGACAGAGAGAAATGGATTCGTTAGTGGCGGTTAAAGGAGGTAGCTAGCTAGCGAGGTGGTTAGTCTAGCCGTTTGAAGGATGTAAGTGAGGTGGTTAGTTTTTAACTTTAGTTAGCCAAAAAAGTAGATAACTCATGTGAGCCGTAGGAGATTAAGTGAGGTGGTTAGTTTTTAACTTCTAGTTAGGCAACAAAAGTAGATAGCTCATGTGAGCCGTAGGAGATTAAAGAACATCTAATTCGATGTTCCTAAACCACAGCTAAATCGATGGAACCAAAGTGAAATATAACTAGACGTTTTCTCGTTTTAACCAAGGTTAAAAAAGAGGGGGAAAGGGCAATAAAACGAGAAACTGAGTCTATAAAAAGATAGCTAAAAACACAGTTTCAAGAACAAAGAGAGAAAAAGGAGTGCTTCTTCTTCTGCTTCTGCTTCTGCGCTTCTCATTCTTTTTTCTTCTTTCAAACAGAGAGAATTGAAGCCCTAAGATCACAACCAATGGCGGTTTCTTTTAGGTTATGTCTGGTTACTATGTTACTGTTTGTTGTAGTGATAATGGCTGATGAAGTAGAGAGAAAAGGAAATTCTGATTTGAGGTATAATTTTCTTCTTCTTTCTCTAATTCATCCCTTTGTAAGAATTTTTCCCTCAGAAAATAGAATGTGAAAATGGAAGCTTAATTCCTCTGTTTTTTGGTGAGATTTAAGGGTAATGTAGGAGAATTGTAGAACAATGAGGGATGTTGTTTGTGTTTTTCTTTCTTAATCACAAGGTTTTGGTTCAATTCTAGGGTAATTGAAGCCGTTTTCTGGTTGATTTTCTAATTTCTCCCGAATTTCCCCCTCACACTGTTCTTCATCATTAGTGCATCAAAAGCTCTGCAAAAGCTTTAAAACCTTTGGAAGGATTTAAGCTTCAGTACATCGTATTTATAACTTTTGATATTCTCCATTAATACATGGAATTTATGTCTGCTACTTGAATTACCTCTGTTCTGTACTGATTTCTTTCTTTGTTTCTGTTAAGGATTCAACAGCAATTTGAGGGCTCGAGAATAAACACAACAATGGCGGATTTAAGGTATAGAGATATGATTGTTCTTTCTGATAATCCCATCTACTAACAGATCCAAACCGTCCACTGTTATTCCCAACGAATTTATTAATTTACTGGATAATATTGTTTTTTTCGGATCAACAAGGAATCAGAGAGAAGAAGAAGACTAACTTTTGACCCAAAAAATGTCCTCGTATCTTTTTCAGATTCCCAAAATCGTCCTTCGTTATTCCTATTGATGATGGTCGTTAAGAAAGAATACAATGCTTTATTTTTACTTGCAATAGTACCTCCTTAATGGGGTTTTTTGTCATTTTTGTTTGTGCAAAATGTACCTGACTCGTCACCAGACTCGTTCATTCACTCAGTGTGTTTCTCTCTCTCTTCTTTAAATGTTACTACGGTTTTACAGTCTTGAGCAGTGTAAATGTCGGTGCCGTACCCAATGCACGTTCTCTCTTCTTTGCTTTTCTAGAGAGAGAAAGAATGAAAACCGAAACCCTGTTTTGCTTCATTTTGTCCTGACAATTACAATAAACACTGCTTGAAACATGGGTTTGATTCAGACCTCTGATCATAATCATAATTATTAATCAGAATTATATCTTTGTCTGTTTGGTTTAGTTTTTTTTACTAAATTACAATTTGAAAATTTATTGTAATTGTCAGGCCAGAGGAAACTGAAGAATACTGGACCCATGAACATGCAGTGGCTGATCCTGATCAAGTTGCTTCCCAAGTAGCTATGTAAGTATTCGTTTTCTATCCAACTATGATTAAAATTCATCACATTATATATGTACTCCAATTCTATTTCAAAAATAAATAAAATGAAGGCCTTCTTTTCGGTTCTACCGAATTGTAGAATAGTAGTTCTTCCCATAGATACATGATAGATAAGTAATGCTGCGACTGGAAGAACCCCCACACCACATGGGTCAATTTTAACAACCATACCAACTAATTTCCTTTGTTAAATGATAGATTGAGTCAAAAGTTCAACTTCTAGTCCTAGTGTTGTGGACTCCTGTTCTTTAACCTCGACCTATGAGAAAGTAGAAAGAACAAGCAAGACTGACTGTTGCTCCTGGGTCTCTTCTACATGTCTTTTGGATTGAAAAATCCTCCTTTGAAGAATCTTGACCAATTATTCGATGACACGACACCCACCTCCGTATAATTCTTCTGCTGTATTTTTTTAATGATATTAATTTAGTTTTGATTTTTTTCTTTTTTAAACTGAGTCTGAGACTATGAGGTATCAAGCACCATGTTACTTTTTCTCGCCCTACAAATTTCCTTCAGTTCTTTCCCACATGCGTTTGTCTTGAGATCCGCCAATCACGCATTTAATTTCCATTTCTTTTCTTATCCAAAAATTAATCCATTTTCTCCCAAAATTCTTCTATCACGACAACAGTCACCCTACCAGTTTATTAAAGCCACCTCTTATCACGTGGCATGATGTTTTAGACCCACCCTTGAGATTTACTTGTATTGCCTTACGAAATCTCTGGTGGGTAGTCTGGCAACTATTGTGATCACATGGTGGACCAAATAGTTCAAAAAGTATTTTTAAAGGTCTTTGATTGGTACCTTTATTATGTGATTTTTTTGGGGGGGGGGCACTTTTAATCATCATCCTCAATTCACAATCGTTTAAAAGAAAAAAAAATAATAGTGAATGCACCACTTTTTAGTGCCTAATGGTCTTGGACTTGACTGTTCCGCTGCAAAAGATATTTGGAATTGAGATCCAATGGGTGGTCAAATAGACGCATTTCATGTACCTCTAATAGTAATAGTAAATTTTTGTTCAGTACTGTAGTTTTGCACTGTGGTAAATTAATGGTTAGGAACTCAATTCTACTGTCATTACAAAACACCAACTCAGTTCGGTTGTCATTTAACACTTACATTGTATATAAACAGGCTGCTTACTGGGCCATGGTGGAGTCCTCCACATGATGATCACATTGTTACATTTTAGAATCAATTATTTTCCTATTTGTCTCTATCTTTTTTCTCTGGTTTGGAAATTTATATTAAAAATATAAAAACTCTATTATCACATATAACAAAATATTGACCAGCCAGTAAGCCCTTTGTCTCTTCTTCTAACATGGTGACAATAAACAAGATTATGAACGTTACTTCTCCTTTCCTGGATACTTGGGGTTTATCTTCAAATCAGATCGACCAACTATGGACATCTGAATTTCAATGGCATTTTCCAAAAGAACAAGAAATTTATTAATTTTTAATGTAAGTTGAGTGTTCGATTGTTAAGACCATTTTCACATGACAGATATGGGCACATTTTTGGAGCAGGAAACTAAGTACACCGTCTTTGTCACTTCATTTTTATTTTGCATTTAACTCTTAATGGGTTTTAAAACAGTCCATATTCTTCATATTTCATTTAATGTAGTTTTTCTTTTACCTCTCTAGCATTTATTTTGTTTCCTTTACCTTATATATAAAATTAAATACTGTTTGCCAATTTCTTATGTAGATAGATAGGGGTAGTACCTCACCGACTGACCGACACCATGACCATGTTATTCAGTAGTGATTATAACCCCACAGAGCGTCTACATTTACTCCAATATGTACACACAATGTGACATGGAAAATAAAAGCACATGACATGATCTGTTTTAGCTTTTGGTTTTTTACCTTCGTTCACTTTGAATAAGTAAAAATAGAGTTTACTGCTGTCTTACTGTAATTTTAGTTAACTAAATCCTTCTTCAGGAGGACTATTATCAAATTTAAGAATGAATTTTGGTTACTTTTGGTTCAACTTTTTCCTCATCATAAAATCCTTATGGATGATATGCCTGTCTAATCTGGATTGATTTATCCAGAATGATTTTGATATCGATAGTGATGATATTTGATTGAGCAGGACTATACGTAACAGTACTGAAAGGAGGAACTTGGGCTATTTCTCCTGTGGAACTGGCAATCCAATTGATGACTGTTGGCGTTGTGACAAAAGCTGGCACAAAAACAGGAAGCGTCTTGCAGACTGCGGTATTGGTTTTGGGCGTAATGCTATTGGTGGTCGTGATGGTCGTTACTATGTCGTCACTGACCCAAGTGATCACGATGCTGTCAATCCCAGACCAGGAACCCTCCGTCATGCTGTCATTCAGGACAGACCACTTTGGATTGTGTTCAAGCGCGACATGGTCATCACTCTCAAACAGGAGCTTATTATGAACAGTTTCAAGACCATTGATGGTCGTGGTGCTAATGTTCATATTGCAAATGGAGCTTGCATCACTATTCAGTACATTACCAATGTTATCATTCATGGACTCCACATCCATGACTGTAAACCCACTGGGAATGCTTTGGTTCGAAACTCCCCATATCACTACGGATACAGATCAATGGCTGACGGTGATGGTATCTCCATTTTTGGATCAAGCCATATCTGGGTTGATCACAACTCACTCTCCAACTGTGCTGATGGTCTTGTTGATGCTGTTATGGCTTCCACTGCCATCACTGTATCTAACAATTACTTCACTCACCACAATGAGGTAAACAACACAACAAAGCTACATATCTATCCGAATTTGTTTCAAATCATCGGGTTTATTGATTAACCAATATTTCAAATGTAAATAGGTGATGCTACTGGGTCATGCCGACTCCTATGCCAGAGACAAGGTAATGCAAGTAACCATTGCATTCAATCATTTTGGTGAAGGTCTCATGCAAAGGATGCCAAGGTAAGAAAATGAAAGAGTTATCTGATTGCTTTGTAATCTGTTACTAGTATAACAAGCATTTTCTTTGTTGAGCATTTAATCAATGATTTCATGGATTTATATTTTCAGGTGTAGACATGGTTACTTCCATGTAGTGAACAATGACTATACTCACTGGGAAATGTATGCTATTGGTGGAAGTGCAGACCCCACCATCAACAGCCAAGGAAACCGGTTCATTGCCCCAGCCAACCCTTTTGCCAAAGAGGTTAGAAAACTCTCTCCCTGTCCCTTTCTCTTTCTTTCTCGATTTAACACTTACTCAAATTTGGTGGATGGGTGTTGCAGGTGACAAAGAGAGTCGAAACAGCTTCTGGTAGATGGAGGCACTGGAACTGGAGATCTGAAGGAGATTTGCTACTCAATGGAGCCTTTTTTACACCATCAGGAAAAGGAGCCTCGGCCAGCTATGCCAGAGCATCAAGTCTTGGGGCCAAATCTTCATCCATGGTAGCCACTATTACTTCAGGTGCGGGTGCCCTTAATTGCCGTAGGAGTACTCAGTGCTAGCACTAAATTCCCAAGTACAAACACAAAAAACACCACATAAACAGCCATCTTTTTTTCTTAAATTTCTTCTTTATATAGCAGTATCATATCAAACTCAGTAATCAGTACCCAGTATCCATCCATCCATCCATCCATCTTGTTTTCAGTCCATTTCGTTCACTTTCTCAATCTTTTCTTCTCACATCTTTGTTTCTATACAATACATTTCTTCATTGTTGGCAAGTGTACATTTTTCTACACGTCATCTGTCATCCCTGTCAAGGAAATGCAAACCCATATCTCCCATTTGTCTGTGTCTATCTATGGCTCAACCTCGGCTTGCTTCGTCTGCAAAAAACAACACCATTCTTGAAGCAAGTGCAGAAGCGTTGTTCATTTTAATTTGTAATTCCTATTTATCTGTCTCTTCTGATCACCCAACCAAGAACCCACGAAACTACCTCCACTCATTATTCTCTGTGTTTTCAACATATACTGTCTATGTTTTATCTTCCATTGGCGGTTTACAGGGACTGAATGATGATGATTTTTACCATTCATTTTCAATTTTTGATTTTAATTTTAGGAAAAAAGGTATACGTGCATAGGTGGACGATGTTAATTCTGAGTATTATTAGTAAAGAACTCTCCTTTTGTTACAACTTGATGATTATATGTTAATGAGCAATTAGAAGAATTTGTCATCTTTTTCAGTTTTTGTAAGTCTTTTTTCTTCTCTTTTGTGTTACTCTTCTCTTATCTCATTTTAATGTTTCTGTTTGAGAAATATACACGGAGTGTGGCAAGAGGAAAACATGTTTTTTCTAACTGTAAAATGAGTGGAAGAGCTGGAGTGGAGGATATAGGACATGAGTTCTTTGCAACATTTGGCCCAGATAGTTGCAAGTTGAATATGCGTCTTAAGTTCGAAGCCTAATCATATCTATTGCACATCAAAAGAATATTGAGATTCACTTTGCGTGCGAGGAAGGCAAACAGCAAGGACCACCATGGCATGCCAATGATATACTATGAAATGTACATATAGAAAGAGAGACCCTGTGAGGGACATAGAATCTGTGCGCGCTCATTGCTGGAGGAGTTGAATATATGAGAAAAGGGTGTTTTACAAAATGGTCACACTATCCTAATTAGTTTTACAAAATGATCACAACTTTAATTAGTGTTTACAAGGTGGTATTTTTCCATCCGACTTGACTGTTTTGAGAAAAACTGTCTGAACTATGTCTAAAATACCCCTCTAGTGTTTTGAGGTGGTGGAGGTGGTGGTGGTGGTGGCGGCTATACCCACGAGAGGAAGCGGTGAACCCTTTCAGGTAATGTGATGGAACGATCCTGAATGCGGGCTGAAGTTTCGGTGTCATTTTTGGATCCTGATATATTTCACCAGCAGCAGCAACAACAAGCAGCATAACCAACACCTACAAGCAGCATCACCACCACTAAAAGGTCATACTTATAGTGACATTAAAACCATCAAAGCCATTTCTAACCACGAAATCTGTTCGTAATCTTCATTCATCTTCACTGATAAATATACATGCAACAACCTTTATTATCAAAAAAAAAAACCATTCAACCTCAAAACTCATTGCAAGTACTTGACATATTTCCTACAAACATTAGAACAAATACATTAATTTCTTCATTCAAACACTTCATATATTGTACTCATATAACATACAATTTGTAACAGAAACCCCGTAATTTGAACATACAGTCTGTGACACTTTATCATTACCAATCCAATTAGGGTTTCAGGAAAAAAAATCCCCAATTTCAGAAATTCAGGGTTTATAAGAACAAAATCCCAAAATAGGGTTCCTGAATTCAAATTGGGATAACATATAATTTCTTGAAAAATCAACAAATTACAGAAAAAGAAAAAATCCCCAAAAATTTCTTTCACAAATTTAGGGTTTATGACAAAAAAAAAATAATCCAAGATTTAAAAACTAGGGTTTGTGAATCGACTTATAAAAGTGTAGAGAAGAAGAATTATTACCTCGTAATGGCCGTGAACATCTTGAATAAGAAAAACTAACGATGATTATCAGAGATTGATTAACTGGTGAAGAGAAGAATTTTTTTAACTCGTGATGAAGAAGACAACCTTGAACCCGCGATGAAGAACAAATCTCAGTTCGACGAAGTATAAACCATAACTATATAACTACGCTCAAGTTTACCTCACCATTCTCTCCATTGTTGCAGAGAAAAAAAAAGTTGGACAGAAGCGACTGTAAATGAGGTAGGAGATGGGTCTAGAGAGAATTTGTGTTAGGGTTTTCAAGGTCTTGATCCAACGGCCCTAGCTTTTTAAGAGATCTACTAACACGAGGGCACACGTGTAAATGAAATGTGCGAGGGGTAAAACGGTAACTACAAGAGCCGACATAACTCGAGACGTGTCATAACCGAGCGGTGATTAGATGTCTAGTGACCGTTTTGATAAAACTTTGTATCAGTGGGACTAATCTGTGAACCGGATTAAGGAACTGTGACCGTTTTTATAAATACCCATGAGAAAAACTAGTAATGTTCAAATTGCAAATCTAAGGGAATTTGCAGGATAAATGCCATCTCACTCATGATCCCATCATTCACTACACCAAACCTCACTTTTAAATGTGAACCGGTCATACAAGTCAAAATGGTCATTGAATTACAAACATATACTCCGTTGCCACGGTGGGAGGGCCGACTGAAGAAGAATCTGAAGATGGGATTTGTCTGCGACTACTTTCGTCCTGTTTCAGAAAAAGTGATACTTTTGCCTTGTTTCTGAAAAAGTGATACTTTCACTCCGTTTCAAGAAAAGTTATATATTCGCTCCGTTTTAGGAAAAATATCACTTTTTCTGAAACGGAGTGAAAGTATCACTTGAAACGGAGCGAAAGTATCACTTTTCCAGAAACGGAAAATTAGTCGATCCATAAACCATGATGTGTGTTGCATCCTTTGTGGTGGTTTGCATAATGGCTATACATTCAATTTTCGAGAATTGTGCTTAAACTGAAAGTATCACTGTTTGTACCATATAGTTTGGTATATGGGCTCAAGTTCATCAGCCCAATAATTCTACCCAAGATAAGCATTGAGCTCTTGGGTAAAAGAATATGGAAGGATAATTATAGCTATGTCTGCAATTATCCTTCTACACCAGAATACTAGGTATAATACGGAAGTTACTGATCCTCAGAAAAAGGAGGAATCGGTTATTAAGAAGACCAGGTATAACCTGGAAGTTATTGATCCTCAGAAAAAGGAGGAATCAGTTAAAGACCAGGTATGCATTCAAACCCTGGAAGTTACTGATCCCCAGAAAAAGGAGGAATCAGTTAAAGACCAGGTATACATTCGAACCCTGGAAGTTATAAGTCCCGAGAATAAGAGGGAAACAGAAGAAGACCAGGTATAACCTGGAGGTTGTAGATCCTAAAAAAGGGAATTGGTTTTGACCAGATTGAACCTGGAAAGCATTTGGTATAGATACATAGAAAAATGTATCTGGATGTAAACTGCACTGGATACAATTCCTCTGTAACCTATAAATAGAGGTGGAATTCCACTGGAAAGGTACACAAGAAGTTGAAACATCACCAACAACACGATATCATGACGTCCTTCTGCAAGAACTTATATCCACGTGATGAGTAATAGAAACGCGGGGTACGTATTGCAACCCCTCTTTTTAAGTGAAGGTGCTAATATGAACGAAATAGATTTAGATCATCATTAAAAGAACATGTTAAAATCGCGTCCAAACTCCCTTGACAACAGGCTTTCATTTAGCCTAACGTATTGTGCAATTAGAAAGGACCAGAGTAACACCTAGAGATCTGGGTCTGCTCGAAATATTGCAACAGTTAAAGAAGGAAAATAATCAAACAGACTACTGGAGATCTTAGTGGATAAGAGACTGCAAATGGGTAGTACCTAATATATACTATGAAAGTATCGTTCCACTTCGGCATGCACGACTTTCACATAAGGGTTGGAGGGCACAACATGTGCGGAGTGGTCACGATAGGATACACAGATCATATGAAAGGCAAGACATTAAAGCAGATAATGTCGCAAAGGAAGATCGACGACCGAATACTGCTACGAAAGCCATCGCATCGTCGAGGAATCAGAATGACAATCAGGACCTACCCAACGGCAAAACAACAAACACCAGCGGGAGGAATACCTCGTCGAGCAGAAGGGAAATGAGTACCTCGACGAACAGAAGCGAAAGGAGTATTATGCCGAAAACCAACGCTCAAACAAGCCCAAACTAGAGAAAGCGAAAGAAACACACAACAAAAATTGTTGTTCCTCTGTGTCGCCTGAAAATAGGAGCCAATCACCTCCGATGGCTTACATGGGAATAATCTTCGATGTATGCTGCCACGGATGCAATCTTGTTGTTACGCATAAAAAAAAAAAAAACGCATGCATCACACACTTGTGAGGATGGCGGTTGTCAACAATGACACGCCTAGCGACATGAATATCAACTATCGGCGTCAGTTGCAATACAATCAACATAATCATGATCTCTTAACCTAGCATGACAAATATTCATCGCTCAAGTTGTATACTTGTACAAAATCAGCGAAAAGCATCACCAACATATCACTAAGCCAATTTTCACATTACTTGGTCGCCCCGTAACCGAGCTTTCCTAGATGCTCTCTTGGTCAATCAATTAGAGTCAAGACTACGCCAACGATGCAACTCATGGACCCAGAATTCCTCGTTGATCCAACTAGTGATCCACTTTCGCAATCTAACCAACGATCCTGTTCTTTTGGATCATTCCAAGTTCAAACTTGCACGAGTTTAAAACAATTTGACTAACACACCATTGCAAATTTTACTCACAATAGTCGAACAACTGGGGTCGTCTGGGAAGCACCGCACTGGTAGATAAGCTAGCGGAGGGAAGCTATATTAAGCGAGCAACAGCAAAATGAATCCCAAAACTTGGAACTCCAGCAAATTTGATCTATAGTTGACAATTGACTTCGGGATGCATATTTCCGATGTTGGACCCCCTTCGCGCCTCATAAGGTAAGCCTAAACGATTGCTCAATTTTCTTACATTATTCGCATTTCCTAGTCATACAACAAATGCACAATTCTCATACAAATACACAATTCATAAACAAATGCATGATCCATGCACTTTGATACTAGCCAGAGTCGTTTAGCAATAACACTCACATAGCTAATATCGGACACAAACTTCGGGCATACTAGCCAGAGCAGTTAAACAATAACTATCTCATATCTAGCACTGATCATAACTTGGCTTTGATTATAGGAAATATTTCAAAAAATATTCCTTGCACGGTCTTAGTCAATACTTGCGCGAATTTGCGAGCAAGCTAAACCGGTTTAGCGTAGGCTCAAGAATAGGAAGGACCTTGTTCCATGGGTAATGGAACCCCATCTCAGGGCAATGAGAACCAAACCAACTTGGCCTTGATTAGAGGAAATATTTCAAAAAATATTCCTTGCACGGTCTTAGTCAACATTTGCGCAAATTTGAGAGCAAGCTAAACCTAAACTGGTTAACACAGGCTCAAGAATAGCAAGAACCTTGTTTCATGGGAAATGAAGCCCCATTCTCAGGGAAATGAGAGTTCATTATACGAGGAAAAAAAAAATATAGTTTTTAATAAAGTTTTGCTGGCCGATCTGGAGGTAGAGCTAAAGAGAAAAATAATAAAGAATATAAAATCACATATATAAGCTTTATCGGAGCTGAAACGAACAAAAGTTATTTTGCGAAGAAGCTTTTATTGAGCTAATTAGAAAAATTACACAAGGAAGCTTTGTTGGAGAAGCAGTTAAAGTGGGAAAAAAAGAAGGTAAACAATCATTTGCATGAAGAAGCATACTTGGAGCTGGGGCAAATGAGGAAAAAAAAAATGTCAAAAAAAAGGAGGAAAGAAAGAAACAAAGAAAGAAAAATACACAACGCGCAAAAAAAAAAAAAAAAAAAAAAAACACAATAGCTATATAATATGAAGATCTCAGAGGAGTGAGTTTCATATTTTACCTCATGCTCTCCTGGTTAGGTATGAGATATAGTACAACATCATTCGAAGAACATCACTTATCAAGCTCTCAATGCATGATTAGTTGTGATATTTTACAACCATATAAAAGGTGTAGATCACGATTCGACATCATCATCATTATTGGAACATCGATTGTCATACAAATCTAAGCACAATGATCTATAATCCACAGAAGAAATATGCCAGTTTTTTCCCGAATTGTGAATTTATACAACAACTACAGTACGAGTAGAAAGTATTCCGTCGTGTTTTCATCTACGGCCTCAAATCACAAGTGAAGACTTAAGTCTTGCACTCATCCCAAGCACAAAATCTCACCAAGTTTTGCGCCAGTGCAACCACGAACTCTTGTCTCAAAAACGAGATACATTATCCAAGAGACATGCCAACATTTATAGCAGTTAGTGCAATAGCTGCCATAGCGGGAAAAAAAGTTGTTGTGCTGCAAGCAAAAAGACATGTTAAAGCAGCAAACACGTAACTTGAAACTCGTGATATAATCATCAAGCATCATTCATATTCGACTACAGAAGACTCTCATCCAGGGACACAAGTGCAACCTTGTTAGAAAGCAGACTACCATGTCACTTATTCAACGGCCAGCAGCTCAAGCTCTCAATGCATGATTATCAATATAAGAAACGATTTGTTTCTTATTCAACGACCATCAGCTCAAGCTCAAAAGGTAATGATTCAAAGAAATCAATAAACCAAATGGTAGCAAATTGCTTAATAACTCTCTTGTTATGATTAATCAACTGATAAGGCCTATTTATAGGCTACATTACTTGGAATATAAGAAAACAATACAACTCCTAAAATACTATTCCAAACAAATATAAACTCTTAAATAAAATAATTAAATACTTAAAATATAATAAAATACCTAAATAAATATATTATCTCTAATAATAAATAATTTGTGCTTATCCAATGCCTTGTGCCTCCATTGGGCTTGTGTGCTCGCTGCGCCCTTCACTTGCTAGCCAGGGTGGTTTCCACAATCTTGAGAGACTTGACCCGTATGAAGGATCATATATGTAAAATATGTCAGAGTGACGCACCGGGTCAACACCGTTGACATGTTCCATAAAACATGGTCTTATCATTCCATCCTCCTTAAATGGGACTTTGCCCTCAAAGTCCACTATATATATTGATACTGGCTCTACACATGGTCTTATCATTCCACCCTCCTTAAATAGGACCTTGCCCCCAAGGTACGCTTCTGGCGCACCCATAACCTGGTTTTCTTTTTCGACAACTTCCAGAGGAAAATTGACCGTATCTGAAATTTTAATCGGCTCACTGGATTTTGAAGTTTCAATGATGGAACAATCGAGATAGTTGCACAATGGTTTAACAATTTTAGCTCTTTGACGCTCCTTAAAGTTTTGGAATGCGGATCTCAAATAAGCACGGTTGTCGTCTAAATTTCCATCAAGTTAGCTGACACAAGAGATGGATCATCACTTCTGAAACGCTTTAATAAAAAGCAAAACAAAAATTCTTCCAAGAGCCTAAAATATAATCTTTCATCCACTTGTACCATTTGAATGGACTACCGATAAGGTGATCAGCAGCTACTTTCACAAAGTCTTCCGGTGGAATTTTACGGAACTCAAAAATTAACTGTGCTTGAAATAACCAACCTTACGGATCTCTTCCGTCAAATTATTGGCATAACAACTTTTTTGTGTTGCTGGACCCGTACATAATGGATTAATCGGAAACTGGTAATATCGTTGAGTTTGGTTGATTGTTGGGCTTTAATTAAATTTTGATATGCGTATGCTGGCCTAAGACTAATTCTTATGGGGTGCTAGTCTAGCACCTAGATTAGAAGTCAGGACTACCTCCTAAGTCTTATGGGAGTGCTAGTCTAGCAGCTAGATTAGCAGTCCACGTCAGCCCAGCGTTGAACCATTCCGCCCCAGCGGTAAACCATTCTCGCGCTCATCTCTCAATGGTTCAAGGTAGCTTTAAATCTCAAACGTCGATCAAAAATAAATCTCTCAAATAAGGAACCATTCTGCGAAAAGGTAGTTTTTGAAGCGAATCATTCAACAGAACTATCTAGCATGCTAGTTCACATGCTAGCAATCGGTAGGAGAGAGAACTAGTGTTAACTTTTTTGCCACACTTTTTTTTGAATTGCAACACTTAAGTGCTAATCTAGCACCTCCAATCTAGCCCATAAGACTTAGTCTAATAACTAAATATGATGACGTGCGTATGATGAATGGATGAATATGGTTTAGAATTAAGATGAAGTGCGTACTGGTTGGTACGTTTGCAAATATGGATGGTTATAAACTAATAGGACTCGATATGGTTTAACTTTTGGAAATTGATATGGATGGCGGTGATGAGGAGTTGTGAACCTAGGGTTTACTCAGTGATGGTGATGATATGCGGTGTTATGAAACTAAAGATGATTTATCTTAAAGGGCTTCAATGATACAATGAGAGAACTAATGGGTGGCGGTGATATATGTATATGATGATGCTTGACTGTTATGCATGCATGACTGTTGAACCTAGAAGTCAACTGATCGAATTTTATATAGTATTAAATAAGGTTGTCGTTCACTCGGACTTGTTGAAATCGATTTTAGGATTTAATAAACTAAAATAAAAGAAAAATATATACAAAATATTGTCACAGAATATCAGGAATAACCAAGACTGATTCCACTATTACACATGAATAAATTATGGTAAATAAGCCAAAACTCTAATTATCTTTTAAGTCCCTTATTTCCTAATTCACATATAATCAGATAAATTCTCAAAAACTAATTGTATCCCCTAAGCATAGATTATCTTAATACAAAGCATAACCTATCTAATTGAATCACAACTAATGAAGGAAATTATGCAAACAATTAAAAACTCTGCAAAAGCAGTGATTGATTGAATCATAAATTATAAATTAGAGAAAAGAAATAATTACCAATTATTCATGCGTAAGTAGCTTCCTCATTGCCTTGGTTATGGGAGAATTAGCTCATCATCATGTTGGAAACACGCTAAAAAATTATTTTTATTGCTCAAAGTGTTTACAAATGATGAAAATGGGAGAAATATAATGAAAATCGGGTTTGTAACAGTTATATTTGTTACAAACCGAGCTGTTATAGAGAACGATAAAAGCTTCCAGTCACTGTTACTATTGCTTTAAGACTGTCTCATGAACTACGACCCTCAACTGTGAGTCGTTATCAATGTAGCATGAACGACTGTTCTTAGGCGTCCAATGTTCTTCGTGTTCTTCAATGGCAGCAGCAGCAGCAGCAGGTTTCTCTGGTGATCAATCTTTCGCTTATGTGATGCTCTGTAATCTCCCAAACTCTCCGTCCCCCTTTCTCTGACCTCAGGAACCCTTTTTATGCTTGACAGCGGCCAAATCTCCCATCATAACTCCATATAATTCGCCATTACTCGACAGTGAAGGAAAATATTCTCGGGATTATTTCTTCCCTAAATTAACTTTTCACGCGCTGAAATGATGCAGCAACACTCCAAACATGATCGTACACGCCGTAGGATTGATTCAACACGCCTGCATACATATCAAATCTTTCCAAAACAACAAGAAATCCCGAGAATATTTCACGGGAATATACACACCCCTGTTTTCTTTAACACGATTTAACTAGCCAAATTCAATCGACCCAGAGACCCAAACCTATCATGTTATGATAAATCAAGTCTGCCCATGAAATTTTAGCCATTGAATCACACTATAACATCTCCAAATGACGAACTAAAAATCTGCCAGTAGTGTGAATATTTTCCCGCCAAAACCAAAATTCAAACAAGGAAGATGGGTGCTAAAGATGAATTTGGGCTACACATAGCCGTGGGTGTTGAATATAAATTTGGGCTATACATAGCCATGGGTGCCCCTTATCCAAACTTGGAGTCCTCTTAGCAAATGTCCTCCTGAGGTTCCCTGCAATTTTTCTGAGCCGAATTTTCCAAAAAAATGTTTTATTTCCCAAAAATACCTACAAACACACAAAACACCAAAATTAGTACAAAAATCGAGACTAACAATAGAGACACTGAGGACAAATCATACACAAAAATGTGTCTATCAAATACCCCCAAACTTATTATTTGCTAGTCCTGAGAAAATCTAATCTAGAAAATAAAATGACTACACTTAGCACGTGCAGCAAGCCGTTAAACCGCTAGGTGGCCCTAGTGGTGGAGTGTTGTCTCCGGAGGGTTTACCATAGGTGTACCCACAAAACCTTTACTGTAGACCCTAGCTATCTACGCAGAACCTTGGAAGGCACTAAAGAATCTCCTTGGTTGGCATACTTATTGAATACAGGAGGAAGTACCCTGATGTGAAATTCCAATTGCTGTACACGAGTTTGCACTCAAGCATACTAAAATTCATATAAAGTGACAGAGCTCTACTCATATAGTTTCTGGACATCATAAACCGGAGTCAACCAATCACATGGATAGATTAAGAAGATGATGGATGTAGAGAAAAATGTGGATGATGTTGACTAAGGTGAACCTATCCTAATGGACTGAGGTACTGGTTTGGGCTAATATCAACACACTGGCATATACAAGGGAACCAGTAGTCGATAATCCTAACTCTAGGTCAACTCAGCTGGCATATACAAGGGTACCAGGGATCGACTTTATTGTATTTATTCCGGTTGGTCTAGTGGTCTGGTCATATTTTTTTTTTTTTTTTTTTTTTTTTTTTTAATCTCAGTCACTCTATTTCACCCTAGCAATGGTAAAAGAAAAAGAAAAAGAAAAAGAAAAGAAGTGATCGATTCTTTCGATGTTTCCATCACGAGGATATGGCGAAACTACCATGTTTTCTTTTCTAACACCGAGCTCTGTGCTTTTATGAATAGACTCTTCTAGATGTTTCCATCTAATCGATTTGTTCCTCAACTCCTACAACCAAAATGTTTCCATCCACTTAGATTGGTTAGTGCCGACCTTAATAAACATAAATTTCTAGGCTCGAGTTTATTTATTGCAACTAAAAGCTAACAAAAAGTTTCTTCCCCACCCATAAACTAAAATCTAACATTGTCCTCAATGTTCTAAAGATGAAATTAAAAACATGAACAAGGAGAAACTGTTACCATTTAAAGCAAAAGAGATAAGGAAAGATATTACCGTGTCACATGAATATTGGGTTAACTCCCAAGAAGTGCTAAGTTTAAAGTCTTCAGCCAGATATTGGAAGAGATTAGTCACCTCGAAGAATCATATAGCAGCAAACTGAATAATCATGGTCATCTGGATCAAAAAGTGCTAACCACAATAAGAGGAAACTGCAATAGACCAGGAAGATATCCAACACACCCTTATCTATTTTTTTGTTTAAGACAAATACATCTAGTTGTGGTTCGGGTTCAGGCTCTATAAAAGGGTCTAGATAAAAAGTTTTCATCAGCTGGATTTCCTCAAAGGCAGTATCCTGAAGATCAGGTTCTAGAGTTTGGAAATACTCAATTAAGAACTTAGAAGCACATAACAATAACCCGAATAATCAGATCCTCTAAGTCAATCATACTTGACTCACACAAGTTGACCACAGTAGTGGTCATTCTTAAGCAAATGTGTCGACCCTAATCTCCTAAAGTAATTAGGTTTAATCACAAAACTTAATAATTGACACATCTGAAACTTATACGTTCCCACAATTGGAAGGAAGGTTTTTGGTGGGAAAACAAAGTCAATCGTGGTATCATAGCTTGGGTTAACCACATCGACAAGAGGATGGGTTCTTAAAAAATGAACTTCTTTATGGACACAACAAGGTTCAGGAAAAAGTGTATGAAGATAATCTTTTAAAATGGTTGAGGCACATATGTCAAGTCCCAAGTTAAGGACCTTTCTAAGAGTTAAAGCACATGGAGAATGATAATCACCCCCAAACTTAGAGTTTTCAGTGTCTCTAGAAAGAAAAGTCAAAACTTCCCTAATTTCAAGGTCATCTGATTCCTGAAAATGGTCAATTGATTCTTCTAATTCAGGTTCTTCCTCACTTATCTCTACAAGTTCATTTTCTTTGTCCAAGACTATTGTTTCTAAATCGCTAGACTCAAAATAAACTTGTTCCTCTAAACCTTTGTTGGCTTCGTGAAACGGAAATACTACATCGTCTAAAACATGGATATTTCTAGTCAAACCCTCGTCCTTTTGAATAGGTGAATAATTATTAAAATTATTTGGATTTGTACTAGAATTAACATTATCATTATAAAGCTCGTTGGGAGTAACAAATTCCTCATCACTATGCCTACATATTTCAGATTCTTCATCAATATTATCATCATTATAATAACATGAAAATGATCGAACCTCATCTAAACAAGTAGTGTTACCAATTCTAACCTCGTCATCTTGATTATAAAAATTGTCCTCATTTTCACGGTGATATTGGAAAGAATGTATTGGAAATCAAGAGTAATTCGAGCAATTATTTCTTCCGTCTCTAACTCTAACCTACGTGTTTTCTCAGCAAACTCACGTGTTGACTCAGTTAACTTACACGTTGACTCAAGTATCTTACGTGCTTCATCTAGAGAAGAGGAATTATAGGAATTTTGCTCGTATGACCTATATTCATGTTATTAGTAATTGGGCTCACCATGGTATGAGCCATAATCTTCAAAAGGTTGGCGTTCCCAACCACTATTCACAATCTGGTCATAAAAAGAGTGATTTCCATATTGTTCACTGGATATTCATATTCATTGTGATGGCTATTATAATACCAGTTTGACATCCTAACCGCAAGGAATTCTACACAAGCACAAACAAGGCCGACTCGACCACAACAAACCTACCGATTTCTAGCAAACAAAAAGCATGATGGCTCCACTTAGATTGTTTCCGCACCAGCTTCTAATCCTTCGAAGGGAATTAAAATTTAAGCAGCACCCTCTCGAATCAATCTGAGTCAAAGTAAGCTAAATAGAGAAGAGGGAAGCTCGATGGAGCTTTGATACCCAAGGCCTCACCGCATTACAAGGCGGCGCAGTCACGCATTCAACTCACAGAAAACGTCATGAACTTCGAAGTATGCTTAAAAGAGTAACCAATATTTTTCGAATGACTTTCATATTAAGCTCGTTACCCTATCGGTCTTGTTCTAGTCAGTATTTTAAGCTTGGGTACGCGTTTGGTATCGTTTTCCTAAGGCAGGCAAAAAGAAAACGGTGATGAAATCCTAACCCTTATCTTGTATGGCTAGGCCTTGCCATTTACTAGGAAATTAAAGCAGCCGTTTTCAATACCTCAACATATATGCATACAAAATCATCCAGTAAACCCGCTGACAGGGGATTCGCGGGTGTTTAGAATTCTTGCTTCCCGTTCCAGACGGGGGATGAACCGTTGAAGTCGACTCGGGCCACGACTCCTATGTCGTGTACGAACCTGAGGGGCCGAGACAGTATCTGAACTGTCGTCCATCCCCGCATCAGTTTTATTTAAATTAATCCTTCCTTAGAGTTTTAAAAATAATGTCCAAAGAAAGTCCCAAGAAAATAAAGTTCAAAAAGAATGTCCAAAATAAAAGATTACAAAAATATAGCCCTAATTACAGTTTCTAAAAAAATAAAGAAAATAAAAAATATCTAATAAAATAAATTAACTATATACAAAAATATTCTTCTTTACTCCTTTGGATTTCTTTTTTTTCTTTCCTTCTTTGGCTTCGCTTTACTTTTCAACACTTCTTCTCTTTTTCTTTAGCGCAGCTCCAAGTCTGAAAGCAAACAGAAATACCAAAACGCATAAAAAAGAACAAAAAAAATAAAAATAAAAATAAAACCTAAAACAAATCTATACACAAGTCCGCGTCAGCGGCGCCAAAAATTGATCGAATTTTATATAGTGGTAAATAAGGTTGTCGTTCACTCGGACTTGTTAAAATCGATTTTAGGATTTAATAAAGTAAAATAAAAGAAAAATATATACAAAATATTGTCGCAGAATATCAGGAATAACCAAGACACTGATTCCACTATTACACATGAATAAATTATGGTAAATAAGCCAAAACTCTAATTATCTTTTAAGTCCCTTATTTCTTAATTCATATATAATCAGACAAATTCTCAAAAATTAATTGTATCCCCTAAGCATA
This sequence comes from Papaver armeniacum, assembly GCA_023531295.1. NCBI lineage: Eukaryota > Viridiplantae > Streptophyta > Magnoliopsida > Ranunculales > Papaveraceae > Papaver > Papaver armeniacum. The sequence continues at coordinate 481,137 of JAJJWW010006204.1, read as the reverse complement.
GATTATCTTAATAGAAAGCATAACCTATCTAATTGAATCACAACTAATGAAGGAAATTATGCAAACAATTTAAAACTCTGCAAAAGCAGTGATTGAGTGAATCATAAATTATAAATTAGAGAAAAGAAATAATTACCAATTATTCATGCATAAGTAGCTTCCTGATTGCCTTGGTTGTGGGAGAATTAGCTCATCATCATGTTGGAAACACGCTCAACAATTATTTTTATTGCTCAAAGTGTTTACAAAAGATGAAATGGGAGAAATATAATGAAAAACCGGGTTTGTAATGATTATATTTGTTACAAACGGAAATACATTAGAGAACGATAAAAGCTTCCAGTCACTGTTACTGTTGCTTTAAGACTGTCTCCTGAACTACGACCCTCAGCTGTGAGTCGTTATCACTATAGCATGAACGACTGTTCTTAGGCATCCAATGTTCTTCGTGTTCTTCAATGGCAGCAGCAGCAGCAGGTTTCTCTGGTGATCAATCTTTCGCCTATGTGATGCTCTGTAATCTCCCAAACTTTCCGTCCCCCTTTCTCTGACCTAAGGAACCCTTTTTATGCTTGACAGCGACCAAATCTCCCCTCATAACTCCATATAATTCGCCATTACTCTACAATGAAGGAAAATATTCTCGGGATTATTTTCTTCCCTGAATTAACTTTACACGCGCTGAAATGATGCAGCAACACTCCAAACATGATCGTACACGCTGTAGGATTAATTCAACACGCTGCAGACATATCAAATCTTTCCAAAACAACAAGAAATCCCGAGAATATTTCACGGGAATATACACACCCCTGTTTTCTTTAACACGATTTAACTATCCAAATTCAATCGACCCAGAGACCCAAACCTATCCTGTTATGATAAATCAAGTCTTCCCATGAAATTTTAGCCATTGAATCACACTAAAACACCTCCAAATGACGAACTAAAAATATGCCAGTAGTGTGAATATTTTCCCGCCAAAACCAAAATTCAAACAAGGAAGATGGGCGCTAAAGATGAATTTGGGATACACATAGCCGTGGGTGCTGAAAATGAATTTGAGCTATACATAGCCATGGGTGCCCCTTATCCAAACTTGGAGTCCGCTTAGCAAATGTCCCCCAGAGGTTCCCCGGGTTATTTTTCGAGCCGAATTTTCCAAAAAATGTTTATTTCCCAAAAATACCTACAAACACACAAAACACCAAAATTAGTACAAAAATCGAGACTAACAATAGAGACACTGAGGACAAATTAGAAACAAAGATATGTCTATCAAATACCCCCAAACTTATTATTTGCTAGTCCCGAGCAAATCTAATCTAGAAAATAAAATGACTACACTTAGCACGTGCAAAGAAGACGTTAAACCGCTAGGTGGCCCTAGTGGCGGAGTGTTGTCTCCGGAGGGTTTACCGTAGGTGTACCCACAAAACCTTTACTCTGCACCCTAGCTATCTACGCGAAACCTTGGAAGGCACTAAAGAATCTCCTTGGTTGGCATACTTATTGAATACGGGAGGAAGTACCCCGATGCGAAATTCCAATTGTCGTACATGAGTTTGCACTCAAGCATACTAAAATTCATATAAAGTGACATAGCTCTACTCAGATAGTTTCTGGACATCATAAACCGGAGTCAACCAATCACATGCATAGATTAAGAAGATGGATGTAGAGAAAAACGTGGATGATGTTGACTAAGGTGAACTTAATCCTAATGGACTGAGATATCGTCCGGACTAATATCAACACACCGGCATATACAAGGGAACCAAACCATAATCCTAACTCTAGGTCAACTCAGCTGGCATATACAAGGGTACCAAAGTGATCGACTTTATTGTATTTATTAGAGTTGGTCTAGTGGTCTAGCCTTTTTTTTTTTTTTTTTTTTGTATTTTTGTATTTTTACTACTCTATTTCACCCTAGCAATGGTAAAAGAAAAAGAAAAAGAAGTCATCAGATTCTTTCGATGTTTCCATCACGAGGATATGGCGAAACTACCATTTTTCTTTTCTAACACCCGAGCTCAGTGCTTTTATGAATAGACTCTTCTAGATGTTTCCATCTAATCGATTGTTCCTCAACTCCTACAACCAAAATGTTTCCATCCACTTAGATTGGTTAGTGCCGACCTTAATAAACATAAATTTCTAGGCTCTGGAGTTTATTTATTACAACTAAAAGCTAACAAAAAGTTTCTTCCCCACCCCCAAACTAAAATCTAACATTGTCCTCAATGTTATAAAGATGAAATTAAAAACATGAACAAGGAGAAACTGTAACCATTTGAATCAAAATAGATAAGGAAAGATATTACCGTGTCGCATGAATATTGGGTTAACTCCAAAGAAGTGCTATGTTTAAAGTATTCAAGCTGTACATTGGAAGAGATTAGTCACCTCGAAGAATCATATAGCAAAGAAATTTTAATAATCATGCGGTCATCTGGATCAAAAGTGCTAACCACAATAAGAGGAAACGCAACAGCACAGGAAGATATCCAACACACCCTTATCTATTTTTTTGTTTAAGACAAATACATCTAGTTGTGGTTCGGGTTCAGGCTCTATAAAAGGGTCTAGATAAAAAGTTTTCATCGGCTGGATTTCCTCAAATGCAGTATCCTGAAGATAAGGTTCTAGAGTCTGGAAATACTCAATTAAGAACTTAGAAGCACATAACAATAACCTGAATAACTAGGGATCATATAAGTCATTCAGACTTGACTCACACAATTGACCACAGTAGTGGTCATTCTTAAGCAAATGTGTCGACCCTAATCTCCTAAAGTAATTAGGTTTAGTCTCAAAACTTAATAATTGACACATCTGAAACTTATACGTTCCCACAATTGGAAGGAAGGTTTTGGTGGGAAAACAAAGTCAATCGTGGTATCATAGCCTGGTTAACCACATCGACCGGAGGATGGGTTCTTAACAACTGAACTTTTTATGGACACAACTAGGTTCGGGAAAAAGTGTATGAAGATAATCTTTTAAAATGGTTGAGGCACATATGTCAAGTCCCAAGTTAGGGACCTTTCTAAGAGTTAAAGCACATGGATAATGATAATCACCCCCAAACTTAGAGTTTTCAGTGTCTCTAGAAAGACTAGTCACAACTTCCCTAATTTCAAGGTCATCTGATTCCCGAAATGGTCAATTGATTCTTCTAAGTCAGGTTCTTCCTCACTCATCTCTACAAGTTCATTTTCTTTGTCTAAGACCATTGTTTCTAAATCGCTAGACTCAAAATAAACTCGTTCCTCTAAACCTTCGTTGGCTTCGTGAAACGGAAATACTACATCGTCTAAAACATGGATATTTCTAGTCAAACCCTCATCCTTTTGAATAGGTGAATAATTATTAAAATTATTTGGATTTGTACTAGAATTAACATTATCATTATAAAGCTCGTTGGGAGTAACAAATTCCTCATCACTATGCCTACATATTTCAGATTCTTCATCAATATTATCATCATTATAATAACATGAAAATGATCGAACCTCATCTAAACAAGTAGTGTTACCAATTCTAACCTCGTCATCTTGATTATAAAAATTGTCCTCATTTTCACGGTGATATTGGAAAGAATGTATTGGAAATCAAGAGTAATTCGAGCAATTCTTTCTTCCGTCTCTAACTCTAACCTACGTGTTTTCTCAAGAAACTCACGTGTTGACTCGGCTTAACTTACACGTTGACTCAAGTATCTTACGTGCTTCATCTAGAGAAGAGGAATTATAGGAATTTTGCTCGTATGACCGGTATTCATGTGATTAGTAATTGGGCTCACCATGGTATGAGCCATAATCTTCAAAAGGTTGGCGTTCCCAACCACTATTCACAATCTGGTCATAAAAAGAGTGATTTCCATATTGTTCAGTTGGATATTCATATTCATTGTGATGGCTATTATAATACCAGTTTGACATCCTAACTGCAAGGAATTCTACACAAGCACAAACAAGGCTGACTCGACCACAACAAACCTACTGATTTCTAGCAAACAAAAGCATGATGGCTCCACTTAGATTGTTTCTGACCAGCTTCTAATCCTTCGAAAGGGAATTCGTTACAATTTAAGAAGACCCCTCTGGAATGAAGCTGAGTTAAAGTAAGCTAAATAGATACGAGGGAAGCTCGATGGAGCTTTGATACCCAAGGCCTCACCGCATTACAAGGTGGCGCAGTCACGCATTCAACTCACAGAAAACGTCATGAACTTCGAAGTATGCTTAAAAGAGTAACCAATATTTTTCGAATGACTTTCATATTAAGCTCGTTACCCTATCGGTCTTGTTCTAGTCAGTATTTTTAGCTTGGGTACGCGTTTGGTATCGTTTTCCTAAGCCGGGCAAAAAGAGAACGGTGATGAAATCCTAACCCTTATCTTGTATGGCTAGGCCTTGCCATTTACTAGGAAATTAAAGCAGCCGTTTTCAATACCTCAACATATATGCATACAAAATTATCCAAGAACCCGCGACGGGGATTCGCGGGTGTTTAGAATGCTTGCCTCCCGTTCCAGACGGGGGATGAACCGTTGAAGTCGACTCGGGCCACGACTCCTATGTCGTGTACGAACCCGAGGGGCCGAGACAGTATCGTAACTGTCATGTTGCCCTGCAGCAGTTTTAAATTAACCCTTCCTTAGTGTTTTAAAAATAATTTCCAAAGAAAGTCCCAACAAAATAAAGTCCAAAAAGAATGTCCAAAAATAAAAGATTACAAAAATATAGCCCTAATTACAATTTCTAAAAAAATAAAGAAAATAAAAAATATCTAATAAAATTAAATTAACTATATACAAAAATATTCTTCTTTACTCTGGATTTCTTTTTTCTTTCCTTCTTTGGCTTCACTTTACTTTTCAACACTTCTTCTCTTTTTCTTTAGTGCAACTCCAAGTCTGAAAGGAAACAGAAATTCCAAAACGCATAAAAAAGAACAAAAATAATAAAACCTAAAATAAAACCTAAAAACAAATCTATACACAAGTCCGCGTCGGCGGCGCCAAAAATTGATCGAATTTTATATAGTGGTAAATAAGGTTGTCGTTCACTCGAACTTGTTGAAATCGATTTTAGGATTTAATAAACTAAAATAAAAGAAAAATATATACAAAATATTGTTACAGAATATCAGGAATAACCAAGACACTGATTCCACTATTACACATGAATAAATTATGGTAAATAAGCCAAAACTCTAATTATCTTTTAAGTCCCTTATTTCTTAATTCACATATAATCAGACAAATTCTCAAAAATTAATTGTATCCCCTAAGCATAGATTATCTTAATACAAAGCATAACCTATCTAATTGAATCACAACTAATGAAGGAAATTATGCAAACAATTTAAAACTCTGCAAAAGCAGTGATTGAGTGAATCATAAATTATAAATTAGAGAAAAGAAATAATTACCAATTATTAATGCGTAAGTAGCTTCCTCATTGCCTTGGTTGTGGGAGAATTAGCTCATCATCATGTTGGAAACACGCTCAAAAATTATTTTTATTGCTCAAAGTGTTTACAAATGATGAAAATGGGAGAAATATAATGAAAACCAGGTTTGTAACAGATTATATTTGTTACAAACCGAAATTCCCTGACAGAGAGAACGATAAAAGCTTCCGATCCTTTATTCTTTGTTTCTTTAAGATTTGTCTCTGAACTACGACCCTCGTTTGTGAGTCGTTATCACCGTAGCATGAACGACCGTTCTTAGGCGTCCAATGTTCTTCGTGTTCTTCAATGGCGGCGGCGGCAGGGTTTCTCTGGTGATCAATCTTTCGCCTCTGTGATGCTCTGTAATCTCCCAAACTCTCCGTCCCCCTTTCTCTGACCTCAGGAACCCTTTTTATGCTTGACAGCGACCAAATCTCCCCTCATAACTCCATATAATTCGCAATTACTCGACAGTGAAGGAAAATATTCTCGGGATTATTTTCTTACCTGAATTAACTTTTCACGCGCTGAAATAATGCAAAGAACACTCCAAACATGATCGTACACGCTGTAGGATTGATTCAACACGCTGCAGACATATCAAATATTTCCAAAACAACAAGAAATCCCGAGAATATTTCACGGGAATATACACACCTCTGTTTTCTTTAACACGATTTAACTAGCCAAATTCAATCGACCCAAAGACCAAACCTATCCTGGTGTGATAAATCAAGTCTACCCATGAAATTTTAGCCATTGAATCATACCATAACACCTCCAAATCGAACTAAAAATATGCCAGTAGTGTGAATATTTTCCCGCCAAAACCAAAATTCAAACAAGGAAGATGGGTGCTAAAGATGAATTTGGGCTACACATATCCGTGGGTGCTGAATATGAATTTGGGCTATACATAGCCATGGGTGCCCCTTATCCAAACTTGGAGTCCGCTTAGAAAATGTCCTCCGGAGGTTCCCCGGGTAATTTTTCGAGCCGAATTTTCCAAAAAATGTTTATTTCCCAAAAATACATACAAACACACAAAACACCAAAATTAGTACAAAAATCGAGACTAACAAAAGAGACACTGAGGACAAATCAGACACAAAAATGTGTCTATCATCAACCTCAATTAAAAACTCACCCAACAATAACTCGTAACATCAGAAACGTAATGACACTTCGGATCCACGCAGCAACTAACACAGAGAAAGATCTTGATGACGCTGAATATCAATACCGACTGTTGTCGCACTTTGTTGGAGGCGAACAGTATTTCCACGTTTTTTTTTTTAAATACGATGAAGATGGGGTGATGGATGATTTTGGTGGTTGATGGTGATTGTGGTAGCGGAAGGTGGGATAGGAACGAACTTGCTCTGATACCAATTGATAAGAAACGATTTGTTTCTTATTCAACGGCCAGCAGCTCAAGCTCAAAAGGTCATGATTCAAAGAAATCAATAAACCAAAGAGTAGCAAATTGCTTAATAATTCTCTTGTTATAATTAATCAACTGATAAGGCCTATTTATAGGCTACATTACTTGGAAAATAAGAAAACAATACTTATCCTAAAATACTATTCTAAATAAATATAAACTCTAAATAAAATAATTAAATACTTAAAATATAATAAAATACCTAGATAAATATTATATACTATTTATAGGATTTCTGTGCTCGCTGCGCCCTTCACTTGCTAGCCAGGGTGGTTTCCACAATCTTGAGAGACTTGACCCGTATAAAGGATCATATATGCTAAATATGCCTGAGTGACGCATCGGGTCAACACCGTTGACATGGACCATAAAATGTTGTCTTATCAATATATCACGGTTTTTTTCTTCTTTCTTTTCCTGTTATGTCTGTATTGATTTTGTTGATTTTCGATTTTTACAGGTGAGGGTTTCTATCTTTTCTGTTTTGGATTGCTATTATTCTTCTAGATTAGGAGCCAAATAATTCAGTTTGACATGTTGTTTTTGAATTACACCAAGCATACTCGCAGTTGTAAGACATAAATGTTGTTCCCCTTGTTTTCTTCACTTCGGGGAAAATTACATAGGAACGTAATATAACCCCAATGTTTATTTCCATTATCCTTCCTTTTGTAAAAACTTTAAATTTGATATTGTTGTTTGTACTCATTGCATAAATTTTTTTATAACCTTTCTAATGAAATAAAATTTGTAAAATTCCAAGGCACGGATTTTTAGACATGTTATTTTTAGACATGTTATAATTGGACTAAAATGGAGGGATATTTTTGGTTTTTCAAATCCCAAATACTACCACCACCAAAACCAAATCCAATTTTTTTTTATCAAACTGCAAATTTTTCGTTAGGTTTCATTTTACCAAAAAGTGGACATAAAAGGGAGTCCCCCTCTTCGGGACCTCCGGTCGGTTGGCCAACTAGTTATGAAAAAGTTCAACGGCTAGATTATGCTGTGAAACCTAAGGATGGTGACAAAAAGTTGAACCGTGCAGGAACTTTAAATTAAAACAACATTGAAGAAGTTAAAGTGCCACAAGAGTGGAAGAGATCATCTTGGAAAACATTGTCCACACACACATACACACTGATTGAATGCACAAACCCTACTTGTAATACTTATACTCAAATCCATAAGAAGAAGAAAAAAATGGAAAACAATTTTCGAATGTCCAGAGTGGACTGATTAAATGTAGTAGTGTAGTATTTGCTAATGTAAATATCATTGTTTAACCTAATCTACTCTATTTATTTCGGAGAGTGCAAGAAGAGTGTGAAAAGGAGTGTAATACATAATGTTCATATATGAGACCTAATGAGAGCCTTTAGATGTCAAGGTAAGGCCGAGCAACCAAACATTAGCTACTCGACAGCCAAAGCATGGGCACTAAGCCAACATACAACCGAGCGGTTAAAACTTAGCCGTGTTAACCGGGATGCACATTCCTCCCTATTTTTATTCATAGTTTTTCTTTCATAGTTGTGTTCTTAGCTTTCTTATGAATCTTGAACTTGTAATCATGCAGATTTCTCTGCATAATTGTCTAAGCCACGCATTGTTCCAGCTTCGACACCACCAAAGGTATGTGTTTTGATCTCTGTTTCTTCTGTTTTACTGATAATATTATGTTATTCTCTACCCATCGTACACTATTATGAAATCTATGTTTCTAGTACTCAAGAATTGTAAAAGAAAACCAAAGAATGAATTGAACAGAGAATATTGATTTTTACACAGAATAGAATTATTACAGCCATTGTCTGTGTCCGACAGTTTTAATACACCAGACTTTTCCTAAACAGGACTAAAGTCAATATAGAACTGACAATATACAGGACTAAAGTCAATATAGTTTGACTATACTTATTAGCCCCCCTCAAAATAAATATAGGTACACTATTCAGTTTGGACTGCCATAAGAAAAACGTGTAAAAATCATCCAAAAAACTCAACTCACAAGGAGGAGAAAAATAGTTCAACAAAAAACAACTGAAAGTAAAAACTAACTGAGCTGAGAACTCAGCAACTTCAGTATCATCTGTAATGAAAGTGATCCGTGTAGTCAAGACCCAAAGAGGCTGATGCAATAAAGAAGTAAATATTGGTGCATAGAGTCCCTTGGTGAATAAATCTGCTAACTGATTCTCTGAAGAAACATGCTTGACTGTTAAAAATCCTTCTTCAATCAACTCCCTCACAACATGATAATGAATTTTTATATGTTTGGCCCTGGAATGAGAAACAAGATTTGCAGATAAGTAAATTGCACTTGTATTATCCCAGTAGAGAGTTATGGGCTTCTTAATTGTAATATATAATTCAGAATATAAAGATCCAAGCCATTCCAACTCTGAAGTACTAACTGAAAGACATTTATATTCAGCTTCTGCAGTTGATATCGACACAATAGGCTGCTTCTTACTTGACCAAGAAATTAAAGAATTACCCATAAAAATTGCATAGACACATGTAGACCTAGCTGTCTCAGGACAACTACCCTAATCTGAGTCAGTACAGGCAGTTAAGCACTCAATATCTCCTTTTCTTAATGTTATACCATAACCAATTGTGCCTTTTAAATACCTAAGAATTCTTTTAACCAATAACAGATGTATATCAGTAGGGTCATGCATATATTGACTAACATAGTTAACTGCAAAACATATGTCAGGCCTTGTCAAGCACAAATACTGTAACATACCCACTATGGTTCTATACTCAGTTTCATTTGATAACATATTTCCTTCTTTTACTGAGACTCTTGGTCCTTTGGCAACTGGTGTACTACAAGGATTACATTCCAACATATGAGATTTAGTGAGCAATTCCAATGTGTATTTCTTTTGAGTTAACATTATTGCATCATCTGATTTTATGGCTTCTAAACCTAAGAAATAATGCAAATCACCCAACTCATTCATTGCAAAACTATTGTTCAAATATTTAACTAGATCAGTAAGTAAAGCCTCTGAACTCCCAGTTAGAATAATGTCATCAACATAAAGCAATAAGACTATCATATTCAGACCATAAGTATAGACAAACATAGAGAATCAGATACAGTTCTCACAAAACCATAGGTAATCAAAGAAGTATCAATTTTTGAAACCATGCCCTTGGTGCTTGTTTCAAACCATATAAACTTTTATTTAAATAGCAAACTCTATTTGGAAACTCAGGGTCAACAAATCCTGGAGGTTGTTGCATATAGATATCTTCTTGTAAATCTCCATGTAAAAAAGCATTGGATACATCCAACTGCTTTATAGACCATACTCTAGTAATAGCCAATGTGAGAACTACTCTTAATATTGTGGATTTTGCTACAGGACTAAATGTTTCACCATAGTCAATTCCATCTTGTTGATTGTAACCAAGCGCCACCAATCTAGATATAAATTTATCTATTTTCCCATCTGATATGTACTTAATCCTATACATCCATTTGCAGCCAAGAATGTTCATATGTGGTTCATGATCAACTAAATCCCATGTGTCATTATTCTTTAAAGCTGTATTTTCTTCTTTCATAGATACTTGCCATTTAGGATCCTTAATAGCTTTTTAAAAACTCTTTGGCTCAGTAGGAGTATTCAATAAAGGAGCAAATGCAGAATGAACTGGATGTTGGATAGAATAATGCATTACATGATCAGGTAAAGTTTCAGGTTTGGAAATACCTTTTTGAGACCTTGTAACAATAGATGTAGAAGTTACAGTCTCATAAGACAGAGGTAAAGACTCAAGAGTAGTAGAATCTGAATTAGAAGAAGCAGAAATAGATGAAGAAAATAAAATTCGGACTCGAAAACATGACATGCCTAGAGATATAAGTTCTTTTAGTTAGAGGATTATAACATTTATAACCTTTGTGTAAAGAACTATATCCAATAAAAAGACATTTAACTGACTTTGGAGAGAGTTTATCAACTTTAGAATGTCCCAAAAAAGGATAGCAAACACAACCAAAAATTCTTAATTGAGAATAATCTGGAGAAGTGTTATAAAGAATTTCAAAGGGAGATTTATTATTAAGAATTGGAGTTGGAGTTCTATTAATAAGATAAGTAGCAGTTAAAAAGGCATCATACCAAAATTCTTTAGGGAAAGAAGCATTAAAAATAAGAGTATTCCCCATTTCAATAATGTGTCTATGCTTTCTTTCATCTGGACCATTTTGCTATGGGTTTTTAGGACAAGAAATCCGTAGTTGAATACCACAAGAATCTAAAAACACCCTTTACTAATTCATTAGCACCATCAGTTTGGAAAGAAATGATTTTACTATGAAACAAATTTTCAGTTAAAGTTTTAAAATGTTGAAAACATTGCAAAGCATCTGTCTTTAGTTGCATTGGATAAATCCAATGAAATCTACTGAAATCATCAACAAACATAATATAATACCAATGTCCTGCTAAAGAAGGAACAAGAGCAGGACCCCACTCATCACAATGAATAAGTTCAAGTGGAGAAGAATCATGAGAAGAAGAAGGCTGAAAAGATAATCTTTTGCTTTTAGCAAGCTGACAAGGGTGACACAATGATTTTGAAATAGAAGAAGAAAGACTAATATTATGATGATTGTGAAGTTGTTGTAAAATTTTAGGAGAGGGTGACCTAACCTATCATGACATATATTTGGTGAAGCAACAACAGATGAAAAAGCATAATACAACATATCATAGGAAATAAGATATAAATTATTAAGCATTTTTCCCTGAGCTAGTAATGCATTTGTTTTCAAACATCTTATCTCAAAACTATATGAATCAAAATTAATAGAGCACACATTATCTCTGGTAAATCTAGCAACTCATAACAGATTATGTTTCATGGATGGAACATGTAAAACATTATCTTACTTAAAACTGGTAGTGGGTGTGCGAATTATAGTACTTCCAGTAAGAGAAATTGATAAAGTCTTATCATTGCCAATTGCACATGGTCCTTGCCTTTGTACTCAGAAGTATTGTGAAGAAGATTTCTGTCACCAATCATATGAGTGGATGCTCCACTATCTGAAATCCACACTGTATTAGATGAAGAAGGATCATCATTTGCTGCAGCATTGTGAACACTCCCAGAAGTATGCATTGCACCAGTAGTAAAGTTTTCTTGATTCTCAGTATTGGAAAAGTGAGCTTGAGAAGTATTAGTAGAAGCACCAGTAGGAGGATGATATCTAAAAAAGCATCTGGTTGCCAAATGTCCCTTCTTCTTACATATATGACAAAACATCTGATTATAATCCAATCTTTTGTTATTATTATAATTTGATCCATTTCCGCTATTTGAACTCGACCCATTTTGATAAGAGCTATTCTTGAAATTTCCTCCATTCTTCTTGTGATTTGTATAAGAATTTGAACCATTCTTGACATAAAAAGCTGTAGAATTCTGATCATCAAATACATTTGTAGTATTTTATTGTCTTTCAGCCAAGAATTGTTCATGAGAGAGAAATTTAGCTTTAATCTCACCAAAAGTATAAGGCTTCTCCCTATTTTGAGATAATATAAAAAAGATGTCATATTCACTGCCTAAACCATTCATAATGAACATCATAAGATCCTCATCACTAACCTTTTCACCAATTGCTGCTAAGGAATCATATATGGATTTTATTCTTTGAAGATAACAAACTATGGACTGATTCCCTTTTTTAATTCCATGCATGTAACTGAGTTCTTAACATGTTCTTTCTAGCAAGATACTGTGTCCTAAAGCTTGTTTCAAGATAATCCCATATAACTTTTGTTGTAGAAAGTCCAAGAACATCACCACTAACAGTAGAAGTAAAAGTGGCTTTAAGACAAGTAGACACAAACCTATCTAAGCGTCTCCAAGTTACCCATTCTGGATTAGTTGTTTATGCACCATCTATTGCAATGATTCTTGGAGGTTCAATTATTTCCCCTTAAAGCAAGCCAAGCTGTGCTTTAGGCCACAAATTTTTGGGGGCCACATTTTTTCTTTTTAGTATTAGTACCGTATAAGATTTTGCATCCCTTGAAAAACTGGACAGTAGTGGAAGTTAAGTTACTAAGTGAAAAAGCAAAGTGAAAAGGAAAGAGGAAGCCTTTTATAGGGTTCATAAAGTTACTAAGTAAGTTGCATTACGTTTTTTTTTGTATTGGGAAGTTTAGGGCTTTCATAGCTATACAATATTCCTACGAAGTAGGTGGCTGAAACCGGAGACCATTAGACTGTTTTTGGAAATTCTTGTATAACCTCGATACTTAGTTTTGATCGTGGCTTTCAGGTAAGTGTTTGTTTTTCGTTTTAGCTATCTTAGATTATTCGTAAACTTATATTTGGACTTCGGATGCAACCTCACAAAGGTTGAGTAGCATACGCACAGAGAAAAGAAACGGAAAAGATGGGAAATGGAATTTCATTTTTGTACCGACAGCCCATTTACTGACTGATAGTTTTATTATCTCCTCACTAAATGTGACTTAATTACCGACTTATTGTCAATATAGCATCAGCGGGAATGCCTTGTCATTTGTTTCCATTACTCATATATATGTCCACAGTCCACTTCTGCACCCTTGTGCATATCTTTAAACATTTAGTTTTATTCAAATTGATCACTATTGTATATTTGTACGTTCTTGATTTTGTCCTTAATCTACGGATAACTAGTTAAGGGCTCCGAGAATGTTTTTCTAGTTAACAATGTTTATGCAATTTTTGCTATAGTGAGCTGCTTGTTCCTTTTCATTAACAAAGGGGCCACAAAAAAAAATTTGCATTAGGCCACACAAAATGCAGGACCGGCCCCGTTTCATCACTAACATACCCATACAAATCAGTTGAAAATAAAACACCCTCAAATTGATCTCTTCAGAGGAGATAATTTGCATATTTTTAGGGGCGACTCCAAAAGAATTAGGGGCGAATTTTTTATTTCCAACTCATAGAAAAGGTTATGGGATGTCCTAATGGTTTGGAGAATACCTAAATGCCCTTCTATAATCGGTAGTTTGAGATTGGTTTTAGCAACCGATTATGATTTCTATGATCGGTAGTTTAGGATATTGGTTTTTGCAACCGATTATGATCGTGTTCTTCTTTTATTTTCTTTGTTTTGAAAAAAAATAAATTTGGGGATACTATCATAATCGGTATATAATAAACATCACACAATTATCGATTGTGAAAGTAGAGAAATCCGATGTTTCATTTTATTTTTGGCAAAAATTGAATTTAGGGCTACTAACATAATCGGTAGATTGTGAACATCGCGAAACTACCGATTGTAAAAGTTGAGAAATTTAAAATTTGGGGCTACTATCACAATCGGTAGATAATAAACATTATCCACCTACCGATTGTGAAAATTGAGAAATTCCAAATTCCATTGGTTTTTGAAAATTTTGAATTTGGGGCTACTACCACAATTGATAGAAAATGAACATCATGAAACTACCGATTGTACAGTCGGTAGATAACAAACATCACGAAACTACCGATTGTGAAAATAAAGAAATTCAAAATTCCATTGATTTTTGAAAATTTTGAATTTGGGACTACTACCACAATAGGTAGATAAAGAACATCATGAAACTGCCGATTATGTTTGTGTAGAGAATTCGAAAATTTAAGAATTTTGACAATCCAATTTTGGGGCTACATTGTAATCGGAATCCAGTTAAATTTCATTGTCTACCTATTATAGATATATTTTGGCTAATTATTTTACAATCGGTAGATGTGGTAATCCATTATCTACCGATTATGGGTAGTTTGGCCATAAAAAATTTTCATGATGTTCACCTAATTGTAAACTTAACTACCGATTCTGGGTAGTTTCTCCCGACTGTAAACTTAACTACCGATTATGAAGGGTAATTTGGCCATTAAAAAAGTGGGAGACAAGGGATAGCTTCATTTTACATTTGGGTGATCCGTTTTTGTCTTATGTGTCGCCCATAATTCTTTTGGGGTCGCCCCTAAAAATACTAGGATAATTTGTACCATCAAGTTTCATTGATACAAAATTAGCAATGTTTGTAAAAGGTAAATAAGTACCAGTAACAACGGAAGTCGACATTGTAACAATTGGGCTTCTAACAGTTTCAAGATCAGATTGAAAATTGTTGATGTTGTTGACGTTGATATTGAGATTGATGTTGTTGCTGATGTTGTTTCTGCTACGATTATTATTAAATTTGTGAATGAATTTATTGCCAGATCTTGTAGTGACCATAAAGCTACTCAAGAACCCTAAAAATTTTGGGGAAAATTTTATTGAGAATTATTACCCAGATTGAAGTTGAAAGCTGAAAAATTATTGAGAAAAAGATATTGAGCTTTGATGATCGATATGAGTTAGATCGATAACCTAACTGATATCATGAAAAATCTATGTTTCTAGTACTCAAGAATTGTAAAAAGAAAAAACCAAAAAATGAATTGAACAAAGAATATTGATTTTTACTAGGGCTGTTCATGGTCGGTTTTGGTTCGGTTTCTAGCCAAACCAAAACCGAAACCAATACTATCGGTTTCTAAAAATCTAAACCAAACCAATCCATTAAACATTGGTTCGGTTTCTAAATGGTTTTAGTTGGTTTCGGTTTGTTCCATTGGGTTAATGGAAAACCGACTGTATGTCAGTTTTCTGAAACTGACTGTTCAAATCTCTAAAAAAAATAACACAATTGAATTTTTTAACCTACCTGCAAAATGTAATTAACACACAAGCGTAGTTCATCACTCAAGTTTATAAGCATAGTTCAAACCATAAACATTACAAATTCAAAATACATAAACTCTAATTTCTGCATGCTCCAAATTCCATATTCAGAATGTGACATGGACGGGGTTGATTAAATCTATCTAATTTTAATCAACGGCCTATACTTATTGGTTTTCCATTGGTGTTTGGTTCGGTTTCAGGTCAAACCAAAACCCAACCAATAATGTAGGTTTGAAATTTTTTTAACCATAACCAATCCATTAGTAAATGGTTTGGCTCGGTTTCTTCCTTATTGGTCTGGTTCGGTCCGGTTCCGGCGGAAAACCGAAACCATGTTCAGCCCTAATTTTTTCACAGAATAGAATCATTACAGCCATTGTCTGTGTCCGACAGTTTTAATACACCAAACTTTTCCTAAACAGACACAAACTATGTAAGTATACAGGACTAAAGTCAATATAATTTGACTATACTTATTAACTATCTGATTTAAATAATAAAGTAGAGTATGCACCAGACTTAGGTTTCCTATAAAACGATAGCATATATACTTACACTGTACATCATTGAATGGTTGTACCAGGTTGAGTCTTTCAGCTCTTTAAAGCCTTTGGAGTATGATGAGATCCCGGAGTTACTCTATGAAGTTCGATTCCCACCTCGATGCCGCACTCCTGAACACAACATTGCCTCTCCCTCAATGGACCGATATGCATTATCTCCTACTTTGATGTTGCTTGGATCGCCTTAAATGTTCAAGTGCTGAAACTTGTAAAGGTTTTGTGGGTGTACTAGTAGTTACTACTACTGGTTTTGGAACTTGGATCTCTTTCTGTAGAGATTGTTTACTATTATGTTGTTTCGCGCTTTTATAGAAATTTAAGTAAACTGGTTCCTGGTAAGTGATTACTCGGTTGATTTTGTTTGTAGTAGTTGAACTCAGTTTAGACACTGCATCGAAGAAGAAATTTGTTCTCTTCTTCACACTCTTTGCAGCAGTGATGTCTATTCGGAAACTCTTATCATCTTCGTGCACCATTTTTTTTACTCGGCAAAAGTTATAATCTTCCTGCACCATCACAGTAAACCTTTAAGCCCATCAAAACTGACTTCGGGGAGAACTGTTCCTAACAAAATAGATGATATCGAGTTATCGAACTACAAATTGAGATCCTAAATAGATTCAGTAAGAAGGTGTCAGTGAACTGCCACACACCACAACAATATGCTGGAGCTTTCATTTCAGGCCTTCAGGCCATTTACTCTGTTCAGGAAGTTTTGGCAATTTTTCATATTCACCAAGAGACTTGGGGTTAGTTCACCCATCTATATCTTGATATACCACTGCAATTCAATATCTTATTGGCTGGTTGCGTGAACAAACGTACAAAACTCGAAATTCATGGTCAATCAAGACAAATTCAAGACAGAAAACACTTGCTGAAGATATAAAATCTCAATAAAAATATATATTAACATATATACCATCTGCCAAGAAGTATATATGTTCTAAATCAGAAATAGAGCTAAAGATGATTTTTCGTGGGTAAACTTTTCGGCTTTTACCGCTTAATTTTGTTTGGCTCAACACAAAGACATAAAGGTACAATCAAATCTAGCAAGTGCAAAAGACATTTGAAGGACAACATTAGAAATTTGAGGCCGGTGTTGGTATTGCAGTGGGTGTTGTTGTCGCTGTTTTCTGACATTCCTTTCCTGAAAATTATCAGGCTTCATTTTTTATTTACCACTGCTCTAGCCTTTAACAGATCAATCAAAAGTGAGGGATTACACTTCTCCAAATGCGCAAACCCATCAGACTTCGTAAACTCTACATGCAAAACATTTAATGGATAAGAAATTAGATATCTGTTTAATAACACAAAACTGCACAGACATACTTGGTATCCTTCACGAAATCTATAAAAATAGCTTACTTCTTTGTCAGAAACCTAAATATAACACTCACCTTCCAAATTTTCGGGTTTAGCTGCGAAGTTTAGACATGCAGTTTTAAGTTGCAAGCATTGGTGGTGATCTGCTAGGGCAAGTGTTGTTGCCACTGTATTTGCAGTTATTCCTTCACATAAGTTTGCCTCACACATGAGCTTCAATCGGGAAAGAACATAGCGATCTGCCGCAGATACCAAATGATGCATAATTGTAGTCGAAGTGCAATGAGAATCTAAATCTGAAAGTTCACGTGGCTCAGGAATTTCATCTGAGTACAAGAATAGCAACATGGCCTGCAATACATCATATAATTTTAAACTGGCGGAACTGCTAAATTTATGCAAAGAGGTAAAAATATGGATACTACCGTATTTTTAAAAATAATGAATGGTTAAAAGCCATACCTTAAAGGCAAAGGGACCAAAGTCTTCAATGACTACCGTTTCCATGTCTGGTTTACCCACTGATCCAAAAAACTGAGCTTTAAATACGGGACATCGAGCTGCAAGAATCGACCTATGGGCTTTGAAGGATTTATCGCCAACCTGAAAAGTAATATCAGAACCAGTCTCAGATTCCAGCAAACCTTTGAGATTCTGACTCATATCCGATGGAGGTACAGGAATAACATATTGTTTCCGTTCTTCAACACGAGTTTGCACTACTCCGACCATGCAATGAATGCTAAGACAATCATCCTTGAGATAGCTTGAGGTCTCAAAGTCCAACCTCTTCATATAAGTCGGAACCCCCAGAAATTAATCAGTGTGGAAACGTCATTAATGCACTAGGCCTTCCAGAATATGCATCCATGAACTGAGGAGCAAATAAGTAAGAAAATAAATTGGAAGTGCAGAATGCCATTTTGGAAGTGACAAGGTGCTCTGGCGGTCTGGCCCAGTGTAGTCAAAATCACTCTCCAAGGCCGATTACTCGCCGAGTAATCGCTATATGACCGAGGCGATTTCCGATTCCAAGGTATTTCTGATTTTTAGTGATTAAGATGGATAATTCTGCCGATTTAGATCTATTTTTCCGAGTTGGCCTTCTATGCACTAAAATCAGAAAAGAAAATTTTTGTAACCCCTAATATGGGAGTTATCATATAGAAAAACTCTAAATACATGATAAATACGTTCAACATAATAATATTACACACTTAATTACATGATAGTGTTAAAATTTAATTTTAATTAGGTACAAATTATGACTTATAAGCGGCAATTTATAAGTGTCTAGTAAATATATTCCAAGTATTAGACCGAGTTTTGGCGATTTTCAAGTCAGAACTAATTGCTCCTCGCTCCAAGCTCCCCAACTGAGTAGGACCGAGGAACGATTTCAACTACTTTGGTCTGGCCTAATTGATTTTCTTTCATAACTGTACGTGCCTACAGTAAATGGAGCAGTAAATGCTTATTGAAGCTGTTAAATGCGCCAAGCAGCAACTTTATAGTGAGTAGTTCTAAAGGTTGACGCGACACATGTGAACTTTTGTATAGTTCCAAATGCATTACTAGTTCTAAAGTTTGACATGCGAAATTTTTCTTTCTTTCCTGGACACCGACACGACACCGACACAATAATTTGAGGAAGAGTTTCATAAAATATCTGTCGTCGTTAGTTAAACAGTGGGAAAGTATTTGATAACGAGAAAGAGTCTCATAAAAGGTCAATGCAATCTATATTCAAATTTAACGCCATGAATTTGCATCTGGGCAATTTAAACTGCATACAACAACGTACGCGTAACCATAAATCGTTTATGCAAACAGGCTTTGTAGTGCAATCTAAATTTTGAATGCCTATATACAGAGAGAGAAATAAACTTGTCTGCAATCTGAACAGCTTAAGGATTCAACATAATTCAAGAGTCGGAAAACCCCGAACGTACGTACCATACTGCGCTTTCTTTCTTAAAAGTCGTTGGAGTTTTAGGACCAACATGATGAGCACCATATATATTTTTTCCGCTTTGGTCCAGTAATTTAAATTCATACAAAGCCCTAACTTCTTGTCTAGGGCTTACTAACTGAACGAACACGGATACGTAGTCCTTGCTATCTGGAGTATTGCCGTCTGGATTAAAAAGTACAGCCCATTCATGACCACCAACTGTGAATTTTCCACTAGATATGTATTTACCAACTCCCATTCCCTTTGCTAGAGAATATCCTTTTATCTTATATTCATGAGAACCTTTCACAATCTCATGAATCGATAGCGACGTAGACATCTCGTGATCATTATTATTCGTATCAGACTTAGAAACTCTCCGCCTTTTCGGAGCCATGGATGATCTTTAGATATTGAAACTGGTTTAGAACGGCCAGAAGCAAAGAAAAGATAATAGGAGATGAGATTTATATAGAGAGAAAATTCATTCAATAATAATATGCAGGGAGTACGATCAAGACTTGCCTCCTACTCCTTTTATATACAAGTGTTGGGCACGTGCATACGCACGTGCTTATATCAGTAGTAGTATTAGGTATTTCTAGAACTTTTTCCTCATCTATTTTTTATTTTATTTTGGATAAATATTATTACATGAAACTAGTTGGAAGCCTCAAGCTGATTTTTTTTTTTTTTCTTTTTTTGAGTAGAACCTTGCCAGGGGAGCCGAAACTCAGGGCGAGATTGTGTCATTAACACTACCTTCCATGTTAATTCCTGCAAAAATTGGGGACTCGAACTGGGACCTCCCGGGAGCGCATTAAACTTTGGGGAACCTAAGGGGCCCCTTATTAAAAGAAAAAAAAAAATGTAACAAGGCCTAAGCCCCATTTTTCAGGTAGTATTACACATCCCTACAATCAATTATTACTTTCCAATGAGATATTAAATCTTTAAATATGTTATTTCTAAACCAATTTTGATGACCTCCCCAAGTAAAAATTAACTGTTTAACCTCATTGATGACTTCACTTGCTGCTCTTGGCCTTTTATGAGCCATGACTCTCCTATTTCTTTCATCCCAAACAGCCCAGCAAATAGCAAAGATCAAAAGTGGACAAATCTTCCTTCCCTTGTTTCTTCCTCTTCTAAACTTTCATGCTTCTAGCTGACTTGAAATGGTTCCTCCTTGTGCCCACCTGACATTATAACCATTAATAAAATACCGCCAAATACTGGCAGCAAAATTGCAGTGTAAGATGATTGACGATTCTAGAGCCAATTGACACAAAGAACAAGTAGGACTTTGAAATGCACAATCTTTTCTCAAAAGATTGTCTAATGTTGGTATTGCATTCTGAGCTGCTGACCACATGAAGAGTTGCAGTTTAGGGGGCACAAATTGAATCCAGATACAAGAAACTAAAATCTGAATTTGAGGATCTGGTAGTTGTTCCACTAACCATTGGTAGCATGTCTTGACACTAAAGCCTCCTGAATGAGAGAATTTCAGATCATCTTCTATATCTTCATCCAGATTTGGTGGAGAGCCTAAATCTGCAAACAAAGCTAGCATTTCATGGATTTCAGTTTTAGTGAGGTTTCTGCTGAGCTTCAAATCCCAAGCTCCATTCTGAATCACTTCTTTGATTGAGGCCTTCTTTTGCTTTGAAATTTTAAAGATGTTGGGAAATCTGCTTAATTTGTTTGCATTGTTCTGAACTTATTTCATCTTCGAAAACCGCCTCCATCTCTTCATTACCATCACTGCGAGAAATCTCATCACCATCACCACTAACATCAATACCACCATCACAATCACTACCTCCACTACCACTACAGCCACACCGCCGTGGATGCCTATTCTTTTTGATAGCCTCCACCACAGTCCTCTTTTCTTCCAAATCACCACTACAATATATAGCTAGCAACACCTCCAAAATCTCTTTCAAATTTATCTCTCTATTTTCTCGATTTTACTGTGTATATACTTGTGAAGAAATTAATCAATTGGCATTGAAATTGAAAAAAAATGCGATTTTGAAACTTGGGTACATAATGATTATGAAGGGAAAATAACTGGGTATAGAGATATAGAATTTCTTTAAGTTAAGATTGTTCATTGATCATAGATTGTTATATGAATCTTGATATGCCCTCATTTTATTCCCACGTAAAAGACCACTTACTGTAAATGTACGTAATTGTATATTCAAATTACATAAACGCCCCCCGTTTATTTATGTGGTGTTTAGAATGAAAAAATAAAACTAAGGCTAAAATGGGAAATCACAATTTGCAGCTTCATTGCACTGTAGCAATGAGAGTTGCTTTTATATAATATAATATAATAGATAGATAGATAGAATATATATAAGACAATTGATAGAGCAATTGATTTCTTTTATTTTTGACTATACAGAATGTGTACTTTCTTGTACACTGTATATGTTTCGATTTATTGTGATTTAAGGTTGATTCGAAAAATTAATTCTCTGATAAATTTAAATATGATTTAGATATTTTGATGTTGCATCTCTGTGTTAGTTTAGATTTTGAGATATTTTAGATGTGACTCGGATTTTTTTTTATTAGTTATTTGATTTATCATTTGTGTGTTGATTGAACGTAAGAATGCTATTTTTTAAGATCTTTTATATGTGGTTTAGAGCTTTGATGTATTCATTTATGTGTTTTTGATATATGTTTTTTTTGTAATATGCAGGTTATCAACCATGTCTGGGAAGATTGTATATGCTATCTTGAATCATGTGTGTTAGAGTACTGCTCGGTCGAACTCGCATGCATTGCTATCTCAAGCATATTTGTCAATTTAGTGATCAAAGCTATAGGTCTTGATTCCTAGTATACATATATATGTCTCGGACTAGGACATATATTGTGTAGTTGATCCTTAGACTTCACGGCGTTCAACATTTGAAGACGAAGAACTACTAAGGAGAGCTTGTGGAATTTCATCAATAAAGTATGTGGATACTGAAACTCATCTATCACTTGGAAAGTCTATTTCTACTCTATCTCCTATATTGATACATAAGTCGTGTTACGATATAGTTTTCTATTATACACATTTGAGATTTCGAGCTGAGTTTAACTCGCTTACATATTTCTCGGAATATGCGTTGGCAAGCTTTCGCTTCGATCAAGTTCATCTTATATTCTTGACGCAAGTCAAAAGATGATCATGTGAAAATTGCCGAGTAACATCTTACATGGTTTGTGTGATACAATCATTTGATGTAGACTTGGAATGTTTCGTTATGATTATTTCAATAACTTGAAAATTGCTTTGATGCTAATAGTGTGTAAAAACGGATATTGTCATCCTCTAAGAAAGTTTCAATGATTGAAATAAGAATTCAGAACACTTAACCATTATTGGATATGACATGTTGTGTACTCTTGCACATATGTAATCCATGTCCGGGAACCATAGTATGCGTACACGTATGCGTACTTGTTGGCTTGAGAAATCCGGGAAGCTAAGTATGCGCACCCGTTCGCATACTAGCGTGAGGTTCATGTCCGAATATTTCTACTGGGATTGGAAGTCCGCATACCCGTTTGCATACTGGAGAAACCCAATCTTGGTCCGGGTATTTCAAGTATGCGTACACGTTTGCATACTTGAAGGTTCAAGTTCAAAAATCGGGTGTGTACATGAACTTAAACATTTATATAATAAGGAATGCAATCTTTGCAAACCGTGGCTATAATGTTCATGAATTGATTCGAGTGAATCAAACCGATTTTTCTTCAATTGTGTTCTTGTATACTTCTATGAGAATATAGCAATTGAACAACTCTTTAACTAGTTTCATTTGAGTCATTTGAACTAGTTATGGTTAAGATGAATAAGGTTGATATGAGAGTGTTCATATGGCTAAATTCGGTTAACTATTGTTGAGCCAACATGGTGTACACGTTTAGGTACGGTTACATAAACCTAAATGAGGGTACATATCATTTGTGTGTAACAAGCTAAGTTCGATCTAACAGTTGAAATATATTAGCTTGGTTGAATCAGGGTTTTTCATCTAACGGTGAATATTGAATGCTTTGTTACCAAGGTAACGTAGATTGCAAACACTGATTTGAAAACTATATAAAGGAGAACTCTAGCAACTTGGAAACCTAATCCCCACACTTCTGTGTGTTACTAGTTTCATAACTAGAGTTGATTCTCCTTTAACCTTAATTAGGTTTCTCACGAGACCCTGTAGGTTAACGACTTGAAGACTTCATTGGGATTGTGAAGCCAGACCCAACTATTTTCTCTGTAGTTTCATGTTCTGATCTTGCCCGATTCTATCATCTGAGTACTATCTTTTTCTCTAAGATTTGCTCGATATTTAATATCCGATAGGCAAGATAAAAAGTAATCACAATCACCTTCGTCTCATCGTTTGTGATTCCACAATATCTAGTTTCGTTTCCATACGATTTAGAGTATTGTGAGGTAATTGATAATACTAGGTTGTTCTTCGGGAATATAAGACCGGTTTATCAATTGGTTCCTGTTCACCTAGATTTATCAAAAGACGGAACAAAACTCATAGGTATTTACGTAGGAGAAAGATTTATCTATTCCAATAGACTTTTAATGTGAGACAGATTTGTTTATCAAGTCTTCGACTTTGGGTCGTAGCAACTCTTGGTTGTGGGTGAGATCAGCTAAGGGAATCAAGTGCGTAGTATCCTGTTTGGGATCGGAGAGACCTAAGGAACGCAAGCTGTACCTTGAATCGGTGTGAGATTGATTAGGGTTCAACTATAGTCCAGTCAAAGTTCATTGGTAGTAGGCTGAGTGTCATGTAGCGGCTTAATACAGTGTGGTGTTCAAAGATGGACTAGGTCCCGGGGGTTTTCTGCATTTACGGTTTTCCTCGTTAACAAAATTCTGGTGTCTGTGTTATTTCTTTTCCGCATTATATTTTTTTACATAATTGAAATATCAAAGGTTGTGCGTTGAATCGATCAATTGGGAAATCCAACCTTTGGTTATTGATTGAAATTGATTGATCCTTGAACATTGGTCTTTGGTACCGTTCAAGTTACTACTCTTATATTCAATTGGGCTCACAAATTTCTATTTGCTGATTGCAAATTGATTTGAGATATATATATATATATATATATATATATAAACTCCTTGATATACTTTTCTAAAGATTGAGTCTGACTGTCTAGTTGATTCTCTTTAAAGTATATTGGAGTAAGTCCTCTCAGATTGCCAAACGAATTGTTGGGCGTGGTTGTTGTACCCCCATTTTCAATGTGTGAGCATTCGGCCCTATTTGGTAGATTGCACATATTTGTACAATGAAATTCTATATGATGAATGCATGAGCTGTTTTGTTTGAATGAGTGCTTTATTTTGTTATTATTATGTAAATATTTACATACTTCTACACCAGTATGCTCTTTGATGAATGCATGACCTGTTTTGTTGGTATATATGCTAGATTTTGGTATTTTTCTGTAGATGTGTACATGTTTGAACACTAAAATGCTATGTGATGAATATATGGCCTGTCATGTGAGTATGGATGCTATATTTTGTTAGGTGTTTGTAGAGGTGTACATGTTTTGCACACTGGGATTCTCTTTGATGAATCAATTGGGAGAGGTATGAACTAAATAAAAAGAGGAATATTGATGAAGCGCAGTATGTCACCGGGTACAAGTCGATTGCAAAGCCTATAATTGGGATACACAACATGCACATCTATGGGTTTGATTTCCCAGGGTTATCACGCCTGGCTCATGATGCAAATATCGTTCATATCCAGCCACCTTCAAAGAGCCATGCTTTATGACTTACCCTACCACGGGTGCAAGTTCTTTATCATCTTCATCAAATATGCCCGAAATTTGTTTGGAGATGCCAAGTATTACTTCACAAGGTGAGACAACCACGATCCCTATTGTATCCCAAGCTATGGAACGTGATTATCCTTACTAAAATATGGCTGGACAGTGACAAAGAGTTGAAGAGACAACTTAACGATTTGTATTGGCTGAATCGGCAAATGGAGGCGGCACACTTGGGTGTTTGTAGGAGATGGCATACAGACACAATGTTTGAATTGAGTCCAACTGTAAATGATGATGGGCGTTCACAGTATTCCGATTCCACCAGGAGCAACAAATCATACCACGACAGTGATTATACAGTGGTGGGAGAAACACAAGTACGTCACAGTACTTCACCACATGTACGACACGGTACTTCACCACAAACTATGCCTGTATCTCAACATCAAGTAATTCAGCCAGATCCTAGGCACATTTCATCACCATTCTCGCCCTACAACCCAAATTTTTCTTGTTACACCACCACCACAACAACAAACATCTTA
The DNA here is from genome assembly GCA_023531295.1 of Papaver armeniacum. NCBI lineage: Eukaryota > Viridiplantae > Streptophyta > Magnoliopsida > Ranunculales > Papaveraceae > Papaver > Papaver armeniacum. The sequence continues at coordinate 455,228 of JAJJWW010006204.1, read as the reverse complement.
TATGTTTGGAGGTTCGAGTGCTTTCCAATCGCCTAATGTTCTTCAACCAATTTTTTCCCCTTTTGGAAATTTATCCCAGATGTTGGTAACTGGAGAAATCCCAGGTCCTGGAGAATGGTTGACTACAGGCCCCAAAGATAACGATGTGCGAGTTAATGATGGGAAACGTTAGAGAGATTGTAGTTTTAATTCTGCTACATTTATAATTCTAGTTTTAATCAAATAAAAGTACGACGGTTTATTTAAATGAAATTACATATACTTAAATTTAAGCGTTTAACATTAGCTTCACTGAATTACATATGTTTAAAATTAAGCATTTTACATTAGCTTCACCGGTCAGAAGTACTAGGTGGAACAACAACTAAAAAGAAGGGTTTGAAATTGTTCAACACCTTAAGGATTTCGAAACATTTTTCGAAACGAAAAGCCACATTTTTTCCATCTTTGCCATTCATCCAAATATTTTGTTACCATCTCAGCATCAGTTTCACCTCTCAGTCTATATCGATTGACTTGCATAGTTAAAGCTACAAACTCATTTACTTCTTTCTTAATTGTACCAAACGATTTTCTATTTCGCATATAGCACGACGACTCGGATTACGGGTGTCATTCTAGAACCCATCGTGAATAACCGCCCAGAAATTCACCCATGGATAGTCTGCTGAAGCAAGCTGAGTAAATAAAAAAAAATAGTTTATCCAAATAGATTCATCTTCTTCTTTAGTATACGGAACTCGCTGAACTAACAAGGACCAAGACATCTTTCGACAAATTTGTTGAACTCAAGAATTGAAGAATTTTTTTAAGCTCGTAGAAGAAGAGTAAAAAAGACTAGATGTGTGAATTTGGAGTTGAAATGGGGAGTATTTATAGAAATTAAAATTCTAACCATTGGATGACAAGCATTTTTAGCCGAACAGATATAGTCGTTAGCGATTTTGTGTCAAACACTGGCGTGTTAAGTAAATACGGGCATTTTTGGCTAAAAATCCAGCGATTGTGGCTCAAACGCCAGCGATTGTGGTACACTCGCCCGTCCTTCCATCACGCGCGCGCTTGTTCTTCCATCTCAATGGGCAAACCAACAAATTTGTTGGTTTGGCCATCCATTTTTCATGTTTGTTGAGTCCATAGTGGGATCAAAATGAACTTAAAGTTTGTTTATTCCATAGGAATTGCTCTAAAGCAGCATTAAAGAAGAATTTGTTGAAGAAATCGATAACATGTGGAGCGAGAATAATTACATTACATCAAACCTGGTTTCCTTTTAAATACGAAATCAAATTTCAAAGGTATGAATTGTCAGTTTAGGTTAACTTTAAAACCAATACATACTTATATTGTTTAGCTTTGAATTGTTGGTTCAGTAAATAGATGAAATCTATTGGTAAGACTACATTTATATACTTCTATTGTTTAGCTGTTAATTGTTGGTTCAGTATATAGATGAAGTATGTTGTTAAGATTATGTTAATCTCCACCTATCTTTAATCTGATTTAAATGTGAAAGTAGAATATACCATAGACATAGGTTTCTTGTAACACGAAAGCATACTTTAACATCATTGAATTATTTTTTCCAGGTTGATTCTTCCAGCTCTTTAAAGATTTTGGAGTATGATGATGAGATTACAGAGTTACTGTATGAATTCCTATCCCCACCTCGATGCCTCACCAAAGTAGTCAAAATCGTTCCTCGGTCCTACTCGGTTGGGGAGCTTGGAGCTTGGAGCAATTAGTTCGGACTTGGAAATCGCCAAAACTCAGTCTAATACTCGGAATCTATTTATTAGATATTATATATATTGTTGCACGTAAGTCATGATTTGAACCTAATTAAAATCAAAATTTTAACACTATCATGTAATTAAGTGTGAAATATTGTTATATTGAACGTATTATCATATATTTCGAGGTTTTTCCATTTGATAACTCCCATATGAGGGTTACGGAAATTTTCTTTTAAATTTAGTGTTCGCAAGACCAACTCGGAAAAATTGTTAACTCGTTTTGCTAAAAAGATCGGTCCAAATCGGCAAAATCGTCCGCCTTAATCGCTAAAAATCGGAAATGGCTTGGAATCGGAAATTGCCTCGGTCATATAGCCTGTAGAGATTACTCGGCGAGTAATCGGCCTTGGGGAGCGATTTTGACTACACTGTGCCTCACTCCTGAACACCACAACACCTCTCCCTCGATGAACCGATATGCATTTTCTCCTACTCTGATGTTGCTTGGATGTCCTTAAATGTTCAAGTACTGATACTTGTAAAGGTTTTGTGGGTGTACTAGTAGTTACTACTACTGATTTTGGAACTTGAATCTCTTTATGTAGAGGTTTTGTAGGCTTACAAGTAGTGTACTACTACTGGTTTTGGAACTTGGGTCTCTTTCTGCAGAGATTGTGTACTATTATGTTGTTTCGTGCTTTAAAATTAGAAATTAAAGTAAAACTCGTTTCCAGTAAGTGATTAATTGGTTGTGTTTGTTTGTTGTTGTTGAACTCTGTTTAGTTATAGAAAATGGTTCATTCCTTTCTTCTCTAGTGTGAACGGGAATTAGAATTGTATTTGGTTTGTTATTATTAATATAAGTTGTTTCAGTAAAATAACATTCTCTTCTTCAGAGTCTTTGAAGAATGGTTGGACATGTGTAAAAACTTGAAATATCATTTTCCTGAACCATCATCACATGTAAACCTTTAGGGACATCAAAACTGAGCAGGGGAAAAACAATAAACCTATAACTTTTTTCAATGAACTTCAATTTTGTATCAATCATTTTAGTTCTTCACTAAGGATGATCAGCATAACAAAATAGATACAATCAAATTATCGAGCTACACAAATTGACTAGCATAAAAAATTATTAGGCTTCATTTTGCATTTACCAGCATACTAGTCTTCAATAGTTCAATCAATAATGAGGGATTACTCTTCTCCAATTGTGCAAACCCATCAGACTTCACAACCTCTACACGTAAAACATTTTAATAGATAAGAAATTTAAATATCTGTTAAACCAGAAACTGAACAGACATATATTCCTCATGAAATCTATAAAAATAGCTAACTACTTTGTCAGAAATATAAATATAACACTCACCTCCCACATTTTCGGGCTCAGCTGCAAAGTTTAGATAGGAAGTTTTAAGTTGCAAGCAATGGTGGTGATCTCCAAGGGCCAGTGTTGTTGCCACAATATCTTCAGTTATTTCTGAACATAATTTAGATTCACAAATGAGTTTCAATCGTGCCAGAACAAAGCGATCTGCTGCAAATAACAAATGTTATATAATTTTAGTTGAAGTGCAAAAGGGATCTAAATCAAAAAGTTCACGTGGTTCAGGAAGTTCATCTGAGTACAAAAATAGGAGCATCGCCTGCAATACATCATGTAATTTTAAGGTACGTAGCGGAACTGGTAAATTTATGCACAGAGGTAAAACATAGATGCTACCGTATTTATGACAACAGAATAATGAATTGTTAAAAGCCGCACCCTAAAGGCAAAGGGATCAAACTCTTCAATGGCTACGGTTTCCATGTCTGGGTTACCCACTGTTTATAAGTTAAAATCGTTTCTGTCGATTTCGGTAAATTCGGTAGGTGAGTGAGAAAATGGTTTAAACCCTAAACAAATGTGCTGCACGTGATCAATCTGTACAAGTCCGGCCTAAACCAAGAAATGGCCGTTCCAGACTTGCTTCGGTCACAAAGTGGAGGAGAAGGGTTGATTTGGGGAGGGAAGCAAAGAAGGTGTTGAGGCGAGAATAGTGCAGGAGAGTAGTGTCTCGACTTGTATCGAGAAAGTGAAAGCTTAGGAAGCTTGCAAGAGATGAAAGCTTTTGGATATCTTGCAAAAGTTGCCTTTTAAAGTGTTGTATTTTTTCTCTCCGACCAAGAGACTTGTTATGCGGTGGAAATAGGTAAGACCTATTTATACAAGTCGAGATTGAAACGTACTGGCCTCATGAAGGAAGATAGTAAAGGGTGAAATAATGGGAGGAGGTGGTAACCGCATGGTGTTAATGGGTGAAAACGTTTTCACCATTATTTCCTCATTTATTTGACCGCTTTATTCCTATTCACGCTTTCTTAATGTGAGCGTAGTGTACGCTGCAAGATGTGACCGCCAAACCAAAACCCTGGAAAGCATCCCCCAGTTTGTGTTGATATCTCGAGTGTTGGTTGCACCTTGAGTGCAAGTGGCGCTGCTAGTGGCGCATGTGGCATGTGCCATTGGCATGTACGGAATGCCTTTGTTGCGGGTTGCATCTTGAGTGCGAGTGGCAATGCCAGAGCTTCTAGTGGCGTGTGTGGCATGTGCCAATGGCATGTGCGGAATGCCTTGGTGGAAGGTTTGAGTGTAAGTGGCAATGCCACGCTAGTGACGTGTGTGGCAAGTGCCAATGGCGTGTTCGGCCATTAGGGTCGTGGCACAGTAAGAAAAGCTACCCAGGCGATGCGTGTTGGCATGTGCCAATGGCATGCGTGACCAATTTGGGTCGCGCCTTGGTAGAAAAAGCTACCAGCGGCGTGTTGGCATGTGCCAATGGCATGCGTGGCCAATTTAGGCGCGCCACAGTAGAAAAAAGCTACCGGCGAGCGTGTTGGCATGTGCCAATGGCATGCGTGGCCAATTTGGGTCGCGCCTTGGTAGAAAAAGCTACCAGCGGCGTGTTGGCATGTGTGGCCAATTTGGGCGCGCCACAGTAGAAAAAGCTACCAAATAGCGTGTTGGCATGTGCCAATGGCATGCGTGGCCAATTTGGGTCGCGCCTTGGTAGAAAAAGCTACCCGGCGAGCGTGTTGGCATGTGCCAATGGCATGCGTGGCCAATTTGGGCGCGCCACAGTAGAAAAAGCTACCCGCGAGCGTGTTAGCATGTGCCAATGGCATGCGTGGCCAATTTGGGCGCCACAGTAGAAAAAGCTACCGAGCGGCGTGTTGGCATGTGCTAATGGTATGCGTGGCCAATTTGGGCCGCGCAGTAGAAAAGCTACCCGGCGGCGTGTTGGCATGTACCAATGGCATGCGTGGCCAATTTGGCCTAGGTTGCATGGTTTGCAAGCCTAGGTGTGGGCGCTACTTTGGCATGGCGCGGCTGTAAGGGTGTTTGGCTTGGCGTGGCGTGATTAGTGTAGCTAGGGCCAAGGCAGAGTGCATTTGGCATGGCACGGCTATCTCGAGCTAAGTGTGGCTGACATGAATTGCCATTGGCGCGGAGGTGCGGCTAGCATGGTTGGCATGCTTCCATTGGCATAGTTTGGCTATGGTGTGGCATGCTTTGCCATTGGCATAGATGGTGCGGCTAGCTTGGGCTAGGTGTGGCTGGCATGATTTGCCATCGGCACGGAGGCGGCTAGCATGGTTGGCATGCTTGGCGCGTTTGGTATGGCTGGCATGCTTTGCCATTGGCATAGAGGTGTGCTTGGGCTAGGTGTGGCGGCATGATTTGCCATCGGCACGGAGGGCGGCTAGCATGGTTGGCATGCTTCGGCGCGTTTGGTATGGCTGGCATGCTTTGCCATTGGCATAGAGGGGCGGCTAGCATGGTTGGCATGCTTCGGCGCGTTTGGTATGGCTGGCATGCTTTGCCATTGGCATAGAGGTGCGGCTAGCTTGGGCTAGGTGTGGTGGCATGATTTGCCATCGGCACGGAGGTGCGGCTAGAATGGTTGGCATGCTTTGGCGCATTTGGTGTGATTAGCGTAGCTAGGGCCAAGGCGAGTGCATTTGGCATGGCGCGGCTAGCTTGGGCTAGGTGTGGTGGCATGATTTGCCATTGGCACGGAGGGGAATTAGGGTTTCGTTCGTTGTAACCCTAATTTGAAAAATACCCCTATTAATTACCGACTACATGCATTAAATGTTCTAATAAATGTGTCACCGGTTACATTAGGTTATTTGGGGTTTTACAATTTTACCCTTGGTTTAAAAAACCACCATCAACATTAAGTCCCCTGCTTAGCTCGGAACAGGAGCTTTGTTGCGAGGTAAGCATAAGATGGTGACAAACTATCAACATCAAACTGTAAAGAGAATTGAGGAGGCTCGTCTGACCTTTTATAAATAGGATTTGGAATCCTTGCCTCTGGCAGTTTTGCACAAATCGGGAGGGCTGGCACAATTGGGAAGTTAGCGTCGTGAGAGACAGGAAGGCGGGCGGCATTGAGAAGTTGTTGCGAGTTGGGAACCGAGCGTGCTAGGCCGGTGGGACCGGCGCAAGGTGGGGAAGGCGAACGTGCTTCTTTGGCGTGGCTTGGGCGGTCATTGGGAAGTTGGCGTGAGTTGGGAAACCGAGCGTGCTAGCCCGGTGGGACCGGCGCAAGGTGGGAAGGCTGCGCGTGCTTCTTTGGCGCGACTTGGGCGGTCCTTGGGAAGTTGGCGCAATTGGTGGGACCGGTGCAACTTGATAGGGTCGGTGAAAACAAGGAGGGAGTAAGTGTTTCTTACAGATAGCAAAGTTTCCTTATTTTGGCTTCCTTCACGTGCGGCTTCAATCAGGGTATCACCCATGCCAAAAATCTGGAAGCGTTACGCCCATCATTACTTCCTTTCCTTCTTTAAGTTTCCGTATTCATACCCAACGTAATTGCATCATCTCCCTCTTTTGAGAAAGGGTTCTTCTTGTTGGAATTTTCCCCTCTTTGTCATGTCGCACAAAGACGAATCACCTTCTAACCATCCAGATTCTCCAGGTGAAGGCGCGAGGTCTGACTCTTGCAAAAGCACCCCAGACTAGGGTTACTTCGGAGCTAAGAAGATCATACGGTATGTTTTCTTCTTCTTCTCCGTTCGTGTTATCCTCTTTTTTATATGTGTATAGATATGATGGAACTGGATCATTTTCCCCATCTTTTTGCAGACGTATGATGGGACCCTCCCGAGGATGGTGTGCCTTTAACTCTTCGGAGAAGGGCTTCAGACTTGGCGGAGATCGATCTTCTTCTCTTGAGGAGGCATTGGTTGGGATTGAATCTCCATTCCACGAAGCTAGTGGAATCATTAAGGACCTCCCTTCCATCTATCCCCATAAAGAACAGTGCGTGTTCGGACTTTCTTGGGCTTAGTGAGCATGGAGGAGGGGCGAGAACAAGGAAGAGTCTTGGAATGTTGAGAGGTTTCAGTGTGGCAAATCCTTTCCTCGATCCGGGTATGGGGCGGCTCGGACCGTTTCTAGGTTGAAACGACGGAAAAGTGAACATGTGGTGGTCTTGGAGGAGAGCGCCATGATTCTTGACTCTTCTGAAGTTGATGCCAAAGGTGTCGTTGGTGATACCGGAGGGTTCATGGTGGCGTATGCTGGACCGGTCGTTGGTGAGGACACTGCTGCCGCTGTGGCCGTTTCGGGATGGGATGTTGAGGTTCTTTCTGCTAACACCGTTGAATGGAACCTTTGTTGCCCGAGGGATTCTTTGGGGGAAGTGCTTGAAGATAGTCTTACCCGAGGGGACTTGTACTCCGTCCTTCGAGGGCTAGTTCTTCCCTTTTGTTATTCTGTTAGTTTGCTTTAGTTCCCCAATTGTCCCCCTTTTTTTTTTTGTAAACTCGTTTTTTCCTTCTTCTTCATCAGTCAACATTTTTCTTCATATATATTTTTTGAAAGAGGTTGTGGTATGATGGCTCTGCAATGGTTTTCTGGGTTTGCCTAATGTATTTCTCTAATATCTGGAGGGTTCGCTTGGAAAGAGATGTTTTTTTTTTTTTTTTTTGACAAAAAGGGAATCCCTAGGGAAAAATACAAACGGTGTATTCATCTTGGGGAATTACAACTATTAAGAGGAATAGTTAAAGGAAATACTAAAAAGGGGAAGTGATTGGGAAATCTGACATTTTAGGGATTGGATTCCTTGAGCCATCGCGAGTGAATTATCACGCCTTGGTGTGTCTGCATTGATGAGCTTGCAATATCCTCCCAAAGGGTATCCGCAACCAGATACGGCTCGTCTTCTCCTTCATTGGGCAAATCCATTTTTACTGTCATCTTCTTAACTTGAAACGAGCTTTCCTTAACCACTACATCTCTAATTGAAAACGGGTTCAGACGTCGTGCAACCGTTTGAGTCTTGACTTCGTTGGCTTCAATAGAAGTTTCCAAGCTTCTTGCAAAGTGTTCAAATGGTCCAGCTCCCCATTCACATTTCTTGACAACGTTTGTGCGATGTCGCCAGTCCCCATGACGGAATGGGGAAGGAAAGACCTGTTGCGAGAAAAGGTTGCTTGGTCAGACTTACTTGCATTTGAAAATCATGAGCTAGCGCCAACGGGTCCTCTCCCAGGAGGCACAGGTTCCTTCAATAGCTCGTTGATGCGATAACCCGTGAGATGATTTGTTGGGAATTCCTTCGGGCGTGGATGTCGGCAGAGGGAGTACACCCAATTTCGCTTTGTTGTCGAGCACCCATAAGCGTCCCAATATCATGTCATGATCTAGTTCTTTGACAATGTGGAACTTGCTATGCGTTATAGCGTCTCCCAGCTTGATCTCTAGGTTGATGTAGCCATGCGCGTTCAAAGTTTCTCCTCTCAAGCTCTTAATCACAGACGGGGAATAGGTAGCGTCTTGTTTTGTAAATCCTGCTGCCTTTAGTGTCTTGAAAGTAATGATGTTGTGGTCAGAGGCCGTGTCGATGAGCGTGTCGTCAAATTCGTTACCTCTTAAACGGGACGTGGTCAGCAGTCCCCAGTTCTCCTTCTTTGCTCCGCCTGTTTGGAAAGCTTGGGCCCTCAGCGTGGATTCCGAGGAGAGAAAAGTCGTTTGCCGGATACAACACGATTGAGAGCTGCGAAAATATATTGGCGCTGCACCTTGGAAAGATAGAGAATTTCGCATACATGTTGCATCATGGATTGTACAGTCTCGTGCACGGAGTCTCAAGAGGACCAGCAGTTTCTTATTGGGAGTGGGTCTCGATGCACTCTTTCATCTCCGGTTGGAGTCCTCCCGCTTCTATCCTTTCTTTGAAAATATTCTTTAGTCCTTGCAATCGCTGGTCGGGTGGTGAATGAACCCGTGGTAATGGCGATACTGGGGTTCGCCATCTCGGCCTCGGTTGGTAGACGTGCGGGAGGTGGCGATCCCCGATAATATCATCTTGAACCCAGGATTCTAGGAGGTCAATCACCTCCTCGATGGGAAACGGGAAATCAAAGGTATTTCCTTCGGTCTCATGATGCTACATGGGAGTTGTAGTGACGGTATTTCGTGGCGGGGTTCCCGTTCTTGCGGCGCTTCACATTTTGGCTGGTGGCTCGTAGTTGGGGCTTTCCTTTTCCTCTTTCGTTTACTATGTTCACGGAGGATGAGGCGGCATTAAATTGTTTGCCGATGAGGCGTCTACTCCCGCGAGTTTCACGCGTGTCTTCGTCTCGATTTGGCCTAGCTCTTTCCGATGTAATCTTGGTGATGTTGTTGCGATCGTCCGCGGCTTCATGGAGTTCGTAGAACGTTTGGAAGCGCAAGTTTTCTAACGGGCGCGGTAAATTGGAACCATACCATTGATGCATGCGTTCACGGTTGTTTTTCTATCACGTTTGGGTCGTGACAGTCAGTGCTTGAACCACTAAACCTTTTGACGAAATCATTCGGATGTTCGTTATCCCACCGTACATTCTTCCGAGGTGCGAGAAAGTAACTTGTTTAGACACGAAGAAGTATTTCTTGTAAAACGCGGTGACCATGCTACTCCGGTTGGGAATGTTTGTTCGGTGGGATGTTGTTATACCATGTATACGCCCTTCCAAGTAAGTGATTTTGAGAATTCCCTTAAACGGAGAACGTGATTATATTCATGTTCACCTAGGGATTCCGAAGCGAGAGACTTGCTCACGTGCATTCCAGGGTACCATCGTACATGAGGGTAAATTGAGGAGAAGAGTACCCCCTTGGGAGAAGGATTCTCTGCATTTCGGATGGGTAAGGGGTTGGTGATGATGCACGTCCAACTCATCATTCTTGATTCGGTTGCGGAGGAGTTGTTCCAAATATTCCCTCGTGACGAAGTTGGGCGGCTGATTTCTTTCCAACTGGATTCTAGTGCGAGTTTCCTCATCCGTGGAGGCGTGCTCCGCCGAGGTGCTGGCGTCGGGGTTTTTGGAGACGTTCCTAAATAGCTCTAGAGTACGCGACTCACGTGGTAGCCGTTCGTCAGGGTCTTGAGAAAGATGAGTACTTCCTTCAACGTTGAAACCATATCCGTCCGGGGCTCGGCGAGCATCTCTTGTCGTTCAATCAAATCAGCGATGGTGATGTAAGGACGACTTCCTCTGGTCCCTCCGGTCTCTCGTCCCGTCGGCGGGATAGTTGGAACCTTAGTTGTGGTCGGAGGCGCCATGCTAGACGAAGCATTTGGGGTCGTAGCGGCGACTCTAGCCCCAGTTCTTGGTGGCGTGATACCCGAAGAGATATTTTCGTTTCCATGATTAGAGGGTTGTGCAGAGACACTAGAGGAGGCAACGGCTCTTGCCCTGGTGATGTAACAACGTTATTGGGAGAGACGCTAACATCAGGGATGCGTTCATGTTTGGTGTTCTCGGCAGCCGCTCCGGACTGAGTTCCACCATGTTGGGATTTGACGTTCGGGAAACGAAATCGGGAGTCGGAGTTGGTATTGTAACCGATAGATCAATCCTCCCATTGTGGTCGCCAATTGTTTATAGGTGAAAATCGTTTCGCCAATTTCGGTAAATTCGGTAGGTGAGTGAGAAACTGGTTTAAACCCTAAACAAATGTGCTGCACGTGAGCACTTTACAGATTCGAGAGATCAATGCATAAAGTCCGGCCTAAACCAAGAAATGGCCGTTCCGGACTTGCTTCGGTCACAAAGTGGAGGAGAAGGGTTGATTTGGGGAGGGAAGCAAAGAAAGGTGTTGAGGCCGAATACTGCAGGAGAGTAGTGTCTCGACTTGTATCGAAAAGTGAAAGCTTAGGAAGCTTGCAAGAGATGAAAGCTTTTGGATAGCTTGCAAAGTTGCCTTTTCTGAGAGTGTTGTATTTTTTTCTCCTGACCGAGACTTGTTGTCTGGTGGAAATAGGTAAGACCTATTTATACAAGACGAGATTGAAACGTACCCTGGCCTCATGAAGGAAGAGAGTAAAGGGTGAAATAATGGGAGGAGGTGGTAACCGCATGGTGTTAATGGGTGAAAACGTTTTCACCATTATTTCCTCATTTATTTGACCGCTTTATTCCTATTCACGCTTTCTTAATGTGAGCGTAGTGTATCTTTGCAAGCTGTGACCGCCAAACCAAAACCCTGGAAAGCATCCCCCAGTTTGTGTTGATATCTCGAGTGTTGGTTGCACCTTGAGTGCAAGTGGCGCTGCTAGTGTAGTTGCAGGAAATCCCACAATACACCCCTCACTATTTTTTGTTTAACTAATCCATTCAAAAGATAATAGATGAACAATTATAAATGTTTATTAATAACTTTCTTGAATCTTTACACAGGAAAATGGAATTATATTTAAGAACTTACAAATATTCTCTCTCTTTCTCTCTCCTAATGACTTACTCTCCAATCCAAAAAGAGCTCTCCCACGACAGATTCACTCATCCCTTTATATAGGGTTGTACATAGTGAATGAATGACTAAAAATTGTCCTTTATTTTCGGAAATGTCTTGCGAAGTGTCGCACGTACAAACATTCATACTCGCGACACTTCTTAACTTTCGCCTGATTTCATATCCTCCTATCGTCATCCAATGCGTCATTTATTTTTAACCCTCTGCGATTGACTCGCAATGTTGTTATCCGTTGTCTTCGCAATTGTTGTTGTGGCGATATTATGATCCTACATCTTGCCTCTTCTCATGTCTTCTCTGCGAAGGAGAATGTCATGAGAATCAATATTTTTGAACCGCCGCAACTGTTTATTTGTACTTGTTTCGGTTTCATCTTTCCATACGGACTTTATTACGAGATGTCTACTCCTCCATTCTATTCCCGACACGTTTCTTTCAATCGTTTATTCTTGACCATTCACGTCCCTTCTCACATTAAATGCTCTTGTTTTCCCGAGGATGTTTCTCTCTATATATATTTTTCATATCTTTCTCTTCTCCTCTTTCGTCTTCTCTCTGCAATTTTTCTTTTATCTTCTTCTTCCCGCAAGTTGCGCTTCTATTACTTTGCAAATCTTCAATCTTTTTATCATATCTTAATCTTCGATTCTTTATCTATTCTCATATTGATAATGGCTTCACTTAGTCGTATGTACAAACCCCGCTTTATTGAGACTCAGAAAAAGTTGCAAGATAAAGGTTTCACCCTTTCTATCATTCCTAATCAAAGAGGTTCATCTATACTCACCGCTGCTTTTTCGATCATCAATGTGATGATCACAAGATTATTGTTTCGCTAGGTCAACTTCTCGCAGACTTCCCATTCCTTTATATGATCCCGAGATGCCACTCTTTTATGAAATCCTTTCCCATTCGAACTTCTCGCTGGCCTGTCTATCAACTATGCGGCGATTGTATCCGCCTAATGCTCGAGTTTGCCATGTCGTGTGGTCTTGGCAAAGGATCTCTATATCCTAACAGTGCTAGAGATCCCGAATATGTAAATTTAGAAATAATCCCCGAGAGATACACATGGAAAACTTCTTTGAAAATTATGAAGTAATAGGCATGAGAAATAAGAAATCTCGCCGGGCGCTCGGTTGAAGAGAAAAGATAATATCCCCGAGGATAAATTACTTATGCAAGATATCGACCGGCATTCGGGTAAGAATACTACTCCTCGCCACTCTAAAGATGAAAGATGGTGGGTTGTTCCTTTGCTCTTAAGCGGACCTTACATAGCATGTTCGCATATACTCCCTGCAAATCTCGCAGGCTATCATCCTGGAATTTAAGTGGCCCGAGGAGACGAAAGAGGTATGTCTCCATAGTTTGCTTTTGCAATCCTCTTTCCTCTTGTATTCATTGAGTTTGTAAATTTTCAGTTGCCAAACCGAGGAAAAGTTACAAGGCAAATCCTTGGCAAGCACCTTGGCAATACTTCGATCGCTTACGGATGAAGTAAAATATCCTTTTGTGTTATTTAACAATATTGTTGCCTCTATTTCTTATCTTCATTTGTATGCGAAGGTTGACGCCTGAGGAAACGATAGTCATGCGAAAGTTAAAGGCAAAACTAAAGCCAATGCACGCAAGGATAAGTCTTCTGCTCCACCATCTAAGAAGCGAAAAGCTCAGCCTTCCTCTCATCTTAGCTCAAGTTAAGGTCTTCCGATGAAGATGATAATGATAATGCTTTGGATTCAACTTTCCAAGATGAAGCTCAATCGGCCAATTCTCCTATGGATCAATTGTTCAAAAGATCTTCTCGGATTCTCTTCAAGGAATTGGAGATACTCACCGACTTCTATATGCGAGAGCCTCGCCACTATATGCAATGCTACACTCTTTGGATGGCAATGACTCTTTCAAAGGAGTTTCTAGATCTGTATCCCCTAGCTTCTTAAATGCACTTAATTCGTTGGTATGTTCGACCTCATGTTTCCCTTCCAACTTCATTTTTTAATTTATATCTTAATAGCCTTTTTATCTTTCTTCGCAGGCCGGGAAAAACTTCTTTTGTAGTTGCCTCAGATCTTGAGAGGAGGTATAATATTCAATTGAAAAAGAATACCCAATCTTGCACAAAGATCAAAGAATTAGAAGTTGAGTCTGCGAGATATCGCGAAAAGATCCAACAATTGGAGACTGAGTTTTTCTGCCCAGAAAGACAAAGTTACCACTCTCCAAAATGCTAATCAGCAACTTTATGGTATAAAAAAAAATTTTCTCTCTTATTATTTTTATTTTATCAATTTCCCGTTGCTACACGACTTATCACTTTGTGAGATGTATATAACCTCTCCAAAGAAGCTATTCTTCTCCATTCATTTCTGAGCCTATGGATAATGATACTCTCCTCGCTCATCTCAACAACTTTTTAAGTAGTTCGTCGAGCGGAATTAATACTCTTTCATTAAATGAACTCCAAACCAAGTACCGCCTCTTAGAAATTGAGCACGAGATCTAGTTTAAGTACTGACCAACCGTTTAAACAAATGTATCTCGAGTCTCATGAGGAAACCAAAATTTTAAGGAAGAAAATTAGTGACCATATAGATGACAAAGATCGCATTGCTAATAATGGTGCCCAGGCATTAGCAACATTTCAAAAGTCCCTTCTCGAAGTGCCAATGGAGCGAGATGAATTGCTTCGTTAGAATTCCCTACTTACTGAGCGAGAAAACCAAATTCGTTCACTTCTTATTATAAATAATGATGATGAATTCGCTTGGGCCGCGAAAATCTTAGATAATGCCGGGAATAATTTAGGTGTTGATGTTAGTCTTCATACCGAGCATACTTCCTTGGTTAAAGATATAATATCTGACGAGAGAAGGTTACTTATTATACCTTCTGTTTCTTACCTCTGTAACATTGCTGTTGAGTTGTTAACTTATCGTTGTCTACTTGCGAGAGAGTCCGAAAAAGATTTCAAGCAAGGATTGAAGAACTTGAATACGAGAAAGCACATTTCGCAAAGAATCTCAACCTTCGCGAGAATAAATATTCCAAGTTGAAGAATCAATTTCAAACTACGGTGGCGAATTTTAATAATGATGCCGTTCGTTTTCGCAATGAAGCCATGGAGTATGTTTGTAAAGATCATAAAATCCCTCTTTCTTCATATCCTTGGCTTTCCGAAGAAGTTCTGAGAATTTGCTGTCTCGGACATTTCGATAGTGAAGCCCGACAAAGAAGAAAATTACGCGGCGAGAATAATAGAATTGAAGGATCGGATAAAGGAGAAGAATCGCCAAAGAGATAATTCTTTTTGTTTCTTTATTTTTGTAATATCTGTACATTTCTCGTGTCTCTTTTTGTAAACTTCTTGGGTTTGTTGCCCATAAATTCAATCTTCATTCCCCTTTCTTGGCAGTTTTTTACTTGTAATATAATTGGCTAATCTTATTAATGTATAACTCTTTCATTGGAAGATGGATAACAATATTTCATCTTTTCCATCCCCATATTTGCCTTCGTTATGCATCTTCGGATGAAAGAATGAAATTTCCGAGATTCGCACTTTCTTCTTCGACCGGAATGATGTTTAAATTTATAATTGCGATGAAATCGCAAAAACTTTCATTAAAGAAGAGATTTTTGGTCTCGCCTTATCATTTTGGTGGTCTTCTAAGCTTGACCTTCCTAAGTAAAGGTCTTACTCTGCCACCCTTTATTGCGACAAGATCGCAGGACGTCTTTACACTTGCATGCGAAAACCCATTGACCTTGTCTTATCATTATTCAAGTATTTTTCCCTCTGCAGGATATTTGGCTTGCGACAATATGACAGGCCTAAATTTTCTTGCGAAAGTAAAGCCCCATGACATTGTCGTCTTGCGACGAAATCGCAGGACGTCTTTACACTTGCATGTAAGGACCCATTGATCTCGTCTTACCCTCGCGTTAGTATTATTGCCTCTGCGCAGATCATTGCACAAATATGACAAGCCTAAGTTTCCTTGCGGAAACAAAGCCTCGTGACATTTGCGTCTTTGGCACTTATCGGCTCCCTAATGGAGGGTGCCGCCCTTATCACCTCCCGGTTGCCCCTTCAAGGAGGCGTACATCGGCCATACAAGGCTAGCTCCTCCCATCCGGTCTTAACAACAACCAGCTTGTTTTCGCAGCCTCTTATCCCTTATACCTATAGAGTTTATGGTTACAAGGCTGCACCCTAAGTGGAGTTTTCTTCGGGCCGAGTGCGGCATGCGCCAAGACTTGTCAAGAGTGGTAAGGAAGTTCCATGCTCCCAGCACTCTTGACTCAACCGTGTACCTCGGCGCCTTGATCATACGCGACTCCTTGAAAGAGACCCTCGGTCGCCCAACCAGTATAACCTACATATATAGTTGGGAATCCAAGGTACCTCCTCCTCGATAGGCTTTCATGGGCCCCAAATCTGCATGACCCGGAGTTCCGGGCGGTGTAACCTTTTCCCTGAGCCATGTTAAGAGATACCCCCTTATATGACGCACTTTAGGTCTTACATTTGCCTCTTACGAAATGTAATTCGCGAACTAGGGTGTACGCCATAAAGGTTCGTCCCATTCATTTATTCATTAATTGTTGTTAAATCATTCAATCATTCATATTTAATTGTTTGTCGATATTTAATTTGCGAGGACATCGCACAATGTTGTTCATCCAGTTTTGCCTCGGATTCTTGTACATTCTCCTTGTCGAAATTCTCACATATCATTTCTTCTTAGTCTTGCCGTTGATATATCTTTGTCGATTACTTATCACGGACCTTTCAGCTTACTTTTTATGCCTTTTGTTCATTGTACTCTTTGCCTCGGCGTTATCCCAATCCTTGAAGGACTCCTTTCCATCGTAACGTTCCGCTTTGCTTCCATGCATTCATCTGCGGCATTTCGCGATGTTTCTACGGCACTTCGCGATGAACTACAACCAATTATCTTTGCGGCATCGTAACATTCGCCTATTCTTGCGGCACTTCGCGATGTTTCTTCATTTCTTATCTCTATAGTATCCACCATCAGCTTCTCTTTTCTCTGTTCATCTTTGATATTTTGTTTCCAACCTTTCCTTTTAGCATTTCTCTCTTCACAGCTCTCTACGTCAACCTCATAACATTTCTGACCTTCCTTCCAATCTCCCTTTATAATTCCAATACCATTTGGATGGGAAACTTTATACATTGATGGTATGTTGATGCTACTCCCAAGATTTCGTGCAGCCATGGTCGCCCAATTAATGCGTTATAAGGAGATTCCACGTCAACCACGCGAGAATAAAATGTCACCGATAATCCTTGTAAAGGTATCCTCATGTGAACCTCTCCTTTAGGTTTGTTCGATGTGCCATTAAAACCGTAGATTTTGTACGTTGAAGGAATCAAATTTTCATCCTCTCCACCCATAGTCTTATAATTATTGTAAAAACAGAATATTCACCGAACTTCCAGTATCGATTAGGATTATATTGATTGCCCAACAATTTTACGCTTCGTCATCTTCTCCATCAACCGGTCTTGGATTAATGTCTAGTCGCACCACCAACGGTCTATCATGTGTTTCTCTTCCTTTGGGTACCTCGTCACAGAGAGAAAGAAATAATCTTTAGTTGCCAATCTTTAAATTGCGATTTTCTCGCCCGGGTTCATCACTTCTTTGTTATGAAAATCTCTTGCATATACTCTACTAAGCACATTATCGTGAAAATCTTCAATTGTACGATATGAATGAACTATAGAGTTGCAAAATAGATTTTTGGCCTTTGTTCCCACTTCTATTATGAATGCTTCTTTTCCCTTTTTCTTTGAAATCATTTCTTTGCACTTCGATGGTGTTGTTGTTAGTACTTGCTTTCCTTTCGCTTCATCTTTTAGAAAATGAGTTAACTTCCCTGATCAATCATTCGAGAATGATTCTCTTTAGGTTTCTGCAGTCATTTGTTAGATGTCCATGAAAGCGATGGTAAGAACAATATTCATGACTTCTGTCACTTGGTGGTGGTTCACTCCCTGCATTCCATGGTGGTGGTACGTCCTCCATTACAAGTATAGCTTCCCAAATTTTTTCCACACTAGCATTTAATGGCGGCATTCGATCTCTTCCCATACCACTCTGCGATTTCTTGGCCTTCCATGGTTGTTCTGCCTTCGTCCTCCATAGGTTTCTTGCATATGATCTAATCTCTGAATTTTGTTATTGTTGTCGCGGTTGTAGTAGTTCCTTTCTCTATCAAACTCCTACTGGTCTCGGCTTCCCATAGCCACTATTTTCTGCTGTCCATCATTAATTCTGTTTTCCGGTTGCCCTTGCGAAGTGGTTGCCACTGAGTTTAAAAATTTTGGTAATAAACTTGCATTCGCAGCGTTTGAACTTGTATTCGCAACTGGGTATGATTCCATTTCATTTTGTCTTTCTTCCAAAGCAATGTATTCTTCTTGAAGTTCTCGGAGCTCGACCATTGTAATCGTATTTTTAATTCTCGAATATTTGAATGTATAACAAACTTGTTGCGAATAGAGCATTTACAAATGATAAAATGAGATATCTTTCCTCTACTCTTAGGCCATTTCACTGCACATTGTTCTCCACCTCATTGTCAGATGTCTTAAACTCTCACCAACTCTTTGTTTCAATCCGAATACATCCTCAATTCCTGGTCGCATGGAATTGTTACTTATATAAGCTCCCAAGAAAATAGTTTGTAAATGGTTGAATGATGAGATTGTGTTTCTCGGTAATCCTTCAAACCATTTCAGTGCTTCTCCAATTAAGCTTGATGCGAAGTATTTGCACAATATGGCATCATGATTCTCCCATTGTAACATACATCTCATATAAGCCTTGATGTGTTGTATCGCACGAGGTTGTTCCATCGAAAATGTTGGTTAATGCGGGCAGATTGCACTTAGGTGGTATTCCTCCCATTTGTACTTCTATTGTGAAAGGAGTCTTCGCGGCTTGCGATGGCTTCATCCAACCTGTCTTCTTCCTCCTTCCTTCTTACTATTTAACAATTTTCTCATTTCGCTAGTTCTTTCAAGATTTGCTCATTTTCCTCAAGATTTGATTCTGCTGGTCTTTTTAGCTCTGCTTCTCGCCTCCTGCGTTCATGCCTGTTTTGACCTTCTTGTTCACTATTTTCTTCTCTCTCCTTCTCTACGATTTTCTCCTTCGTCTCTTTCATCAATTCGCACACCATTATATCTA
The DNA here is from genome assembly GCA_023531295.1 of Papaver armeniacum. Lineage (NCBI taxonomy): Eukaryota > Viridiplantae > Streptophyta > Magnoliopsida > Ranunculales > Papaveraceae > Papaver > Papaver armeniacum. Next base: position 436,461 of record JAJJWW010006204.1, on the reverse strand, counting down.
TCGTTCTCTCTTCTTGGTTCTCTATCAACTCTCCTCTGCATCCTCTCGTATTCTCCATTGGTATTTCTATTGACACGATTTTGTGCTCGCCTCCTTTCTCTGTTGTCGTGATTATTTTGTCGGATTGCTTCTTCTAATTCTTGGTTTTCCACTTCTGCTCTTACTCTCTCTCTCTCGCGGGCTAAGCGTGCTTGTTCAGCATAATGTTTCTCAATGTCGTCCACGATCTCTTGTTGCCTTCTCAATGCTTCTCTTCCGCGCAGTATTGTTCTTCCTTCAGCGGCTGGATCATTTGGCTCCTGAAATCGCCTAGTTCCTTGATTTTCTTCACTCTGCTCATCTTGTAAATTCTCGGGATGTGGAATATAACGATTTTCTGCGTCCTCTCTTCTTTCATGATATTCTGAGCTGAGATTTTGTGCTTCTCGTTGGTTTTCTACCTCTGTAATTTCTGTTGGTAAGGCTCTCCTTCTTTCTTCCCTAGTCGATCTTGAACTTGATCTCGCAGTGCTTCTCGATCTTCTATTTTGCAATCTCATATTTTCCATCCTTAATTCATGATTTTGTCTTGTAAAATTTGCTCGTTCTTCTGCCTCTAGTCGCCTCTCTTCATGCATTGTTTGTCTCAATGTTTCCAATGTTGTGATTCCTTCATTTCTGTATTCATTTCTTGGTCTCCTCCTCCTTGTCCGTTATTCATCAATTGCTTGCTCTTCTTCCATTTCATCCTCGAAATTCGACCTCCAAGTATGTACACTTACTCTATCATAATCCACGTTTCATTTGTTATTGGAGGAACTAAACGCTGAACATGATTTTCTTCATCATTTCTCATATTCACCCTTGACGGTTCTCCTTGTTCAATTCTTCTTTCCCCAGCAAGTCTTCCACTTCTTCTCACAGGTTGTTCAAGTACATTTCTTCTTCTAGCCATTGCTCTTTTAGTAAATCTTTTGAAAATTATCGCATTCAAATTCTTCCAAACCTCTATGCTAATCTTTTTTTTTTTTAGTTCCCTGTTTCTAGCGCCAATATGTAGTTGCAGGAAATCCCACAATACACCCCTCACTATTTTTTGTTTAACTAATCCATTCAAAAGATAATAGATGAACAATTATAAATGTTTATTAATAACTTTCTTGAATCTTTACACATGAAAATGGAATTATATTTAAGAACTTACAAATATTCTCTCTCTTTCTCTCTCCTAATGACTTACTCTCCAATCCAAAAAGAGCTCTCCCACGACAGATTCACTCATCCCTTTATATAGGGTTGTACATAGTGAATGACAGCTAAGCTGTCCTTTATTTTCGGAAATGTCTTGCGAAGTGTCGCGACGTACAAACATTCATACTCGCGACACTTCTTAACTTTCGCGCATTTCATATCCTCCTATCGTCATCCAATGCGTCATTTATTTTTAACCCTCTGCGCGACGACTCGCAATGTTGTTATCCGTTGTCTTCGCGAATTGTTGTTGTGGCGATATTATGATCCTACAGCTAGTGGCGCGTGTGGCATATGCCATTGTCATGTGCAGAATGACTTTGTTGCGGGTTGCATCTTGAGTGCGAGTGGCAATGCCAGAGCTACTAGTGGCGTGTGTGGCATGTGCCAATGGCATGTGCGGAATGCCTTGGTGGAAGGTTTGAGTGTAAGTGGCAATGCTCCATAGTGACGTGTGTGGCAAGTGCCAATGGCGTGTTCGGCCATTAGGGCCGTGGCCTGGTAAGAAAGCTACCAGCGATGCGTGTTGGCATGTGCCAATGGAATGCGTGACCAATTTGGGTCGCGCCTTGGTAGAAAAAGCTACCAGCGAGCGTGTTGGCATGTGCCAATGGCATGCGTGGCCAATTTGGGTCGCGCCCTGGTAGAAAAAGCTACCAGCGAGCGTGTTGGCATGTGCTAATGGCATGCGTGGCCAATTTGGGCCGCGCCATGGTAGAAAAAGCTACCAGCGAGCGTGTTGGCATGTGCCAATGGCATGCGTGGCCAATTTGGGTCGCGCCTTGGTAGAAAAAGCTACCAGCGAGCGTGTTGGCATGTGCCAATGGCATGCGTGGCCAATTTGGGCCGCGCCGTGGTAGAAAAAGCTATCAGCGAGCGTGTTGGCATGTGCCAATGGCATGCGTGGCCAATTTGGGTCGCGCCTTGGTAGAAAAAGCTACCAGCGAGCGTGTTGGCATGTGCCAATGGCATGCGTAGCCAATTTGGGTCGCGCCTTGGTAGAAAAAGCTACCAGCGGAACGTGTTGCCATGTGCCAATGGCATGCGTGGCCAATTTGGGCCGCGCCCGGTAGAAAAAGCTACCCGGCGAGCGTGTTGGCATGTGCCAATGGCATGCATGGCCAATTTGGGTCGCGCCTTGGTAGAAAAAGCTACCAGCGAGCGTGTTGGCATGTGCCAATGGCATGCGTGTCCAATTTGGGTCGCGCCCTGGTAGAAAAAGCTACCAGCGAGCGTGTTGGCATGTGCCAATGGCATGCGTGGCCAATTTGAGCCGCGCCCTGGTAGAAAAAGCTACCGGCGTGTTGGCATGTGCCAATAGCATGCGTGGCCAATTTGGGCCGCGCCGTGGTAGAAAAAGCTACCAGCGAGCGTGTTGGCATGTGTGGCCAATGGCATGCGTGGCCAATTTGGCCTAGGTTGCATGGTTTGAAAGCCTAGGTGTGGGCGCTACCTTGGCATGGCGCGGCTGTAAGGGTGTTTGGCTTGGCGTGGCGTGATTAGTGTAGCTAGGGCCAAGGCAGAGTGCATTTGGCATGGCACGGCTAGCTCGGGCTAAGTGTGGCTGGCATGATTTGCCATTGGCACGGAGGTGCGGCTAGCATGGTTGGCATGCTTCGGCGCATTTGGTATGGATGGCATGCTTTGCCATTGGCAAAGAGGTGCGGCTAGCTTGGGCTAGGTGTGGCTGGCATGATTTGCCATCGGCACAGAGGGGCGGCTAGCATGGTTGGCATGCTTCTAGCGTTTGGTATGGCTGGCATGCTTTGCCATTGGCATAGAGTTGCGGCTAGCTTGGGCTAGGTGTGGCTGGCATGATTTTCCATCGGCACGGAGGTGCGGCTAGCATGGTTGGCATGCTTTGGCGCATTTGGTGTGATTAGCGTAGCTAGGGCCAAGGCAGTGCATTTGGCATGGCGCGGCTAGCTTGGGCTAGGTGTGGCTGGCATGATTTGCCATTGGCACGGAGGGGAATTAGGGTTTCGTTCGTTGTAACCCTAGTTTGAAAAAATACCCCCTATTAATTACTGACTACATGCATTAAATGTTCTAATAAATGTGTCACCAGTGACATTAGGTTATTTGGGGTTTTACGATTTTACCCTTTGTTTAAAAAACCACCATCAACACCCACCAATCCAAGAAACTGAGCTCTAAATACAGGACATTGAGTTGCAAGAACCGACTTATGGGCTTTGAAGGATTCGTTGCCAACTTGAAAAGTAACATCAGACTAAATTCCAGATTCTAGCATACCCTTGAGATTAGGAATCATATCTAATGGAGGTACAAGAATAACATAATGTTTCCCCTCATGAAAACGAGGTTGCATTGTTTCAACATGATTTCTCACTACTCCGATTGTACAAAGAATGCTAAGACAATCATCCTTGAGATAAGTTGAGGTCTCAAAGTCCGATCTCTTCATAAACCGCAATTTTCCCCTGAAATTAATCAGTATGGAAATGTCAATGATGCACCAGGCCTTCTAGTGCAAGTTAAATTTTAAGAAATAAATTACCAGTCTACTATCCTAGTTAGTTTCTAAATAACTTGGATTACCCATAATTAAAACAGCAGAAGTATTCAATATAATTCAAGAACCATATGAATCGGAACGTACCATATTGAGCTTCCTGTATTAAACGTCATTGGAGATGCCATTGAACCAGTAACATATTTCGTTTTTCCGCTTTGGTCCAGTAATTCATATTCATAGAATTCCCTAACTTCTTGTCTAGGGCTTACTAACTAAAGGAATACGGATACGTACTCCTTGCAATCTTCAGTATTGCCGTCTGGATTAAAAAGTACAGCCCATTCATGACCACCAACTGTAAATTTGCCACTTGAAATGTATGTACCAACTCCCATTCCATTAGCTAGAGAATACCCTTTGATCTTAAACTCATGAGAACCTTTCATAGTATCATGAATAGACTGCGACGAAGATATCTCGTGATCAGAATTAGACTTAGAAACTCTCTCGCCATTTTGGAGCCATTGGAAAATGGTTTAAAACGCTGAAGCAAGAAAACAAAGAAAAGATAATAGGAAAGGAGCCGAGTATGTATATACAGAAAAATCAATCTCTCATTCAATAATAATATGCAGGAGTACATCATATATATATACTAGGTATCACCCCGGACTACATCCGGGGCCCAACCTCTCTGATCGCTTTTTGTTACTTGGTTCGTTCCTAATGATCAAAGCGAATCTTTCTTCTTGATTATAATCCATGGTCAGAGTGAATCTTTCTTCTTGGTGTAAAATCTATAATGTGCACCTCATATTGATTAAAAAAAATAGATAAATCAATTATTTGTAGTGTAAAATCTATATTAAGATTTGTTTGTTATTATAAAACGCACTTAGATTACAATCAAGAACATCTAGAATCTTCGGTTTCCCTGTCAAAAATATAAAATAAATTAGATCATCTCTTCTTGAAAACGAAAACTTTAGTCCAAAAATATTCTCAATTGAAGCCCAAAAATATCCATCAAAGTTGGCATTTTCACGAACATTCTCATCAAATTTGCTGATTTACACAACTTATCCAACCTTCAAAAATTCCACATGATCTTTTAGCAAGTTAGGTAACTTCACAAAATGGCTAAAAATGTACAGAAAAATAAATGGGTGTTGCTAAAACTTAAAAGTGATAATAATCACTCATTAAGACTACTCAACAAACAATGCCATATGTGGGAGTTGAACCCACAACTGCATGGTTTAGAACCATGTGTTCTTCCACCTGAGCAAAGGCAACAAGTATCATTTCTTAATGTAATTTGGATTTAATATAATGGGAATAAGGTGTAGTAAATATGGTTTTGAATTCATCTCCACAGGCGGCATATGATTAAGCAATTGAACTACCTGCAACAATAATGTTGTAATGAAATTAGTATGTATCAAACAAAAATGAACAACATCTTTAAAAGTTGGTCACGGCCCATGCCTAATTCACTTGAATAGCTACCTAATAATTAAGTTTGATTGACCTTGTGACGAAAGCACTACATAACCAATATTTTCAAGTCTACTACCAAGTAATTAATTAACTAAAGAATGGCCTCAACTGTGATTCCGAACATATTCGATTTGTCATTTTTTAAGTTCTGTCATAATTTAAGTTCTACCATAAAGGAGAGATGGCTTCTGAGATGGTATCTAGAAACAAAGATCAAACGACTTACAGAGTTACTTCTGTTCTCAGCCAAGATTCAGCACTACATTGAAAGGAGAAAACATATGTTTTCTATATATCCATGAATACGTACAAAAATGTGGTTCTGCTGAGACTTAGTTATGGTCAATGTGCTTACTGCGGATATTAGTATTTATTAGAAGCTCAAAAGGTATAGATCTCAGATAATATCGTAAATCCTAGAGTTATATGTATACTAGGTATCACCCCGGACAACGGCCGGGGCTCAACCTCTCTGATCGCTTTTTGTTACTTGGTTTGTTCCTAATCATCAGAGTGAATCTTTCTTCTTGATTATAATCCATGGTCAAAGTGAATCTTTCTTCTTGGTGCAAAATCTATAATGTGCACCTCATATTGATTAAACAAAATAGATAAATCAATTCTTTGTAGTGTAAAATCTATATTAAGATTTTTTTGTTATTAGAAAACTCACTTAGATTACCAATCAAGAACATCTAGAATCTTCGGTTTCCTATATGGAGTATAAACCTGCCACAGCTGGATGTCCTGTCAATAAAATAAAATAAAATTAGATCATCTCTTCTTGAAACCGAAAACTTTAGTCTAGAAAATATTCTCAATTGAACCCCAAAAATATCCATCAAATTTGGCATTTTCATGGACATTCTCATTAAATTTGCTGATTTACACAACTTATCCAACCTTCAAAAATTCCACATGATCTTTTAGCAAGTTAGATAACTTCACAAAATGGCTAAAAATGTACAGAAAATAAATGGGTGTTGCTAATATTAAAAGTGATAATAATCACTCATTAAGACTACTCAAATAACAATGCCATATGTGGGAGTTGAACCCACAACCGCATGGTTTAGAACCATGTGTTCTTCCATCTGAGCTGAGGCAGCAAGTACCTTTTCTTAATGTAATTGGAATTTAATATAATGGGAATCAAGTGTAGTAAATATTTTTTTTAATTCATCTCCACAGGAGGCATATGATTAAGCAATTGAACTAACTGCAACAATTATGTTGTAATGAAATCAGCATGTATCAAACAAAAATCAACAGTATCTTTAAAAGTTGGTCACAGCCCATGCCTAATTTACTTGAACATCTACCTAATAATTAAGTTTTCTTGACCTTGTGACGAAAAAACACTACATAACCAATATTTTCAAGTCTACTACCAAGTAATTAAATAACTAAAGAATGGCCTCAACTCAGATTCAAACATATTCGATCTGTCAATATTTAAGTTTTGCCATAAAGGAGAGATGGCTTCTGAGATGGTCTCTAGAAACAAGATCAAACGACTTACATAGTTAACTCTTTTTCTCAGCCAAGATCTAGCGCTACATTGAAAGGAGAAAACATAGGTTGTCTATATATCCATGAATACGTACAAAAATGTGGTTCTGCTGAGCCTTAGTTTTGGTCAATGTGCTTACTACGTCTTAGAAGCTCAAAAGGTATAGATCTCAGATAATATTACAAATACTAGAGTTAAAAATATAGCGCAAATTTTATTCCTATTTCACACGAAGTCATATTAAACCATTCACCATCAAGTGTATATAATATCAAAAAAAAAACTTAGTTAAAAACATAATTTAGCTTGACAGGATTGAACAACTAGTAACTATATCACACTAAGACTCTTCCCAAGATATCACGTGAAAAAAATAAGAAAGATATGAGGCTCAAGTAATCTAATAATATTTAGAATGGCGGTTGTATACTGCACTCATATGACCTTCATTTTAAGTTGCTTCCCTTGTACGCCAAGAGTTTACCCAGGCATGATCCAGGAGGTGATTCTTGTTGAGGCCTCTTCAAGAAAAACAAATCTATTTGCACCGTCGTTATAAAAAATATGGCTAAGATGTAACTCAGAAAAGTAAATCCAAATCCAAAGCTATAACTATATTTGAGAGTGACAATGATTATTTCACAGTAAAAGTAATTTACTATCTAAATTCACCTCCTTCAAGAATTGTGTCTCTTTGTTAGAATGGTATACATACCTGGCCCCTTGTTATAGCTTTCCTTGGGCCCATCCATGATAACTTGATCTTTCAAGGGCATATCCATGCAAAAAAGTATATCAAAATTACTGTACTCCTGGCTATCATGAAACAACCTAAACATCCAATTAACATCTGCTAGCATGAAACTTTCAAAGAGGATCTAAATTACTTTTTCATCATCTGATTCAGCAGGAATTGTTAGCGAATTCGATGGTGCCTTGAAAATAACAATGTAAATATATTTGTTATAAATCAGTTAAAAGAACAATAACTCGTAAAATTGATTCAAACAACATTAATATCTGATATTGTGCTAGTTCCAAAGTTCCAACTAAAACTAAAAGAACAATAACTCATAAAATTTATTCAAACAACATTAATCTCTGACATTGTGCTATTTCTTAAAAGGAGCGTACAGTTACACAACTCATAGGAGGATTTCGATTTCACGCCTGAATACCAATAAATAAATGGAAGACGAAAAGGAAAATTTATTAGAGAAGTGGTAGTAGCCATAGCTTCTGTTGGTTTTTTCGATTGTTTGCTGCATGGAAACACAATAAATATTGAGATTCTCATACAAAAAAAAAATTGCTTAAGCTATCTTCAGTTTTTCCTCTTATCTATAACAATACCGTAATCAACCAAAATTTAAAAAAAAATAAATGAAGTTTTAATAAATACAACGACCCTCAAAATAAAAGCCAAACAAATAAGAAATCAAACAAAAATCCAAGAATTAGAGAATATGGTAGTTAATGTAAGATTTGGATTACCTTGAAACAGGATCCAATTGAAGAGAATTTGGATCGTTTTGATTTACCATCATGTCCACTGATAAAACAACACAAATAAAAAATAATCAAAACAACACAAACCCTAACCAAATCAAAACAACGCAAACCCTTATCAAATTATCAAAATCTGGAGCAATAATCTCAAAATTACACATATAAAAATGGTCTATTTAACGTTTGGTACCCAGCAAATGACCACCATATTAGTTTGGTACCCAACATTTAAAATATTAAGGGTTGGTACCTTGACCCGCTAGAGACTGTCAAGTCAACCTGTTGACCTAACCGAGATAAAATTTCCGTAACTGAGTTAACATTTCCTTGACAAAACAAGTGTTATTACCAAGTTTTGCTTATCAATTATGAATATGACTCGAGAAATCCTAATGTCATGTTAAACATATTAATGTGTCTCGGGCAGATAAGATCAGTTTTTTGTTACCCTGATTCAATTCTTCTTCCCGTGAACATTACAGATAGTTAGGATTCATGAGAGTATTGGGGATTTAAGTGATTTTTGCTCGATCAGGGTTTTGGTAACTGATCGAAAAGAAAAACTTGGGTTTCATTAGATTTTTATCAGGCATAACGTGTAATCGAAATTTTTGAAATTCAAAACTAGGGTTTCTGTTATATTCCAAGGTAGGGGAGTTTTTTTTCTCAACAGTCGAAGATGAATATTAAGTACCGTAATTAAAGCTTTGTTTGAGTTTGTTGTGTAAGTGAGTAAAAGGAGATGAAGTAGCAGATTTGTGGAATTTGTATTTTGATAGTCTTGGATAATGGTGAAACTCCCATGAGAGCTTTCCCTTTTTCATTCGTTATTATATGACAGAATAATATCAAAGAGTATCCCATAGTAATTGAGAATTCTTCAGTTTAATGAGAGAATAAAGCTAAACCAACAAAATATCTAATCTATTACACCCCCTTAGTCGGAGCGGGAGAAGAGCAGACACTCAGACTAGCACGGAATCGAGTAAACAGCTGTCGTGGAAGGCCCTTGGTAAAAATATCAGTATATTGACTTTCCGAGGGGATGTGCAGTACATGAATATCACCAATACGAACGCGATCACGAACAAAATGTATATCAATCTCCACATGTTTGGTGCGTTGATGTTGAACAGGATCACCATACATATAGACTACACTGACTTTATCACAGTATACAATAGTGGCACGTCGTAGAGGTAGATGAAGCTCAAGAAGTAAGTTGCGAAGCCAAGTAGTCTCTGCAACTGCATTCGCCACTCCCCAATATTAAGCTTCAGCACTTGAGCGAGATATAGTTTCCTGGTGCTTAGAAGACCAGGAAACTAGGTTGTTACCTAGAAAGATGCAGTAGCCGGAAGTGGATCGACGGGAATCCGGACACCCCGCCCAATCAGCGTCAGAATAAGCAGTTAATCCAGTAAGTGTAGTAGCAGAAAGGAACAAGCCATGATCAAGAGTACCCTGAAGATAACGAAGGATCCGCTTAAGGGCCTGCATGTGAGGCTCCCTAGGGTCATGCATAAACAAACATACCTTTCCGAATCGCATAAGAAATATCGTGTCTAGTGAAGGTGAGGTATCAAGATCCTCAACCAAGCTTCGGATAAAGTAGATCCTCGATCACAGGACCAGATGTTGCACTGAGTTTCGAATTGGTATCAACTGGTGTGGCCACAATATTAAAATTTGTCATAGATGCACGTGCAATGATGTCCTGCGTATAAACTGACTGAGACAAGTAGAGGCCTGAAGATGAGCGGTTAACATAAATACCCAAAAAATGATGCAATAGCCAAGATCACCATGGAAAATTCTCGTTTCATCAATGTAATAAATTTGCCAAGAAGATGATCGGTAGATTTGTGTTAAAATGATGTCATCAACATATAAAAGTAGGTATGCCATCTCGGATCCGGATTGGTAGACGAAGAGAGAGGGATCACATACACTACCCCGAAAACCACAATTGGTAATAAACTTGGCAAATCGCTGAAACCATGCAAGAGGATCCTTCTTTAGACCATAAAGCGAACAACGAAGTCGACATACATAATCAGGGTGTTCGGGATCAACAAAACCCGGAGGCTGATGCATATAAACTGTCTCAGTCAAATCCCCGTGGAGAAAGGCATTCTTGATATCTAGCTGATGTATAGGCCAAGAACGTGAAGCAAGCAATGGTAAGCACAAGACGGATAGTCATTTGGTTTGACAACCGGACTAAACGTTTCAAAACAATCAACTCCAACTTGTTGGGATTTACCATTTCCAACTAGGCGTGCCTTGTGACGCTGCAAGGAACCGTCGGCATAAAATTTGTAGAGAAAAAGCCACATGGAACGAATAACATGTGCATCTCGTGGCTAAGGAACAAGTTCCCAAGTATTAGTTTTCAACATGGCAGTGTATTCATCTAGCATAGCTGCATTCCTGTTAGGATCCCTAAGAGCATATAGGTGGGAGCGAGGCAACGTAGAGATCTTATATTTGGACTGGACATGAAGATTGAGTTTGTGATTGGGGCAAAAAATGCCTCGGGAGGCCCGAGTGACCGGATGATAGGGAGGAAGGATGGGTGGAGGCGTAACAGCGGGAGGATGTGCAAGAGTGGGAACTGGAGAGACTGGACTAGGGGAGGCAGATGGAATGGAGACTGTAGGCTAATCATTCGAAGCAGTAGGAGCCGGACTAGTAGATGTGGTAGCGGAAGAAGTGGAAAGAACTGTAAGTCTGCGTCTGTGGGGGGGAGTATATGAAATAGGGTAACTGAGGACAACAGACGAGGGGGATGAGGGAGGTGCTGACGGGTAGGCAAGGTTGTCAGCAAAAGAGTGGTGGATAGGTGAGGGAGAGGGTTCTGAGTCTGTAAGGCCGGTGGGAGTAGAGGTTGCGAATGGGAAAACAGTTTCGTCAAAGGTTACATGACGAGAGATGATGATTTTATGTGTGGTAAGATCGAGACAATGATAAAAATCATCATCAGGAGGCAACAGTGTTGTATTCCTCCGGAAGGCCATTGGCAAGTTGAATAACCAAACGCTTGTCATTCATTGGGACATCGAGATCACTTAATCAGTCGAAGAACGATTTAAGTTTATCACAGTAATCATCAACACCATTACAGTTAGTAAATTTAAGGTTAACGAACTTACTTTCAAGGGTTGCTGCGCGGCTGCCTTTGTTATCTTGAAATAGCTTATTAAGGTGATCCCAGATTCGTTAACCTTAAATTTACTGACTATAATGGTGTTGATGATTACTGTGATAAACTTAAATCGTTCTCCGACCGATTAAGTGATCTCGATTTCCCGATGAATGACAAGCGTTTGGTTATTCAACTTGTCAATGGCCTTCCGGAGGAATACAACACTGTTGCCTCTTTCATTCAACAGGTGATTCATTCAACAGGTGATCCCTGATTTGACTTCATAACTATCATCAGGTTTACTGTTTCAAACAAAAAAAATCACGAGGTTTATGTTGTTATACCTGAATACAGTTGGTTACTTGGTTTAGTAATAAAGATGAAGTTTGGGAAAATTATGAGTAGTCGATTGAAGACAAAATTAACAGAATGGAGAGGTTCGATTTGAATAAAAAAATTGATCTTAAATGTAATGGAATTGCTGCAATCAAATCTAGTAAGAGACCTAAATTGTCTTCTTATGATAATGGAATGGATAGAGAAGACCCGTATTCTGTCCCGTTAGATGATAATGAATAAAAGTGAAGGAACAGTGGTGATGCCCGACTTGCAGGTTCTCAGGAGACGGAAGATCACGTCGTTTAGTAATTAATTTTGATTATTGAAAAGTTAACTAAAACAGTTAGGTCAATGGCTGCTTTGACGTTCTCTAACTGGTCAAGGTACCAACCCTTAATATTTAAAATGTTGGGTACCAAAGTAAGGTATTAGTCATTTGATGGGTACCAAATGTTAAATAACCTTATAAAAAATAGAGCGTTGAAAAAAAAGAGGATAGAGAGAAATCATATTCATACCTGGTTGAGATTCTGGTTTTTTGTGCCTGTTAAAAAAATCACATTTTTTTTTGCGTAATCGAAATATTAAGGTTAGTCATATATAGAGAGGGTGCACAATAACATCTCAGAATGGAAGAAACACGGATTGGGAAATACATCCAACTCCGGTATCTATTCCATAAGAGGAAATAGTTTGTTTTCAATCTCCCGCAAGTAAAAAGAAAGGTTGTTCGTTGTTTTTAAGAAGCGGAGTTCTATTAGGAAACCTCAATGTTTGTCTTGTCTCCCGATCGGACGCTTGAAAATATCCCTCATCGAACTATAGATCCGCGCCGTGAGATGGCAAAATCGATGTTCGGATTCAACAGGCTAGACATACACCACTTATTTTTATAATATATATAATATCTATGAGAAATTCTAGTTATTACCTAATTTAAAATTTTAGTTATACAACAATTACTAAAACGAGGGAAATTGTTTTAGGCTTTTACCGCTTATTTTGGTGGGCTCAAAGAGTCCAATCAAATAGCCACATACTTTCAAGGAAACTCGTAGAAGATTTGAAAGTCTGGCACAATTCCGTAGAGATTGGGACTCGGTGATCAAACAACAAACCTCTACATACATACTTGTTTGGATGGTAAAATATTTTCACCTCCAAACACGAATCTGATGATGATGTTGATATTGATAGAACTGCTTCCTTTCTCTTTCACGTGAACAGTGTTGGGGGGTTACCTGCAAAAAACCCTCCGATGCTTAAATTAGCTAGAGTTTTTCACAGGAGTTTTAGTAGGGAAGATTATGTAGTTGCAGGAAATCCTACACTACACCCCTCACTAGAATATATACAATTAAATCATTTTAAGATGGATGATTATGATTCCTATTGATGAAATACTTGAATCTTTACAATATGAATTAGAAATGAGTTATAGAATTACAATCACTCTAAGACTTTCTCTCTCTAATGACTTGCTTAACAATTCAAAAGAACTCTCGACTACAACAGACTTACTCAACCCTTTATATAGGTAGTACATGTGGATAATGACTAAGCTGTCCTTTATTTTCGGGAATGTCTTGCGAAATATCGCAAGTGTACATGTATCAATTCTCGCGACACTCCCGAATTTCAACCGAGTCTTCACATCAATCTCATGTTCTGGCTGTCGTCATTCATTGCGTCATTTATATTATTCTTCTGCGACTCCCTCGCAATGCGGTTGTTAATTGATCTCGCGAGGTATTAATGTCGCGATATTCTGATCCTACATCTTGCCTCTTCTCATGTCTTCTCTGCGAAGGAGAGAATGTCATGAGAACCAATATTTTGACGTGATCGCAATAGTTTATTTTCTATCAATTTTCTGCCGACAAGATTCCGTGAATTTAGGAATGACTGTCTACACGTATCTAAAACTTCCCTTTTTACCGATACATTTAATGTTATCCGGTTACTCTTTTCTCGTCTATTTAAAGGAGGATTCCTTGTGAATACATTTCTTTTCTTTTACTTCGTCTTCTTCATCGTCTGCAACTATTTTCTGCTGCTTTTCTTCATCATCTTCTTCATCATTTTTCTGCTACTGTTTCTATGGCATCAAGGTTTGTTAATTTTGCTGAACTTGATCATTTTGTGATTGATCTCTCTTATTTAAGTTGTTTTGTTTTGATATGTTCTTCTTTTAATGGCTCCTCCGCCATTTTTGTTTCAAAGAAGAACAAATCTAGCACCAAGTTCACTGCCAGAATCCTAATATCTCCCTGGGTTCGCAACCGAAATACACACGCCTCTAAAAGAAAGCCTGCAGTAACAAGGTATTTAAGAAATATTTATTTTTTTAATAACAATATTGTTGCCTCTGTTTCTTATTTAGCTTGTAATTCGCAGGATGACAAAAATGCTTGATAAGTCCCCAAGAAGCCTCGCCATTCTAAATCATTCTTGCGCCTTACATTACTTTTCCTACATTCAAACTTACAACTCCTACCATGTAATCTTCGCAAGATATCCCTACTTGTTTCTTCCAAAGATAACATTTCTATGCCCGAATTTCTCATAGATCAACTCTCTCATAACGTCCCCACCGCGAATGAGCCTATTTCTTCTTCCATTGTTAATGCCTCTACCATTCCTCCAGTCATTAACCTTCACGAGATTTCTTCTTCTCATGATGTTCCTTTAACAAAAGATGATTCATCTCTTCCTTCTTCTATCACCATCACTTCCTTTTCTGAGCAAATCCCTCTTACTAAAGAAAATTTAGAAGGAATAGATGTGGCCTTCAAAGTCCTATCAGATATTGTGAACGATGCTAAGAAGACTTCATCGACCCTATCAAGTCCGACATTTGCGAGATTTTGAGCAAACACCTTGCCCCGATAGAATTTCGCAAACATCCTTGGAACAAGAAATTAACACTTTGAAGAATGATCTCCAAGCTATGATCGCAAAATGTAATATTCTCCATCTTGAGAATCTAAAACTTCAAAATATTTCATTTGGACCGTGATAATCTTCGCAAGAAGAATGAAGAATTAAAAGGTATACTCTTGCCTCTGTATTGTCCATTTTTTTTTTTTTTTTTAAGACTCAAGTCCTTGTTCGCCCTTCAAGCTTTAAACCAGAAACGAAAAATGGAGATATATCAATTGGAATCTACTGTTGAAGAAGTTCGAGTTGATAGAGATGCTTGGATGGAGCAATATAATCAATTAGATAATCTTCATACATATTCTGTTGATCAAATAGATAATCTTTCTAAAGAAAATGCTGATTTAGCTCAGAAACAAGACTCATTAAGTAATGAATTATCTCGCCTCTCTTACTCTTTGACTAAAGCTAATTTGGAGTTGGAAACTTTATCAGATGAGAATGAAACTCTTTCTCAAGAAAAGCGAATTCTGTTAAACAAGGTGGCGATTTAATCGCAACAATCTGATGTTTATCAAAAATTATTTAAAGAGCAAGAACAATCTCTTTGCTCGCTGAGAAATCAACTTGAAGAAGTTACTGCCGAGAAGGATAAACTTATTCAGGGTAGAATAACCTTAAGTGTAAAGGCAAACCAATTCAAGGATCAATTTTCCAAACTAGAAAAGTCCAATTCTTCCCTTGCAAAAGAAAATGCCTTACTTGTTTCCAACGAAAAAAGTTGGCGATCACGTCTGAAAGGTTTAATTGGAGATAATTTTGACAATGCCATGGATCATTTGGAGAATAGTTGTTCGGCTTTAATCCAACATCTTACCTCGCAGAAGGAAGGTAGTCATAGAAGTTGACTGCCTCATCTATTCTTTCTTTATCAAGCCTTCATATTTTTTATGTTTGTATGATTCCTTTTTATTTTTTGTTTTGCGGAGTCAGAAAAACTTCACTCCTCCATTACGCTTTGAAATCCGACTACTCAAAAATTCGCAAAGAGAATGGAATACTCACTGCTTCTCTTATGCGTTCTCGCGACAGGGCAGAAATAAAATTCGACTATATGCGTGATTGTAAAGATATAGAGAGTAAAAATCAAAGAAAGCACTCCTTCGTCAATTCCATCTTAGAGCCAAGTTCTTGTGAATAATGTTTTACTATCTAAATCTCTTGATCCTGTGTCCGTTGAACCTTTGGAGGTAAGTGATGATGAAGTTCCTAATCCTCCCTGATAGTGATTATGATTATAACGGGCGAAGAACTCGAAAATGAAGAAACTATCTCTCCCAATAAAATCACAATGATGATGTCGCGAATGAAGATGTAGGTGAAGAAGGATCTACTGGAAATATATTAATTAGCAAGAATATAGATAAAATTGCTGAAGAAAACCCAGCATCTCCTTCTGGTGAAAAAGCTACTATTTGAGAAATGATTTTCTCTTGTAATCTTTCTTCTCGTATTGTTGCTTCTTTATGTACTTCAATCATCTTTTTTGGTACTCTTGTATGTACTCGTCTGCGTTAATCTTCTTTCTTTTAATAATTGCTATTCCATTAGCTTTATTTATGTTGAAATTCATTGTTGCGACAAGATCGCAAGACGTCTTTACATTTTCATGTATTGACCTATTGATCTTGCCTTATCATTGTTTTTGTGTGGTCTTATTTTGCCTTCCTAGTTAAAGGTCTTATTTTGCCACCCCTCATTTTGCATCAATATGACAGGCCTAAATATTCTTGCGAATATAAAATCCCATGACATTGACGTCTTGCGACAAAATCGCAGGACGTCCTTACACTTTCATGTAATGACCCATTGATCTTGTCTTATCATTTCTTTAGTATTTTTGCCTCTGCAGGTGTAGTAGCAGGAAATCCCACACTACACCCCTTACTCAATTTTGCTTAATTAATCCATTGAAAGATGTAAGATCAAGAACATTTATTGATTGAGAGAAAATAGAATTACACTTAGAAATTAAAGCACTCTTAAACTTTCTCTCTCCTATTGACTTGCTTAGCCATTCTAAAAAGATCTCCCCTCTCCAACAGACTCATTTAGCCCTTTATATAGGGTAATACATAGTGGATGACAACTATGCTATCCTTTATTTTCGGGAATGTCCCGCGAAGTGTCGCAAATGCACAAACATTCATTCTCGCGACACTCCTCAACCCTCGCCAGGTTTTACGTCTTCTTTATGTTTTGCTTGTCGTTATTCATTGCGTCGTTTATTTTAGCTATCTGCGATCGCCTCGCGACATCGTCGTTTATTAATCCCGCGAGCCACATGCGTCATGATATTATGATCCTACATCTTGCCTCTTTTTCCTTGAATATTGCTTGAAGAGCGATCGTTAAGGAAAAATTTGTTGTCGTTGTAGTAATCTTTGGTCTTTGGCTTGATGATGGAACGAGCAGAAGAATACTGTACTTGAAAAGTACGTACTTGCCTCTATTCTTTTGCGAAGTTCCGAAGCTTCTATATACGAAGTGTCATTTCTTGCCTCATGTGTTACAGAGAATAATCAATTTCGCAATCTCTTCTCGCCTATTTAGGAAATATGCCGTATATTTGGATTCTACTAAAGTTCTTTTCGTCAGGTTTCCTTGGATTTAGTAGTGACCGTTTACACGTGTCTATATTTACCTTTTTTTTCCGGTGCATTTAATGTTATCCGGTCATAACATTTTTCTCATCTATTTATAGGAGCATCCCCTGTGAAGAATTTTCCTTTTCCTTTTCATCTTCTTCATCGTCTGCAAGTGTTCTTCTTCTTCATCGTTCTGCAAGTGTTCTTCTTCTTCATCACTTTGGCTATTCCCTTCCAGTTGTTACTCTCATGGCGTCCAGGTTTGTTAATTTTGCCATATCTGGCCGATTTTGCGGTTGATTAAATTTGAGATTGGCTTTTCTTGTTGAAATCATACTGGTATGATTAACTTTGTGGTTCTTTTTCTGCCATTGTTGTTTAGCAAGAACCAACCCAGAACTAAATTTACCGTGAAGGACCCTCTTCTTTCTTTGGGCTCGCCATCGAAATCTTCTTCACAACAAGAATCCCTCACGCAACCAAAGCCCATTTCGCGAGCAAAATCTACGGTTACAAAAAGACAGTCTGCGAGTGACAAGGTATTTAAGAGACATTTGTTTTTATTAGCAATGCGTTGTTGCCTCTGTTTCTTATTTAATTTGTCATTCGCAGGATGATAAAACTACGGTCATACTCCCAAAAGGCTTCGCTACTCTAAACTGTTACCCCCGACGTTCCATTTCCTTCATTCACGCCTTCGTCTCTGCTGCGAAATCTTCGCAAGATAATTTTGTGCCTCTATCTTCTGGTAACATTACCAGCGACAATATCTCTATACCTCAACTCCTCATATACCAAGTTCCTCATAATAACCCTGCTACAAACAATCTTACTCCTCCTCCTGTTATCAATGCCCCTACTATTTCTCCAATCACTTCCCTTCCTGAAACCTCTTCTCCTCCTAAGGCTCCTTTGACAAAGGATGACTCGTCTTTTTTGATTGAGCAAATTCCTCTAACATTGAAAATTTGGAGGGTATAGATGTGGCCTTTAAGGTTCTTTCGAGATCTCGTGAATGATGCCAAAAAGACTTCTGGCACGATCTGTCAAATCCAATGTCTCGAGATTTTAAGTAAGCACCTTGGTCCTGATAGGGTCTCGCAAGCATCTTTAGTTCAAGAGATTAATAAGCTGAAGGATGATCTCCAAGTTATGGCTGTGAAGTGCAATAATCTCCACCTTGAAAATCAAAAATTTCTCAATATTTCACTAGATCGTGATAATCTTCGCAAGAAGAATGAAGAATTAAAAGGTATGCTCTCGCCACCCCTTTTTTTTTTTTTTTTTTTATTTTTTTTTTTTTACAACTCAAACCCTTGCTCGTCCTTCAAGTATTAAACCAGAAACGAATAATGGAGATATATCAGACGGAGTCTATCGTTGAAGAGGTTCGAGGTGAAAGAGATGCTTGGATGGAGCAATATAATCTCTTAGATAATCTTCATACCTATGCAACTGATCAAATAAATAACTTGTCTAAAGAGAATTTTGATTTATCGCAAAAGCAAGTCTCATTGAGTAATGACTTATCTCGCCTCTCTTATTCTTTGACTAAAACTAATTTGGAGTTGGAAACTTTATCAGATGAGAATCGAACTCTTTCTCAAGAGAAACGTTCTCGGTTGAATAAGATGGCGAGCTACTCGCAGCAAGATAATGCTTGTCAAAAGTTATGTGAAGAACAGAACAAGCTAAACATACTTTGAAAAACCAACTTGAAGAAATTATGCGAGAGATAAACTTATTCAAGGTAGAATAACTTTGAGTGTAAGAAGCGAAGCAATTCCAAGAACAATGTGCCAAATTAGAAAAATCCAACTCTACTCTTGCGACCGAAAATTCCATACTTGTTTCCAATGAAAAGAATTTGCGATCTCGATTGAAAGGCTTAGTTGGAGATTCATTTGATGATGTCATGGACTGTTTGGGGAATAACTTCGCAGCTTTAATTCAACATCTTACTTCTCAAAAGGAAGGTAGTCAAATTATTTGACTATCTTAATTTATGTATTTATTCCATGAATGCTTTATTACCCTAAAAATGCCAATAATGTTCGATAAGAATTTTCTCTGATCTTGTATATTTGTTATGCAGACTCTGAGAGAAAGCTTCGCTCCACTATCTCCACCCTCAGGTCTGATTATTCTAAGATTCGCAAGGAAAACGGACTACTCGCCGCGTCTCTTGCTCGTTCTCGCGACCGTGCAGAGCGAAGGTTTGATTATATGTCTTATTGTAAGGATATTGACAGTAAGAATCGTCAAAAGGCACTGCTTCGCCAATTCCCTCTTAAAGCGGAAGTTCTTGTGAATGATATTTTGCTGTCGAAGTCTCTTGATCCTATTCATGTCGATCCTTTGGAAGTAAGTGATGATGAAGTTCCTAATTCTCCAGATAGTGATTACGAATATGAAAGTTGCGAAGATCTCCCCGATAAGGAAGTTGTCGATGAAGATCCAAATAAAAAGACTTCGATGAAAATCCGATGGCAGCGAGAACGAAGGTGATGAACACATTTCGATGAAAACCCACCAACGAAGGAGGCGAGGCGATAAAGGCGCAAAAAGTCTCAACCATCCTCTCGTATTTGATAATGTTGATGTAGAGAATTAAATTTTCTTTGTAATTTGCTTGGATTCCTTTTTGTGTGAATGATTTAACTCTTTGATTGAGTAATTCCCATATTTCTTTCTTCCTTTCTTAGTTAAGACAACCTTGCGAGCATGTTCGCTCATTGAATTTTTTTATTAAGTAAAACCATCCCAATCAGGGATTTGATTTTAATTCTTCTTCTTTTGCGACAAGGTCGCAGCCGCCTTTACATTTTCATGCAATGGCCCATTGACCTTACCTTATCATTTTTGTGTGGTCTTCCAAGTTAGACCTCCCTAATTAGAGGTCTTCCCATGCCACCTTTTATTGCGGCAAAATCGCAGGACGTCTTTACACTTGCATGTAAAGACCCATTGATCTTGCCTTATCATTTTCCAAGTATTTTTGCCTCTGCAGATGTTTTAGTGCGACAATATGATAGGCCTAGATATCCTTGCGAACATAAAGCCCCATGACATTGCCGTCGTGCGACGAAATCGCGGGACGTCCGTACACTTTTTCGTGTAAAGACCCATTGATCTCGCCTTACCCTTGCGTTAGTATTATTGCCTCTGCAGGATCATTGCAAAAATATGACGAGCCTAAATTCTCTTGCGAAAACATAGCCTTATGACATTTACGTCTGTTTTGACACTCCCCTAATGGAGAGCATCGCCCTTATCATCTCCCCGGTTGCCCCTTCAAGGAGGCGAAACATCGGCCATACAAGACTAGCTCCTCCCATCCGGTCTTAACAACAACCCTTGTTTTCGCAGCCTCTTATCCCTTATACCTATATGGTTTATGGTTACGAGATCGCACCCTAAGTGGAGTTTTCTTCGGGCGAGTGCAACATATGCCAAGACTTGCCAAGAATGGCCGGGGTAGGTTCATCCATCCACGGCACTCGGCTCAACCGTGTACCTCGGCGCCTTGAGCATACACGACTCCTTGGAAGAGACCCTCGGTCGCCCAACCAGGTATAACCTTATATATATAGTTGGGAATCCAAGGTACCTCTCCCGGATAGGCTTTCATGGGCCCCAAATTTTCATGACTCGGGCTTCGGGAGCGGTGTAACCTTCCCCCGAGCCATGTCGAGAGATACCCCTTATATGACGCACTTTAGGTCTTACATTTGCCTCTTACGAAATGTTATTCGCGAACTAGGTGTACGCCTAAAGGTTCGTCCCATTCATTCATTCTTTTATTCAATCATTCTTCATCATTTGCTATTTTTCTTGCGAGATATTCGCCGATTCATTCATTTAATCATTCATTATCTCTTGTTGTTTTGTTAAGCCATTCATGATCTTTCGTTATTCTTGTCGCGAGATCTTCGCGGATTTTCTCTGCATTTTATTGAATGTCGCAAATATTTGGCAAAGAAGTACTTCCTCTTGATTCATTTTTCCCCTCCCGTTTTTACGGGTAATACTTCTTTAGATATAATCTATTCCATGGTCTATCCAATTTTTGTCCCACATCCTTTCCTTCGGGATCCATCAATCTATATGCCCCTGTACCAACTACCTCTTTGATGATATAAGGTCCATCCCATTTTCTCGCCAACTTGCCTCCACTTTCACGTTGATATGTTGGGGTTTCTCGCAACACCAAATCTCCTGGTTGGAACTCACGTATTTTTACACGCTTGTTATATTCTCTAGCCAATCTTCGCTGATAATTCTCCATGTGTCGCAATGCCTTTTCTCGTTTTTCTTCCAATTCATCCAACTTGATTAGAATGTTGCCTGCGCTAAGATTTTTCTCCCAAACCTCTTTTTGGTTGTCGAATCACGACCTCCGTTGGGAGTACTTTAGCCGACTCCGTAAGTTAAGCAAAAAGGGGACATTCCTGTGGCTTCTCTTCTAGTTGTATTATAAGCCCATACCGCATTGGGTACTTGTTCGCACCATCCCCTATTGTGTCCTTCCAACTTTTTCTTCAATATATCGGCAATTTTTTTTGTTTGTCGCCTCCGCTTGTCCATTAGCTTGTGGATATAATGGAGTTGATTTTCCACATCTTATCTGAAACGCATTAAGCGACGACTTTATATTTTGTCCTTCAAATTGCTTCCCATTATCGGATACCAATTGTGCGGGGATCCCAAATCTGCATATAATATTTTCAAATATGAAAGTAAAAACATCCTTATCGCGAATGTCTTTGGACCGCTTTCACCTCTCGCCCATTTTGTGAAATAGTCCGTTGCGACAATTAAGTACCTTCTTTGTCCTGTTCCTGGTAAAAATGGTCCCACAATATCTAAACCCCATTTTCCAAAAGGCCACACACTTCTCGAAGAATTTAATAGTGCTCCTGGTGCATGTATCTTCTTCCCATGTCTTTGACAATCTTCGCAGCGTCTGGATATCGCTCTCGCGTCCTCATGCATATATGGCCAATAATATCCCTGCGTCTTTGCCTTATATGCCAAAGATCTCCCGCCGCTGTGATTTCCGGCATCCCCACTATGCAAAGATCTTCAATATGGTTTCCCCTTCTTTCCTTGTTAGACATCGAAGCGAAGGCCCCTCAAAAGATCGCCGATAGAGCACGCCATCTCGTAATTCATAATTTGTTGCCCGACTCTTTAACTTGTGTGCTTCCAATCTATTTCTGGGTACCTCTCCTTTCATTAAGTACGCATGAAGTTCTACTCTCCAGTCTTCCTCGCGACATTGCATTTCATCTACCACCATCATTATGTATGCTTCTTGTCCTTCCTCTTTATTAATTGATGGCGCGATAGCGTATGTATTTTGATATTCCTCGCAGTCGGGTCTGTCATCATACTTGATATAAAGGCAAAAGCGTCTGCGAGTCTATTATCTCTCCTTGATATGTGCCTCCATTTTATTTTCGGTATCTGTGCCGACAATTCTTCGACATGCTTCTTATACTTTTTCAAAGATGGATTATTTGTAGTGTATTTCTCTGTTACTTGGTGAATTGCTAGTTGCGAATCACTGGTAATCCTTATATTCTCCAATTTCATTTCTACTGCAAGTCGCAGAGCATGTATTATAGCTTCATACTCTGTTTCATTATTCGTGGATTCAAACTCCAATCTAAAAGAGAAAGCTAATTTATTGCCTTCTGGCGAAATCATAACAATTCCCACTCCATTTCCTTCTCCATTTGATGATCCATCCACTAATATTTCCCACCTATCCGAGCTCAGTTAGTAGGTCTTTTGGGTCTCCATACTCTTCTTCTACATCCATCATCTCATCTATCGCTTCGTCTTCTTCTAAGGGAAATTCTCGCTAAAAAAATCTGCGACAACCTGTGATTTTGTTGAGGATAATATCTCATATTTGAGCTTACAATGGCTTATTTGAGCATTCCATCTTTCAACTCTTCCCGATCTTTTTGAGTGTTTCATCACTGACTCGATTGGTATTTTCGTTACTACTTTAACAGTATGCGCTTGAAAATATATGCGAAGCTTGAACGTTGCATAGACTAATGCCAGGATTAATTTTTCGATCTTAGAATAATTTCTTTCTGCGGCATTAAAAGTTTTGCTTGATATAATAGATTGGTTTCTCTACTCTGCGTCGGTTCATGGTAGAACTGCACTTAAAGCATGCGAAGTTGTCGCGAGGTATATTAATAATTCCTCTCCCGGTTCGCTTTCCGCATAATGGATATATCCATTAAATGCTCTTTGATCCCTTGTAAAGCCTTTTCACATTCGTCATTCCACTTAAATTTCGATCCTTTTTCAAAACGCCGAAAAAGTGTTTACACTTATCGAGATGACCGCGAGATGAACCTTCCTAGTGATGCTAGCAATCCATTCACTTTGGAACATCCTTTCTTGTCGCAGTGTGTCGGCATATCGCGAATCGTTTTTAATTTTTCCGGTCAACATGTATTCCTTCCTTTGATACAATGTAACCCAGGAACTTCCCTGACGCAACTCCGAAGGTACATTTTTCTGGATTTACTTTGATGTTAAAACGCCTCATTTGCTCAAAAATTTCTTTTAGGTCTCGCACATGATCTTCTGCCTTCTTACTTTTTACCAGCATGTCATCTACGTATACCTCTAGTGTTTTATGTATCCATTCTGCGAATACCTCTTCTACCATCCTTTGATATGTTGCTCCAGCATTTCGCAGACCAAATGGCATTTTAGTATAGCAGTATAATCCTCTTGGAGCGAAGAAAGCAAGATGCTCTTGATCTTCCTCGGCAAGTGGAATCGGTTGTAACCTTTGTACCGTCGCAGATGATACTCTTTCATTCCCGGCCAACATTCGACTAGTTGTGGAATATCCGCAATGGAAAACTGTCTTTAGGGCACGCTTTATTTAAATCAAGAAATCAATGCAAATCCTTATTCCCTTGTTTTTCTTCTAACTATAACCATATTCGCTATCCATTCAGGATATTTTGCTTGTCGATAATCCCCGCATCCAAAGATCTTCTGCAGTTCTTCTTCTATCTCGAGGGTGATATGTCTTTGTTGCTATCTTTCTAATTCTTTGTTTAAATGGCTTCACATTTTTATCAATTTCTAACTTGTGACAAGCTATCGACGGATCTATACCTGCATTTCATCCATATCCCACGCGAAGATGTCTTTATAATCTCGCAAGAGATCGACGATTCTTTTTTCTTCATCCGCTCCCATGTTAGTTCCAATCTTTAGCATCTTGGGTTTTTCCTTAGTTCCAATATTCACTTCTTTGGTTTGTTACTCCGCGCGACGTAATCGGCCTTTGGTTCTCCCATGGGGGTTGGTCCTTTTGGTTCTTTCGCAAGATCATTTTCTTCTCCCGAGGTCTCGCTAGGTATGCCTTTTCCTTCCTTTGCTCTTATCATGTAAACTTTAAATTCTTCTTCTTTCTTAGCCGCCCTCGCCATCTTTTTGCGGTGCTTTGATATATTCTTTTGCTTGTTTACTTGTTCCTCGCGACACTTTACTTCATTTTGATAATATATTCTTCCTTTAGCAGTATCCCCTTTGATCTCGCCTATTCCAGTTGGTGTAGGAAACTTGATACATTGATGAAGCGTCGACGCCTTGCTACTTTTATTGCATGTACCCATGGTCTTCCTAGTAATAAGTTATACGGTGATTCCATATCTACTACGCTCAATGTCACCTGTGTTTCGATTCTTCCTAATGGAATACGTATTTTTATCTCCCCTCTAACTTTTGTTATGGATTTACCAAAACCTTGAATATTATATGCCGCGAAAGTCATATCTTCGTCTTTATATCCCATCTTTTTGTAAGCGTGATAGAACATGATGTTCACCAGACTCCCTGTATCAATTAAAACTCCATTCACCACCCATGTTTTCACCGTGTTCTTCAATTCCTCTCCTTCCTTATACGCGTTAATAGTGATCACCAATGGAGATGTGTGATCCAAATTTTCTTTGGATATTTCCTCCGCCGTGAATGTTATCTCTTGCTTTTCCCAATCCTTCAAAGGTGATGTTATTTCTCTATCCGTAATCTTCTTTCCTTCAAAATCTCGTTTGTGTATTCTTCCTCTGATATTTTCATGAAATTCGCTAACCATTACTCTTGTATCTGTGCTGTATGCCATATCTTTTTCATCCGATTTAAAATTTTCCTTTCTCATTTTCCTGATTCAAACAACTTTAATTGCAATCTTCTCTCTTTTACCAACGATCGTCCCTGTTTCTAGCGCATATGTAGTAGCGGGAAATCCCACACTACACCCCTTACTCAATTTTGCTTAATTAATCCATTGAAAGATGTAAGATCAAGAACATTTATTGATTGAGAGAAAATAGAATTACACTTAGAAATTAAAGCACTCTTAAACTTTCTCTCTCCTATTGACTTGCTTAGCCATTCTAAAAAGATCTCCCTCTCCAACAGACTCATTTAGCCCTTTATATAGGGTAATACATAGTGGATGACAGCTATGCTATCCTTTATTTTCGGGAATGTCCCGCGAAGTGTCGCAAATGCACAAACATTCATTCTCGCGACACTCCTCAACCCTCGCCCAGGAGTTTACGTCTTCTTTATGTTTTGCTTGTCGTTATTCATTGCGTCGTTTATTTTAGCTATCTCACATGATCGCCTCGCGACATCGTCGTTTATTAATCCCGCGAGCCCTGTGCGTCGCGATATTATGATCCTACAGCAGGATATTTTGTTTGCGACAATATGACAGGCCTAAGTGTTCTTGCGAACATAAGCCCTATGACATTGCCGTCTTTTGACACTTATCAGCTCCCTAATGGAGGGTGCCGCCCTTATCATCTCCCTGGTTGCCCCTTCAAGGAGGCGTACATCGGCCATACAAGACTAGCTCCTCCCATCCGGGCCTTAACAACAACCAAGATTATTTTCGCAGCCTCTTATCCCTTATACCTATAGGGTTTATGGGGTTTATGGTTACGAGACCGCACCCTAAGTGGAGTTTTCTTCGGGCCGAGTGCAGCATGTGCCAAGACTTGCCAAGAATGGCCGAGACACTTCAAATGTCCTGGCACTCTTGGCTCAACCGTGTACCTCGGTGCCTTGAGCATACACCGACTCCTTGGAAGAGACCCTCGGTCGTCCAACCAGGGTATAACCTTATATATATAGTTGGAAATCCAAGGTATCTCCCCCGGATAGGCTTTCATGGGCCCCAAATTTTCATGACTCAGTTCCGGGGCGGTGTAACCTTTTCCCCGAGCCATGTCAAGAGATACCCCTTATATGACGCACTTTAGGTCTTACATTTGCCTCTTACGAAATATCATTCGCGAGCTAGGGTGTACGCCATAAAGGTTCGTCCCATTCACTCACTCATTCATTTCTGTCAATTCGTTCAATCATTCATTTTTGGTTATCTGTTAATTCATTTGCGAGATATTCACATATTCTTTCATAACTTCGCAATAACTCGTCAGCAGGAACATTTCATTTCATTTCATTCATTTAACATTTCAGAATTTATTCCTTCCTTTCCATCTTCTATGGGTAATATTTCTTGAGATATAATCTATTCCATGGTCTACCCAATATCTGGCCCACATCTTTGCCATCTGGATCCATTAATCTATATGCCCCTGTTCCGACTATCTCCTTGATGATATAAGGTCCATCCCATTTTTTCGCCAACTTGCCACCATCTTCTCGCTGATATATTGGTGTTTCTCGCAATACCATATCACCTAGTTGAAACTCGCGTGTTTTGACACGCTTGTTATATTCTCTAGCTAATCTTCGCTGATAATTCTCCATATGATGTAGTGCTCTTTCTCTTTTTTTCTTCTAATTCATCTAATTTAACCAAAATGTTACCCGCACTAAGATTTTTCTCCCAAGCTTCTCTCTTTGTTGTTGGAATAATAACTTATGTCGAAGTACACTTCAACACCATAGGTTAGACAAAACGGTGACATCCCCGTAGCTTCTCGCCTTGTTGTATTATAATCCCATACTGCATTATGCACTTGCTCACACCATGCCTTATTATGCCCTTCTAATTTTTTCTTCAATATATCAGCGATTGTTTTATTTGTTGCTTCTACTGTCCATTGGCTCATGGGGTATAAAGGAGTTGATTTCCCACATTTTATTTGAAATGTATTAAGCAAAGAATTCTATATTTTGTCCCTCAAATTGTTTCCCATTGTCGATACCAACCGTGCTGAATTCCAAATCTGCATATTATGTTTTCGAATATGAAAGTAAAAATATCTTTATCGCGAATGTGTTGTACCGCTTTTACTTCGCCCACTTTGTGAAATAGTTCTGTTGCGACAATCAAATATCTCCTTTGCCCCGTACTGTAAAAATGGTCCTACTATGTCTAATCCCCACTTTCCAAAAGGCCATACACTTGTTGAAGAGGTTAACGGCGCACCTGGTGCATGTATTTTCTTTCCGTGTCTTTGACAATCTTTGCAAAGTCTTGATATTTGTTTCGCATCTTCATGCATATATGGCCAATAATAGCCTTGCATTTTCTCCTTATGTGCTAAAGATCTTCCGCCACTATGATTGCCAGCATCCCTACTGTGTAGCATTTTTAAAACTGCTTCTCCTTCCTTTCGTGTTAAACATCTGAGCGAGGGTCCATTAAAGGATCTTCGGTACAATACCCCGTCTCTTAATTCATAATTTGTTGCACGGCTTTTTAATTTATGCATCTCTAATCTATTTCTTGGTGTTTCTCCTTTCATTAGGTAAGCATGAAGTTCTGTCCTCCAATCCTCGCAATGGGGTCTTTGTGTTTCATCTTCTATGAGCATTACTTCTACTTCTTCCTCTTCCTCTTTGTTGATTGATGGTGATTTAAGTGTCTGTATTTTTATGCATCTCGCAGATGGATCTGTCATCATACTTGATATAAAAGCAAAAGCATCTGCGAGTCTATTGTCTTTTCTTGATATGTGTCTCCACTTTATTTTTGGTATCTTCGCTGACAATTCTTCAGCAAGCTTTTTGTACTTTTTCAAGGATTCTTCATTTGTAGTATACTCTTCTTTTATCTGGCGAATAGATAACTGAAAATCACTGGTAATTCTTACATTCTCCAACTTCATTTCTATTGCAAATCGCAAAGCATGTATTATAGCTTCATACTCTGTTTCATTGTTAGTAGATGCAAACTCCAATCTGAAAGAGAAAGCCATTTTATTGCCTTCTGGCAAAATTATAATGATCCCAATTCCGTTACCTTCTCCATTTGACGATCCATCTACCAATATTTCCCATCTATTTGGCTCTGTTAATAAATCCCTTGGATTTCCATGTTCTTCTTCTATATCCATCATTTCTTCCACTGCCTCATCTTCTTCCAATGGAAATTCTGCTAAAAAGTCTGCTACAACTTGCGATTTTGGTGAGGATAACACTTCATATTTGAGTTTGCAATGAATTACTTGAGCATTCCACCTTTCAACCCTTCCTGATCTTTTTGAATTTTTCATTACTGACTCAATTGGTAATTTTGTCATTACCTTTACCGTGTGCGCTTCGAAATAGATGCGAAGTTTAAACGTCGCGTAAACTAATGCCAAAATTAATTTTTCAATTTTTGAATAGTTTTTCTCTGCAGCATTGAATGTTTTGCTGATGTAATAGATTGGTTTTTCCACCCATGCATCCATTCACAATAATACTGCGCTTAGTGCGTGCAAGGTTGTCGCAAGGTAAATTAGTAATTCCTCCCCATCTTCTGCTTTATGTAATATTGATATATCCATTAGATGTTCTTTTATTCCTTGCAATGCCTTTTCACATTCATCCGTCCACCTAAATTTCGTTCCCTTTTTAAGTATGTTGAAAAAATGTTTGCACTTATCAGATGATCTCGAGATGAATCTTCCTAGAGAAGCTAATAATCCATTTAACTTTTGCACATCTTTTACTTATTGCTTTGGTGTTGGCATGTCTCGAATTGCTTGTACCTTCTCCGGATCAACTTGTATTCCTTCTTTTGACACAATGTATCCTAAATTTTTTCCGGATGCCACTCCAAAAGTACATTTTTCTGGATTTACTTTGATATTGAAATGTCTCATTTGTTCGAAAATTTCCTTCAAATCTCGCACATGATCTTTTACTTTTTTTATTTTTATTAACATGTCATCCACGTATACCTCTAGTGTTTTATGTATCCATTGTTCGAACACTTTCTCCACCATCCTTTGATACGTTTTACCGGCATTTCGCAGACCGAATGGCATTTTTGTGTAACAGTATAATCCTCTTGGAGCAAAAAAGGTGGTATGTTCTTGGTCTTCTTCGGTGAGAGGAATTTGATTGTATCCCTTATATCCATCAATGGAGGATATCCTTTCATTTCTTGCTGCTGATTCAACCATCTGCGGAATATCTGGCAAGGGAAAACTATCTTTTGGACAAGCTTTGTTTAGATCGGTGAAATCTATGCAAATTCTTATTCCTTTTTTCTTCTTTGGAACTACGACCATATTCGCTATCCATTCGGGATACTTTGCTTGTCTAATAATGCCAGCATCAAGCATCTTCTGCAACTCTTCTTCTATTTGAGGATGATATGTTTGTTGCGATTTTTCTAATTCTTTGTTTGAATGGTCTGGCATTTTTATCAATCTCTAATTTATGACATGCTACAGATGGATCTATTCCAGACATCTCAT
This sequence comes from Papaver armeniacum, assembly GCA_023531295.1. NCBI lineage: Eukaryota > Viridiplantae > Streptophyta > Magnoliopsida > Ranunculales > Papaveraceae > Papaver > Papaver armeniacum. The sequence goes on along the minus strand of JAJJWW010006204.1, from coordinate 406,493 downwards.
CCATATCCCATGCGAAAATATCTTTATAATCTCGCAACAAATCAATGGTCTTTCTTTCTTCATCTGCCTCCATTTTAGTCCCAATTTTTAACATCTTGGGTTCTTCTTCGCCTAATATTCACTTCCTTTGTTGGTTCTCGCCGCAATGTAGCTAGCCTTCGGTTCTCCCATGGGCGTTGGTCCTCTTATTTCCTTTGCGAGATCACTCTCTTCACCACATATTCCTTTTCCTTCTTCCGCTATTATCATGTATGTTCTAAATTCTTCTTCCTTTTTTGCTGTTTTTGCCATCTTCTTGCGATCTTTTCGCCTCTTCACCTGTTCTTCATAATGTTTTACTTCGATTTGATGATACATTCTTCCTTTATCTTCCGTATCTCCTCCGATTTCGCCAATTCCACTCGGCATAGGAAATCTGACACATTGATGAAATGTTGATGCTACAGCTTTTATTGCGTGTATCCATGGCCTTCCCAACAACATGTTATATGGTGATTCCATATCTACTACGCATAACGTCACATTTTTTTCAATTTCTCCCAACAAAATTCGTATTTTTTTCCCCTTTAGGTTTTGTTATTGATTTGCTGAAACCATAGATATGACATGTTGCGGAGGTCATTTCTTCATCTTTGTACCCCAATTTTTTATATGCATGATAAAACATTATATTCACTTTGAACTCCCCGTATCCACTAAAGTTCTACTTATTGCCCATTCTTCCATTGTTTTTGTTAATTTTCCTTCTTCTTTGCTGGCACTTATCGTAATCACTAGTGGAGATGTGTGATTTAAATTCTCTCCCGACATCTCCGTTGCCTTGAATATAATTCTCTGTTTTTCCCATTCTTTCAAGGGTAGCACCTTCTCTGCTGTTATAATTTTCTTTCCTTCAAAATCTCTTTTATGTATTCTCCCTTTGATACTTTCATGAAATTCATTAACCATTGATTTTGAAATCATAATACATTCCAATTCTTCGTTATCCTCTCTGATTCTAATTTTCTTCAATTTATCCATCGTACTCTTGATTTTTACCGTTTTAATGAAATTATCCAATCTCTTATCTTCAATCAATCCCTGTTTCTAGCGCCATTATGTAGTTGCAGGAAATCCTACACTACACCCCTCACTAGAATATACACAATTAAATCATTTTAAGATGGATGATTATGATTCCTATTGATGAAATACTTGAATCTTTACAATATGAATTAGAAATGAGTTATAGAATTACAATCACTCTAAGACTTTCTCTCTCCTAATGACTTGCTTAACAATTCAAAAAGAACTCTCGACTACAACAGACTTACTCAACCCTTTATATAGGGTAGTATACAGTGGATGACAGCTAAGTTGTCCTTTATTTTTCGGGAATGTCTTGCGAAATATCGCAAGTGTACATGTATCAATTCTCGCGACACTCCTGAATTTCGCTGAGTCTTCACATCTTTCTCATGTTCTGGCTGTCCTCATTAATTGCGTCATTTATATTATTCTTCTGCGACTCCCTCGCAATGCGGTTGTTAATTGATCTCGCGAGGTATTAATGTCGCGATATTCTGATCCTACAGATTGCATACCTTTTAGGGTTGTAAAACCATGTTTATACATCTTGCAAATTTGGGTCTTACTCTAATTTCGAGGTAAACATAAAATGTCTTAATCGTCCCGCATGCCTCCCGGCATAAATTGTATTCATTTCCTGTATGCCTCCCGGTATTAAATTTCCATGCATGCCTCCCGGAATATTCCGAATATATTCTAGACTCTTCCTAATGTTCCTCTAGGTTATGGAACTAGCCAAGCTAAAATGGGTGTAACAGACCAAGCCCAAGAAATAGTGTAATTGGCTTAGCCCACAAAGTGGGGTGGAAATATCGTAAAGCCAATAAAATTGGGGATGATTAATCCTTCAAGTTAGTAGATCGGCTCAGCTAGGCTCGGTAGGTGCAAATATCTTTCAAAGCAATTGAGATGGGCGGAAATAACACTGGACTACAGAGATTATTTAAGCTGCGAAGTATTGGAGCATTACCACTGTGGCCGCACAACATCGCCGGCAACTGCTGTCGCAACCGTCGTCGGAGAAGGTGACTGTGCTGACGTCATGCTGATGCAGTTAACGGCGTCATGACGGAGTTACAAGAGGCGTTCCGGGTTGGCTGGTTTACTGACGGCGTCATGACCTGCTAACGACGTTATAACGTCGTTACCTTCAGACGATGTGATTGGCTGTTGTTGTAACGGCGTCATAACGGCTTCGATTGTGTTAAGTTTGCTGACGTCTCGCTGGCGTCACTGCCCAGCTGACTGTGCGCTATTCTGCTGACGTGGCAGACGTTGGTTTGAGATGCCTGCTGATGTGGCAACCAACCCCGATGACGTGGCATGCTGATGACGATTAATTGTACTAACTTGGTACAGTTTGTTGACGTGGCACTTTTATTACTGACGTGGCACGCCGACGTGGCACTCTACTGATGATGTGGCACGCTGATGAGGCACCTTACTGCTGATGTGGCAGTGGTGATTGGGCTCCTCACTTGCTTGATTTGGACCTATGCACATGGGCTTCTATGAAAGGTGTTTGTGAGTCCTAGATAGCCATACTTGGCTAATATGAGGAGTATATTAAGCCAAAGTAAGCCCATTCTTAGTGTGAAACATTAGGGTACAAACATCGCCCCCTATAATCCATAACTTGTCATGGGTTAAGAAGTTCGGGCTCCCCAATTCTGTCCGCGACTGAATTTCGCATTGTTCTAGAGTGTTACATAACTCGCCCCCAAGCGTGTTATTGAGTGTTATGTAACTCGCCCCCATGTATTGTTTTGTTTGTGAGTTGAGGTATTTTATATCTTGCCCCCAAGTGATTGAAGTGATATAAAACTCGCCCCCAGTAAGTAATTGTGTCATGCTGCTCAATGCTCGCGCAAGGATGCACTTCCTTACTGCATTTTGCTCGCGCATGAAATGAAATTTTGTTTTTCTGCTATCTTGAGTTCGCGCAGGGGGGAAATCCTACTATTCAAGATGCGCGCAGAGTTGAGATGTGTACACTTTCCCATGCCTGGACAGGAGAAAATGTTCGCCATATTTGTTGATGTCCCATATGACGGGGGTATTTTGTAATAGGGTAAAAATGCACGAACTGTGCATTTGCCCTATTCACAAAGTGTTGGATATGTTGTTGACAGCAGTCTCGAAGTGCACTGCTTTGCCATTAGGGACTCGATCATGGATTCGAACTGTTCACAAAGCCTTATAATTAAACATGAATAATTCAGACAGAGTGTGGAGTACCAAAATAATGTTGAATTAAATATCTAAATAAGAATAACAAGATAAGTACCTACTGCCTCGTTAAAACCTTTGCGTGGAAAACCCAGTGGGATAAAACCATCATAAAGGAAAAAGAGTGCAAAGACAACAGATTTGAACGAAACTACTCATATGCGAATTTAGCTAATGATAAAATTTCTTCAGGTGGAACGAATTCCATGGCTTCCATGGTTTTGAATCTTGAGTTCCATCGAGGTTCCTTAGGTAGTATGAACCACGATACGCGGGCCTATCTACTATGTATGGACCTTCCTGATGAGTGCCAAATATTGCATATTTCTACATCTATTTATTGGCATTTAACTCATCTTTTGTATTCAGAAATCAGATATTATCCCAGATTCTGTATTTTCTTTGTTTTCAAGAATAAATATTTGTACTAATTAATTTTGTGTTTTTAGGTAGTAAATAAAGTTCGGAGAAACTGAGGAGCCAAAAGAGCAAAGAATTGGAGACAAGCGTTTATGGAGCAGAAAGCCAAAGCCCGCGCGCGCATCAGTCGCAACCCAACTTACAAGACATGGGCTTGAGCTAGCCATGACCCAGATCCGATCCCATCCACCCCGAGCCGTTGAGATCTCACCTAGCTACATCCTACGGTCGCTCCTTCGCTCACATCATTTCTCGCTGCTCCCGTTCAACACCAAATCGCCCCAATCCTCCCTCGGCCGTTCGTATCTAACCCGCCACATCCAACGCTCATTGCGTCCTTCCCATCGTCCCTTGTCGTGCCCGCCTCACACCCTAGTTGCCTATACCTACACCATCGACAAAACCCATCGACCTAACCTAATTTATTCCTCCTTCTTCTCTTTCTTCACCCAACAACTCTGCAGAACCCATCCCCCTTCTCTCCCGACCATACCATGGCAGAGCGCAGGCCGCCGCCTCCATCCCCATCTCCTGTCGCCATCACCACTAGCTCCATCAACCACCTTCACCGCCACCTCTAGTTTTAGTTATCTCTCGCCTAGCCTCTCTCATAACCCTAGAGGCTATGTAAGAGATAAATGGAACTAGGTTAGGGTTTTGTTCCATCAATCAATCAAGGAAGCTGCTGAAAACGAATTGACAGAGGAGAGCACTGATTCAGAGGATTGAGCGACGTGGGTGAGAGGTTATTTCTTTCAATTTCTGTTTTGAGAGAATTAGGGTTTTGAGTTTATGCATGTATAAATAGGTTTGGCCTGTGTGTGAAAAACCTTATGCACAGGCTAGCTGAGCACCAATTTAGGTTAATTTATATTTGTATCATGTTCTAAATCAAATTGCTAGGGTTCGGATGAAACCCTAACCTTCGCTATTGTGTTTCTCATACTTTAAATGTTGATTCTTGAATGCTTAAATACTTCCTAAGATAGAATTTAATCTTAGCATGTCAACACTTTGCTCTCACAAAGTGTATGCCATGTATGCACCGTAGTTAGAATACCTCTGTGATGATTATGCTGCAACTCAAGCTTAATTAGATTATTATTGATCCTCGATTAGTTGTACTCTAACTAGACAAGTAATGCTTTGGAAAGATACCTTAGTTGTGATTAAACTATCAATCGGAGAAACATCTTAGACATAGAGCGAGTTGACACCTCTCCCTTATCTCATCATAAAGACAAGAATAATATCATGAGTTGAAGACATAATGTAGGTTAAAGGTGGATTTGAAGACCCTATTATCCCCATTGTCATTGTCTTATATCTTAGTTACTATTTCAGTCACTAATGCAAACTTAGTCGCATCGACAAAACCTCAGTTATGTTACCTTCACTAGAAAGTCAGTTTAGGAAGCCTTTGATCAACTATAGCACCACAGGTCTCTGTGGTTCGACCTGTGCTTGTCCATTATAACACGATTTTTTGCTTCTGCCTGCCCATTGCTTTGAGCATAATATGGAGCAGAAAAGTTATGGTGAATGTTCAGGTTCTCGCAGAATTCTTTGATCACTCCGGAATCGAACTGGTTTCCATTGTCTGACACCAGCTCGTGTGGGATTCCAAATCTGCAAACGATGTTCTCCCATATGAACCTAGTCAAGCTTGGGAAACTTGCCAGCCTGGTGACCTTTGAAGGTCGTGATTTTGCATCTTGAGAGGAGGGGCAACCGTTGATCGTTGCACGCCTTCATTTTGGTAGCCGTGTAGTGAGGGCCAATGTGGTGGCGCGGCTAGGTTTGCATGTCGTTGGCATGGCAAGGTTTGGCGTGGCCAAACTTAGGTTTTCGGGCCAAAGGATACCATGTGTCGTCTGGTAACCTTGGATGGCTAGGATTTTCTCCTGGGTTTGAATGGAAACCGTTGATTGTTGCACGCCTTCGTTTTGGTAGCCGCGTAGTGAGGGCCAACGTGGTGGCACGGCTAGGTTGGAATGCCATTGGCATGGCAAGGTTTGGCGTGGCCAAACTTAGGTTTTCGTGCCAAAGGTTACCATGTGTCGTCTGGTAACCTTGGATGGCTAGGATTTGCTCCCGGGTTTGAAGGGAAACCGTTGATTGTTGCAAGCCTTCGTTTTAGTGTCCGCGTAGGGAAGGCCAACAGGGTGGCGCGGCTAGGGTGTGGTTAGGCTTGGCATGTGGGGCCAAGGGTTCGCCTTGGGCGTGGCTAGCTTTGGCTAGGTGCGATTTTGGCTTGGCATGTGGGGCCAAGGGTTTTCCATGGGCGTATGGCGTGGCTAGGGCCAAGGCAAGGGCGTTTGGCTTGGCATGATGTGACTAGCATGGCTTGGGCCAAGGCAAAGTGCGTTTGGCATGACGCGGCTAGCTTGGCTAGGTTTGGTTTGGGTTGGCATGTGGGGCCAAGGGTTCGCCTTGGGCGTGTGGCGTGGCTAGGGACAAGGCAAGGGAGTTTGGCTTGATGTGACTAGCATGGATAGGGCCAAGGCAGAGTGCGTTTGGCATGGCGCGGCTAGCTTGGCTAGGTTTGGTTTGGCTTGGCATGTGGGGTCAAGGGTTCGCCTTGGGCATGGCTAGCTTTGGCTAGGTGTGGTTTTGGCTTGGCATGTGGGGCCAAGGGTTCGCCTTGGGCATGGCTAGCTTTGGCTAGGTGCGGTTTTGGCTTGGCATATGGGGCCAAGGGTTTTCCATAGGCGCATGGCATGACTAGCTTGGGCTTGGTGCGTGACCAAGCTAGGGTTTTGGGGCAAAGGTCGTTTGGTAACCTTAGACGGTGATGCAGTGCGGAAGCGTTGAATAGTACTAATGCTAAAACCACATGTTTCCGAGATACACTCTCAAGGAAAAACACTACTTTTCATTAATCAAAAATCTTCTCCCCAATATCAAAACATGGAGCTCTTTATATAGATAACTCCTTACCTATTAATAACGAAATATTTTATTTAATTATTAAAATACTTACTACCTTATCTAATAGATATTTTCCAAACTAATAAAATACTAAAATAAATAGAATTAATACTGATCCGATAGTAATTATAGGAGCTCTATATATGGTCCGATAGTAATTATACCAACTGATGCAGTGCGGAAGCGTTGAATAGAATTAATACTAAAACTCATGCATTTCTGAGATAACACTCAAGAAGCTCAATATTTTTCATTCATCAAAAACTATTTAATAATAATACATAGAGCTCTTTATATAGATAACTCTACCTTAAATATTTCCAAAACTATCTAAATACCTATTACCTAAAATAATAGATATTTCTAAACTAATAAATCCCTACATAAATAATTATATTACTAATATATTCTTCATAAATGAAAATATCTTAATTAATAAAATATTATTTGCTAAATAATAATAATAAATCAAAGAATAATAACAATAAACGAGTATATTCTCTTCCCCTAAATACTCCACCAGACGGCCATGATTTGCCTCTGGGAATGAAGGGCAACCGTTGATTGTTGCACGCCTTCGTTTTGATAACCGCGTAGTGAAGGCTAGTTTGGTGGCGCGGCATGGGGCCATGGCGAGGTGCGTTTGGCATGGCGCAGTAGGTGTGCCTGGCATGATTTGCCATTGGCACGGAGGTGCGGCTAGCATGGTGATAGGTGTAGAATACACCGTATTTACTATTTAGTAGTTGCGCTTTCTTTGCTATTTTTCTTGTGAATTATGTACTTTACGCGTGTTTTTGAGTTATTAGGTGCTTTGGAGTCGCACGGAGGAAAAGAAGGAGAAACTACTCATTTAGAGCGAAAAGGGCAGAATTGTCATTTCACGGGCGAGCACTATCTGGAGCCCAGTCAATGTTAAGGGGCATCTCTGTTTTGGAGGGTTTTTAAAGACAGACTAGCTGTGGTTAAGGGGCTGCCATCTGGCTAGCCCTTATCAGAAGTGACCATTTATATAGGCACCCAATCTGTGGGTGTAGTTAACGGTGGGTGCAAATAACGTCCCACAGACAGAATTAGGTCGAGAGAATTGGGAATCAATTCCCATTCTATTTTTCTCTCGTTCTTCCCTTTTGCGTACGAATTCATATGAAATTTCTTGAGAGATCGAAGTCGCTCATTGTTGAATCGAGAGAGGAGCAAATTGGTTTGTTGGTACTGTTGTTCATTTCTTGAGAGTTCTTTGGATTTTGTTCAATTAAGAGATGGCCGTGAATTGAGACGATCTCATGGAAGATTAGGGTTTGTATGGAATTACGGATCGAAGATGGGTTACTGTCCAATGTTGTTCTTGATTCAAAGATGAAATCAATGGCGCCTGTTGACATGGGTGAGTGACGGCCGAATTGAATGAGAAGATAGGAATGAAGACTGTGATATGAATTTCAGAGAAAAGTTAATGGTGAATTCACTGGTGGTAGATGGGATGGCAGAGCTATTGAAGCTGACGGATCAAAATCGCAGAGAAGAGGGTGTGAAATGGTTTTTCTCAGATTTGGTTTTGGATCGAGTTTTGTGATGGGTATTGTCCTGCAGTAGGTGTTGCTGAGATGAAGCTTAAAATGAGTTGTGTTGGTGTTGCAATTGAGTGATGGTTTGAGCTACTGAGATCGAAAATCAAGAGCTAATGAAACAATTGAAGCTACGATCTTGAATGAAAACTAGATGTATGCCAAGGTATGTGTTGTGAGCACAATGCGGTTGCTGGTGTTGAATGAATGGTATTGCAGGGTTGGTTCTGTTGCAGTGATTGCGAAAAGGAGCTGTAAGGTGGATTGATGGAACTGATGCGAGAGCTTGAGATTGTAGCCGGGTTCCGTGGTGCTTGCCGCGATTAGTTGTGAAGTCGGTGTATTCAGGAAGGTAAGAAAATGGTGGAATTCAGTCAGATTTGAATCCGGACTGAGACAAAGAAAACTGCAAAGGCAAGTTTGAGTAGTGCAAGCTGCAGTGAGGTTGGCTGATTGAGTGATGGAGATAGTGGCAGGCTGATGGAAATGGCTGAGTTTAGGGAGGAATGGCTCATGGGTTGGTGCTGGATGTTGTGTGGCTAACTTGTGATATACAGGGATGAAGCAAAGAGATGGAACTGATGGTGATGCTGTAAAGAGCAGGAAGAAGTGACTGAGAGTCTAAACAGGGAGATATGGAGTTTGTGAGATGTTGCTGTTGAGCTCAAAAAGAGCTGGTGGCACAATAGCCGTGCCCGAGCTTCACTGCGGTTTACAGTGGCTTGGTTCTCATTGGTCTTTGGAAATCGAGAGTCGCCAAGGAATGGAATGTGCGAGTTCGCAATGACTATGATGTTGGTTGTCAGCGGAAGTTGGTACATTTGATGAATAAAGCTTGTGCACTTGCGGGCAATGAACTCGGTACTTTTGGTTGCCGAGGCTGGACTCGAGTGTCTTTGAAATCTTTGTGAAGAAGTCTTGCGGGGTGATAGCCATCATGGGCTGGGAGAGATGCGAGGGGAAGGCATGGCCAACTTGGCCGTGACTATTTTGGCATGTGCAAAGTGGCACAGCTAGGACCAAAACCGAGTTAGTTAGGCGACTCGGTTCGACTCGACTCACCCCTTGACCCGTTTGACTAACGATGACCGTTAAGTCAACAATTATCTCTAACGGTGGACTGACGGAATATTCCGTCGAATATTCTCCCGACGGACAGAATTTTCAGGTGGTCGGCGGCGACTATTCCGGTCGATTTCCGGCCACAATCCCAGTTTTCCGGCGAGCTAATGGACTTTTCTCTCACTTGTGGGCTTGGTGGACTTCTAACTAATGGACTTTGAAGACAAAACCTAATTTTGGAAGGAGTAGAGCTATAAAAGAGAAGACTTTCTCAAAACACATCATTCTATTATTCTTTTTCCTCTACTTTGTTTTAGGGTTTAGAAACATGAAACTTCTCTTTCTTCTTGTTATGAACTCCATGAATATGAGCTAGAGTTTTATTATTGGTTATGGAATAAGTTGGATTTCCAAACATGAGTTTTAATTCAATAAATTAGTTTTCTCTCATATTATCGTTTATGATTCACCATTAATATTGTTACATGATTTGAATGCTTGTTAGTCGAGTCGCGAATCGATTGAGTTTGCTTTCATCTTTATTGCTAGATTAGGGTTATTATACGCAAAAGTGATAATTCCGGATTGCAAGTAGCATAAATATGATTATAGTTTGTAGTGATATATTCTTATGATCATATGTGAACCATAACCTTTGTTAAATCGGATTAGTGCGCTTTCCACGTTCGATTGCTTTGATTGGCCTGATTTCATAGAACCTAATGCATCTAGGGAATTAAACTTGATTAGTGCTTTTACACGTTAGGTTGTTCCTTTAGATAGAATTCATATTCGCATCTTTTAATGTGTTTGTTGATGACATGAGGAGATTTGCGGGATATACTTGCGATCAAGGTATTCTAGGGTCTTTGATAAAAGTTGAGATTAAAATATCAATTCTAGTTATTGTGTGAAAACATGTTTGTGAATGAAAACGAAATCCATGACCAATATCTTTTTATCCTTGATTTGATTTGTTTGCTTATTTCTTTATCTGTTTTATTTAGTTTATTATAATCACAAAACCCCGGTGTTATTTATAGGGAACCGAAACAATTTGACAACCTAGACCTCTCTGTGGGATCGATCCTTTCTTGCCCTTGCTATATTTATATTTTGAGTAGTAAGAAAGTGTAATTTATATTTGTGTCGGCTGACAACCGGTCACATGGTTGGCATGCTTTGGCGCGGTCGGTGTGGCTGGCATGATTTGCCATTGGCACAGAGGTGTGGCTAGCATGGTTGGCATGCTTTGGCGCGGTCGGTGTGGCTGGCATGATTTGCCATTGGCACAGAGGTGCGGCTAGCATGGTTGGCATGCTTTGGCGTGGTCGGTGTGGCTAGCATGGTTTTCCATTGGCACAGAGGTGAGGCTAGCATGGTTGGCATGCTTTGGCGCTTTCGGTGTGGCTGGCATGATTTGCCATTGGCACAGAGGTGCGGCTAGCATGGTTGGCATTCTTTGGCGCAGTCGGTATGGCTGGCATGATTTGCCATTGGCACAAAGGTGCGGCTAGAATGGTTGGCATGCTTTGGCGTGGTCGGTGTGGCTGGCATGATTTGTCATTGGCACAGAGGTGCGGCTAGCATGGTTTGCATGCTTTGCCGCGGTCGGTGTGGCTGGCATGATTTGCCATTGGCACACGTGGGAATTAGGGTTTGGCTTGTCGTAACCCTAATTTGAAAAAAGATACCCCGGTAATTATTTAGAGACACATTAAAGGTTTCAGTAATTGTGCCTAGTAAATGCTTGTTACTTTAAATGTTGTGACATCATTGTCTGCTAGGGTTTAGTGTTTTACGATTTTAACCCTAAGCTAAAAACCATCATCAATATTAAGTCCCTGCTTAGATCGGAACAGGGGCCTTGTTGCGAGGTAAGCATATGATGGTGACAGACAAGGAATAAATCGAGGTGTAAATCATTGCAAAGATGGTCAGGAGAACCGACTAACCTTTTTGAGTGGTGAAGAGATTTTTGGATTCCCGTGCTGGCGGCCCTGCGTAAGTTGTACTGGGAATGCAGACCATGGAGTGGTGAGATGAAAGTTACCGGTTTGGTCTGGTCGTACATCTCCAAGGCAAAGGGGCGCGGTCTTGGAAGGCGACGCAAGTGGACGGCTTGGCTCGAGGGGCCAAGGGGTGGCGTGGTCTTGGTAGGGTGAACGCGCATGGGTGATAGGGTCACGAAAGTGGAGCAGACGGCTTGGCATAGTGTGGCCTTGGCAAGACGAGACGTACACGGACGGCTAGGCGTGGTGGGGCCGCGACAATGTAGCGAATGGCTTGGCAGTGGGGGCCGCGACAATGGCATGGTGGGACGTGCAAGGGCGGCCAGGCGTGGTGGGGTGGCGGTGATGGAGCGAATGGCTTGGCTGGGGTCGTGGCAAGGTATGGTGGGACGTGCAAGGGCGGCTAGGCGTGGTGGGGCCGCGGTGATGGAGCGAGGGCTTGGCTGGGGCCGTGGCAAGGTATGGTGGGACGTGCAAGAGCGGCTAGACGTGGTGGGGCCGCGGTGATGGATCGATGGCTTGGACGGGGCCGTGGCAAGGTATGGCATACATGGGTGGTGGGGCCGCGGTATGGCGTGAGTGGTCTTGGACGTAGAAATTGGTCTTTGCGGGAACGGTTTCCTCTTTTCCTTCCTTGGCTCAATATTGGAAATCCTTTTCTTGTTCGAACTCCCAAGTATCACGCCTATAAAAAGGATAGCTTGCCTCTCCCTTTGATTTACGCCCTTGTTGTTTCTTCTTTTGTTGCTTGGTAGCGGTGAAGCGGGCGAGCGGATTAGGTATGTCTTCCAGTACTTCCTCTGTGACTTGTTTTTTCTTTTGTTTTCTTGTGTTGGTGAAAAAAAACTAGTTGTAGGTGTACCTTTCCATGACCGTAATAATGTTGACCGCCTCAACTCGCTGTGCAAAGTAAGCACGCGATAGTAATTGCTATCCCTTTCCCACGAAAACCTAGTTTTTAGTGTTTAATCCTTGTTTTGGTGTGGCCGTGGGCATGGTTCCCCTGGTGGGTCACTCCTCCTCGGTTGGACAAGAATTCTATGCCGCAGGGTACGGCCTTGAAACAAACTGGCTTGCGTCTTGGGTGAAGATAATTTTTGAGCGCTTTCCGTAATAATCTCTCTTCGTATTGTTCCTTTGTAGTTGCTTGGAAAACGGAATTACTGTGAGAGAATCTTTATTATGACGTCGCTTGAGAAAAATTCTGCCATACCGAAGGATGGCGATAACTCCAAGCCAAACGTGGCTGATGAATTCTTCACGATAGTCTCTGCCAGGAAAAGTCCACTTAAGCATGCGCCACTGCTTCTGACCGGTTCGGAGAGTGAGGGAGGGGACCGATCGGTTCCTCCCGGAAATATAATACGGTTTTGCCTTCAGAGGAAAGAGTATTCTTCCCTCTTATTGATTTCAAAATCCCAGTGAGTCCACTGCGCTCGTTTGATAAATGGGTGCACTTTATGATAAGTCAAGAGTGCGTAAAAGCTAATTTGACCAAGGCGCAAATCATTGATCTTTATCGCAGCCTCCGCATCACTTCAAATTAGGAAAGACATCCCGAGCTTGGTTGCTTTCATCTCCAGGTGGTTTCCGGATACTCATACGGCCATATGTAGGTGGGGAGAACTGACCATATCCTTAGAAAGTGTGGCTATCCTGCTGAATCTTCCCATGACAGGAAACCTTAAAACCGAGCTGTCTGATGATGAGGAAAAAATACGTACCGCCCTGGTTGCGAAGTCGAAAGGGTTTGTCCGAAAGGAGAACGAGATGAAGTGTTTCTATGCCTGGTGGATGTCTCAATGGTTTTCCGATGAGCTTGCACCGGACCAGAAGAATAGTACACTCCACGTCGCGGCATTCTTGGCTCTCTGGTTATCCCGGGATATTTTCGATGATGGCTCTGGTAAGAAGGACATAAGACTGGAACTCATCAATTTTGCTATAAGATTGGCGAAAGGAGTCGTTCTCCCCATTGGCGGCTTGTTTCTCGGTTGTCTGTACACACACTTGGATCATTTGGTTATGGACATGCGTGCTTCAAACGGTTACATGAAAGTGGATTCGTATGATCATGTTTCTTTTCTCCAAGCGTGGCTATGGGAGCATTTTGAAAGATATTCTCCTAAACCGTTGGTTTCACTTCCCACTTCTTAGGGTAGTTCGAGAATACTTCGCTGGTCGAATAGGCGCCCAAGAGCTGGCTCAAACTTGGCTGATTTCCTTGATAACTCGTGTGCCGCTAATTTTCGTCCATGGGCCCCAGTGTGTACATCCATAGCCCGGGTTAATAATTTTGCTTCTGCTCCAAACATGTCTTTGCTTTCTGATGGAGGGAATCTGGGCGTCGGTGAGATTGTATTCATGCGAAGTTGCACGTCTGGCTATATACCGTCTTTCTTTCGAGGATTGTGTCAGACAGTCTCTTATAATATTGAGCGAGCAACTCGGCATATGGGTTTCGACCAAGGGGTCCCTCTCGTTCGTCAGCTGGCATCTCCAGAGGGTCCATTATCGGATGTTCTTGATGCTAGTGTTCTTGCGCCGGGCAGAAGTCTCCCTTTCTTGCTTTCGGAACGAAATCCGTCGACTACCTCCAAGTATAACGCATTTTGGCAGAGTGAATTCCTCGTCATCCAGGAATTTGTGAAAGCCGTAGTGGAGAACACTCGTGGTAGGCCTTCCGCCGAGATTTTAGAAAAACATCCGTTGTTGAGGGATACTTCTTTAACCAATAGGAAATCTGTCGGTCTGGACGTGGACAATCCCCAAGTGAAGGAGCGAAGGTCTAAAAATCGTGCAGGCGGTTTCCAGTCAGATTCCACAGCTCTATCGGCTTTTAGTTCATCCAATAAGAGGGTACGTGTGATTTCTTTCTTGACTTCAGCTGGATTACGTATATCCTTGTTTCTTTTCTGAGAATGTGTCCTTGTATCCTGTCCAGGGTTTCAGTAGCACGAACACCTTTGCCAAACTTGCAAGTAGTCAGAAAGCATCGTTTTTCGAGATAGAGGGTGGGGGTGCCGAGCTCATCCATGGTGATGGGTATTTCGAAAAGGATGAGAGTCCAGAGTCCAAATATGGCAAGAGTAGTTTTTCGATAACTTGATCTTTGAATCTTCGTCTAGTCGATCTGGCCAATCGGTGAGTCCCCTCCATGTTTTTCTTCTTCCCCTCTTTTTTTTTCGCAGTAAAACTAAATTTTGATTTTTAGGAGGAAACCGTTCATGGGGATGATCTTGAAGGGGAAGACCACCAGAGTAAAGACGTAGCCGTACTTCCCACTGTGGAAACTGTGCCAGCTAGCGACTTGGACATGGAGATTCATCGTCCCGAGGGTCTTTGTCATGACTCGAGGTGGAGGAGAGCACTTCGGGGGTGAAATCGTAGTTAGGGATCTCCGCCGATTCTTGATTCGATTCTGGGTGCCACCTTCAATCCTCCGTATCTGGCCCCTTTCCCAGGTCATGTGTTGATTGGTGGATTTAGCTTGCCGGCTAAACATGCGACATTGTACACCAAGATTTGGGAAAGCTATGGTCACATTGCCACAACTAAGAAGATCACTAGTCGACATGCGTTGGTCAAGCGTTTGGAGGAAGCATTGTCTTCGATTGATGATATGTGCAACGTGACTGATCATACAATTTCTGAGGATGTAATATCGAGCTGGAAGTTCCATCGTGACATGTGCGTGGGCTTCGAATTCAACATTCCTTGGTTCGTGAAGGTCTCCCTGATGTTGAAAGGTCGTTGGCTGAAGCATTTGAAGGTCCTTCCGCAGACATGATAAAGAAGCAGGAAGCGGAATTCAAAAAGTAGCTAAAACTTAAGAGGGTGGCTCTCCAAAGCACGAGGGAGGCCTTTGCCAAAAGGAGCAAGCCGCTGTTGGAAAACTTCCCTTGAGTATATATCTATCTTCTGACCTCTTATCCTTAGGTTTTTTTTTTTTGAAAGGCAAATGAGACGCTTGGTTTTGGTTCTTGATTTTCTGATTTTCTCGGGTTAATAGATAAATGCTACCTTGACGGTTTTGGATTATATATTTTTTTTTTTGAATGAAATGTTTAGAATTGAATTGTCTTTGGCTATGAATGGAAGTGGCGCAGACATCCCAGGAAAACCATGGAACCGTGTGTTGGTAGATGACATGGGATGAAACATGTCTATAGGTTTTATCAGAACTTGAAAAAAAAAACACGTATTTTTGTCTAGATATAAGCCTTACTCGGTTTCTCAGGTCTTCTGATGAGAATAAACTTTCCGGGCGGAGGACCAAGTTTTTTTTTTCTCGAGAAACATGGTCATGGGAAGTCCCCAGTCTTCCGAGTCGTTGCTGAGTTGTCTAATAACTGCGCCATTAATCCCTGGGCGGATTGATAGACGCATTTATGTGTCTATTTTGATCTCAATTTTCTATTTTCTTAGTACCCATTTTTGTACTTATTTTGGTATTTTATCTCTTTGTAGATATTTTTAGAGAAATAAACTTGTGCGGAGAAATTGGCTAGAATAGTGTCATTTGGACTTCCGAAGAAAATTGCTAAAGGCACCCGAAGGAGTTGATAAAGGCGCCCCAGGAAAATTACTATTTACGACCAAGAATTTACTATTTGCACCCCAGTTGCTAAAGGGAGACCAGCCACGGATAAGGGGAGGTCATCTTCCCAAATTCAAATTAATTTTTGGCGGGAAATCATGTACAGTCAGTGGCATAGTTGGATTTGAGTTTTGGAGCTGTTGTGGAGAGATTCAATCACCGAGTTGGATTTCTTTAGGCCTGTTGATGCTAAACAGGTCCATTGTAAGCCATTACTTCGACTAGAATGGGCTGGATTATCGTGTGAAGCTAAACAGGGGAGCGTGACGTGTTTGAGAGAGTTAAAGATTTACTGGAGATTTACTTGGAGAGATTTGAGAGAGTTAAAGATGGTAATAATTCTCTTACCATAACAACAGGGAACGTGACGTGTTCTGGCAACAAAGTCGTGATCAAATATTCTTATAATCGGAAGTTATCTCAAAACAGGGGAGGTGGAGAAAGTCTCGGTATTTAGTTATATTCTTAGAAGTTTCGAGGAGATAGGAAGGATATATTGTCTGTTAGATTATTTTCCAACGGAGGGAATATCTCTTAACAACTCAGCAGCCGCGTACATAGAAGATGGAGGAGGAATTATCGTGACTTTTGGGCGAAGAAAATAAAGAATTTTATCGAATTTTAATCGTCCTGTTAGATATAAATAGAGTGGGGATAAGTCAGAGAAGGGGGTCGAGCAATTGGGGGTCGATTGGAGAGTTTGGGTACGCTGCTGGGAAGAAGAAAAGGCTGCAGAGGAGTTGTAGAAGCAGCAGGAAGAAGAAGAAGAAGAAGAGAAGGAGTTGCAGAGGACACTAGAGAAGTGTCGTTCTCAAGAACCCTAGAACACGAAGAACATAAGACGTGCAAGGAACTGTCGCAGAGAACTATCGCTATTCAACAACAGAACTAAAGTTTCGTTTAAAGGGCAGTCTTATTTCTTCTGTAACAGTCTGTTTGTAACACATTTTCAGCGTTGCAAACTGTCTTCTTTATTAGTTTACTCTTGTTTTTCACCTATTTGAGCTATGAACAATTATTTTGAGCACGTGAATAATATGAGGAGCTAAACCCCAACACTGGGACAATGGAGGAAGCCATTCTTTTCTCATGTGGTAATTCTAATTAATTCTTTTATGACTTTTGCACTATTCTAAATTGATTTATGATTTTTCTTGATTATTTGTGATTTTGTATGATGGTGTATGCTTAGTATAAGAACTTTTGATGCATCATGCTTATGATTTACATCTAATACTTTATAAAATCTATTTTTGGCAAAGAAAGAGTCAATATATTATAAGCTATAATTGTCTAGAATTAATAGTTGAACCACATGAATATAAGAATTGGCGGAATCCTGAGTCTCAGTACCTCTCGATATTTGTGACAAAACTTGTGTACATATTTTCTTTATTTTAGCGTTTTCTCTTTTTAATTCTTAAATCAAACCTTTACAAGTCTGAGTTGAACGAACTTTTACTACCACTTTCTCCAACTTGTTAAAATCACATCACGGATCGTTTTGCTTCCAGCCTCTGAGAAGTCACCAGTCATCCCTTGTCGTGTCATGACTGATGATCCATCCGTCGAGTAACTGAGTCGGAGTGGATCTCCTTCCTCTACCATCTTGACGTCCGGGTCGAAGAATGAGATCGTTGGTTGAAAATTGACATTGTAACCGAAAGATCGAACCTCCCATTGTGGTCGCCAATTGTTTGTAGGTGAAAATGATTTCTGCTGATTTCGGTAATTGCGGGTGTGCGGTGAGAAACAATTTAAACCCTAAACAATGTACTTTACAAGGTGGTACTTTAGATTCGAGAGATCAATGCTGTACAAGTCCGGCCTAAACCAAGAAATGGCCGTTCCAGGACTTGCTTCGGTCACAAAGTGGAGGAGAATGGGTTGGTTTTGGGAAGGGAAGCAAGGAAAGTGGTGAGACCCGAATAGTTGATTACGGAAGAGTAGTTGGGTTACTACGACTTGTTATCAGAAAAGTGAGAGAGCTCCCAAGGTGAGCTAGCAAGTAAGTATTTCTGAGTGTTGTATCTCCCGTATGAACTTGTTGTTCAATGGAAATAGGTAAGACCTATTTATACAAGTCGGAGTAAAAACGTACCCTGGTCTCATTAAGGAGTGGGGAAGTAAATGGGAGGAGGTGATAACCGTATGCATGGAATTGATGTTTCCATAAAGTGGTTAAAGCATGAAACTGGTTTTCATGAAAATGCTAACGTTATGGAATTGATGTCCCATAAAGTTATTAACGCATGTGCTTTATGTCCCATGAACGTTTCACACATAACTTCCCGTATTTACTAACCGCCTCACCCTTATGACACTTCCTTATGACGGGCGTAGTGTACGACGCACGCTGTAAACCACCAAACCAATACCCAAAGAGGATCCCCCAGTTTGTGTTGATGTCTCGAATGTTATGGAAAACATGTAGCACGTTGTTGTGGCTTGGCAAGTCAAGCTCGGGAAACTTGCCAGCCTGGTGACCTTCGACGGTCGGGATTTTGCATCTTGAGAGGAGGGGCAACCGTTGATCGTTGCACGCTTTCGATTTGGTAGCCGCGTAGTGAGGGCCAATGTGGTAGCGCGGCTAGGTTGGCATGCCGTTGGCATGGCAAGGTTTGGCATGGACAAACTTAGGTTTTCGGGCTAAAGGTTACCATGTGTCATCTGGTAACCTTGGATGGCTAGGATTTGCTCCTGGGTTTGAAGGGCAACCGTTGATTGTTGCACGCTTTGTTTTGGTAGCCGCGTAGTGAGGGCCAATGTAGTGGCGCGGCTAGGTTGGCATGCCGTTGGCATGGCAAGGTTTGGCGTGGCCAAACTTAGGTTTTCGGGCCAAAGGTTACCATGTGTCGTCTGGTAACCTTGGATGGCTAGGATTTTCTCCTGGGTTTGAAGGGCAACCGTTGATTGTTCCACGCCTTCATTTTAGTGGCCGCTTAGGGAAGGCCAACAGGGTGGCGCGGCTAGGGTGTGGTTAGGCTTGGCATGTGGGGCCAAGGGTTCGCCTTGGGCGTGGCTAGCTTTGGCTAGGTGCGATTTTGGCTTGGCATATGGGTCCAAGGGTTTTCCATGGGCGTATGGCGTGGCTAGGGCCAAGGCAAGGGCGTTTGGCTTGGCATGATGTGACTAGCATGGCTTGGGCCAAGGCAAAGTGCGTTTGGCATGGCGCGGCTAGCTTGGCTAGGTTTGGTTTGGGTTGGCATGTGGGGCCAAGGGTTCGCCTTGGGCGTGTGGCGTGGCTAGGGACAAGGCAAGGGAGTTTGGCTTGGCTTGATGTGACTAGCATGGATAGGGCCAAGGCAGAGTGCGTTTGGCATGGCGCGGCTAGATTGTCTAGGTTTGGTTTGGCTTGGCATGTGGGGCCAAGGGTTCGCCTTGGCCGTGGCTAGCTTTGGCTAGGTGCGGTTTTGGCTTGGCATGTGGGGCCAAGGGTTCGCCTTGGGCGTGGCTAGCTTTGGCTAGGTGCGGTTTTGGCTTGGCATGTGGGGCCAAGGGTTTGCCATAGGCGCATGGCGTGACTAGCTTGGGCTAGGTGCGTGACCAAGCTAGGGTTTTGGGGCAAAGGTCGTTTGGTAACCTTAGACGGCCATGATTTGCTCCTGGGATTGAAGGGCAACCGTTGATTGTTGCACGCCTTCGTTTTGATAGCCGCGTAGTGAAGGCCAGTATGGTGGCGCGGCATGGGGCCATGGCGAGGTGCGTTTGGCATGGCGCGGTAGGTGTGGCTGGCATGATTTGCCATTGGCACGGAGGTGCGGCTAGCATGGTTGGCATGATTTGGCGCGGTCGGTGTGGCTGACATGATTTGCCATTGGCACAGAGGTGCGGCTAGCATGGTTGGCATGCTTTGGCGCGGTCGGTGTGGCGGCATGAATTGTCATTGGCACGGGCGCGGCTAGCATGGTTGGCATGCTTTGGCGCGGTCGGTGTGGGCGGCATGATTTGCCATTGGCACGGATGTGCGACTAGCATGGTTGGCATGCTTTGCACCCGTCGGTGTGGCTGGCATGATTTTCCATTGGCACAGAGGTGTGGCTAGCATGGTTGGCATGCTTTGGCGCGGTCGGTGTGGCTGGCATGATTTTCCGTTGGCACAGAGGTGCGGCTATCATGGTTGGCATGCTTTGGCGTGGTCGGTGTGGCTGGCATGATTTGCCATTGGCACAGAGTTGCGGCTAGCATGGTTGGCATGCTTTGGCGCGGTCGGTGTGGCTGGCATGATTTGCCATTGGCACAGAGGTGCGGCTAGCATGGTTGGCATGCTTTGGCGCGATCGGTGTGGCTGGCATGATTTGCCATTGGCACAGAGGTGCGGCTAGCATGGTTGGCATGCTTTGGCGCGGTCGGCGTGGCTAGCATGATTTTCCATTGGCACAGAGGTGCGGCTAGCATGGTTGGCATGCTTTGGCGCGGTCGGTGTGGCTGGCATGATTTGATATTGCCAACGTGGGAATTCGGGTTTGGCTTGTCGTAACCCTAATTTGAAAAAGATACCCCGGTAATTATTTAGGGACACATTAAAGGTTTCAGTAAATGTGCCTAGTAAATGCTTGTTACTTTAAATGTTGTGACATCACTGTCTGCTAGGGTTTAGTGTTTTACGATTTTAACCTTAAGCTAAAAACCACCATCAACACCTACCAATAGACTTCTAACTATAATGAAAAAGTTCACCGCAAAACATGACAGCTTAAGAGCATCTCCAATAGGGGTTAAATCTTTTTTCTTTGAACGAAACATAGGATTTTAGACCCCCATTTAGCATAAATGCATCTCTAATGGTCATGTCTTACAAAGTAGGAGCGATCTAATACTAAATACGAATAGGAGCGATCTAATACTAAATACGAAGGTTTTAAATAAAATCTTAACTACACCTTCGGGATGACCACTAACTAATTCCATGTCATCAATTTTATTTAAAAAATAATTATTTTTAATACAGAATCAAGCTAAATGTTTTTTTTATATTTATCTAAATCTAAAATACACAATATAACCTTGACTATTGGAGATAAATTTTAATACAAAGCATCTTATTTAGGCTCTCGGATTAAAATCTAAACAAATAGAGATATAACAATGATATCCACGTAAAAAAATTGACTTACTATTGGAGATATCCAGTACTCTAAGGTTTTGAACCACAAGTATAGGGTGGGCTAAATCTTAGTTAAACTAGTATTTTTTTGGGGAAGAAATAACACCACGGGAAAGAAAAAGACGATAGGAATTGCATTTGCTATTTCAATAATTCTGAATTGCATTTGCTATTTCAATAACTCTATTTGAATATGGTTCAATATAAGAATATAGTTCAACTAATAATGATAACTGTAATGCCGTGCATGTAAGGATGATGCATTAATATATAGTCTTCACCAACAAAACAAAACAACAACAAAAATCAATTGTAATTGTTTGAATGTTGGATCTGACTGAGTTAGAATCCACTGACCAAAATGCTTTTGACAGATCGAAAGAAATATGGGATTAACAAAGTAATTGCATTTTGTAGTTGTAAAATGAAAAATCAAGTCTTAAGTATTTATTTATTTATTGTTTAAGTAAATTAAAATTCAATGAATTAGTGCAAGCTTCACTAAAAAACTCATTAAATTATAACACTAAACTTATCCATAATTGATAGGTTGCAAACCCATACAAGTTAGTATTAAATTCATACAATTTTCAATGATTGCAATGCAAACTATTCTATCTGTTCTCTGTTCTCTCGATCAGGAGAATCCTTTTTGATCGAGAATAAGGCTAAGCAAAATGTTGGCCTTGATGGGCTGGAATCGCCAACAGAGGAATGCTTACGGTGTAACTCAGAGAGTCGAGCCGAAAGTACATTATAAATATCACAAAATTGGTCAAAAAGACCAAAATCAACAATTCCTGGCTGAAAAAGACACTTAGGTTTTGATCTTTTTTAAAATAGCCAAAAATTAAAAAATCTTTTGTTTAAATGGATAAAAATTTTAAAATAGGCGGGATGTAACCGGTTTCATCCCGTCCATTTTCAAATATTTTTTTCTTATTTTTATTTTACACAGATCCAGTTTCATCCTTGCTATTTTTTAAGTATAAGCGGGATGAATCCGATTTCATCCTTTTATTTTTTTTGGTTATTTCACCCGTACTTGTTTTTACTTGTCCATTTGAACCGTGTTTTAAATTTTTTTGGACAAATGACCCATTTTCTCTATAAATATTACCGATAAATAAAAAAAAGACTATATTACAAAGTTGGCAAGCGAGGCAATTGGTATGCAAATCTCAAAGCTAACAGATTGCATAAATTTTGCAATATGCATAGCCCACGATTGTACTTATGGCAAAAGAGAGTTGGATGGTTTTTAAATACACTAAAGCTAATACTACACTGCAGAAAAATTGGCTCGTTAAGATTCATCCTTGCTCGTTAAGATTCATCCTTGCTAGTTAATGGTCTTTCTTCTGTTCCTTCTTCGGTTGGGCAGAGAACAGTGAACATATCTCCTACATATGTACTTACTTAATGCATACGGGCATACATATACTTCTGTTTTAAAATCTTATGGAACCATAATCATTTAATGCAGTAGGGATTCCTACACAGTTGGAAATATACAGAATGGAAAATTAATCCAAACATCATATACAGTCCCCAACAGCGTGGAGAATAATTGAACAAGTATTTAGTTAGCGAGTGCGAGAGGTACATGTTAGCAATGGCACATGGAGTTTGGAGAAGATTGTATATGGAAGGCCAGCAGTCACTAGAATTTAGAGATAGATTTTTGAGAGTGCACATGGTAACATGGGTGGATAACAATGTGGGTCGATTCACATATCTTTGTATATTCCTGCATATTCTATCCAAATTAAGTGACAGAATTCATCAGTTACATGGAAAAGAAGGTCTCTATCTTTTTCATTGTTCATACTACTGTTTCTCCTTAGATTTTGTACTTATGCATGATCGGCCGATAGTGTTAATTTTAATTTTTAATTAACACAAAAGTTAGAGAAAATTATTCGTGTTAGGGGTTTGTTCTTATTAATAGATTCTCATTCTTTTCTCTGTACATCCGTCGATCAATCAGTATGTTGGGTGTTAATGGTGTTAAGCTGGCTATCTTTATAGCTGTTGTCGGTTTGGCTCGTGTATGATTAATAATGGGTGCCTAATTGGTCATGAGTTCACAAACAAAGATAACCCACCGCAACACATCAATAATGTTAAAGGTGAAGCCACCACATTAAAAGTTTGTTGATATTATTCAACAATCAACAGTGACTGAAATCCTCTTTCTGATCGGTATGAACCGAACCTTTTTTGTTTTTGATTGTTTTGGTTATTAAACAAAAATTCAGATTTCTTTAGATGAAATTCCGGCACTCTCCATTCTTATATTTTTCAACCGTTTGACTCTAAAAAGTTAGCCATGAGCGGTAATTTAGATCCGACGTTATTTTCTTACACTGGATTATTTTCTTATACTGGATTGTTTTATTTTTTGTCAAAGCTTTAAGGCACGATGAAAGAACAAACCAAAATACAAGCCCAATATAACACCAAAATACAAGCCCAAAGAACAAATCAAAATGCAAGAGCAAAAACATAATAAAAATGAACAAAAGCACCCGATACCAAAGAGACCTATAACACGATTTATCCGGAAATTCTATCCTTAACAAAGTTCTAGGCTCGCTGAAGGTCATTCTTTATCCTTTCTTAGCAAAGTAATCAGCAGTTGAGTTTACTTCATGATACAAATATCTAAAAGGAATGGAGTGAAGCCAACTACAAACTCTACGCCATCTAGCCTTCCGAAACTATGCCAACTTTTTTCAATAAAATTAAGAAGTAATATTAACTTTGGAACCAGATTTCAGAATTACCTTATACTTCTAATTTGCATGAGACCGCATTCCAAAGAACTAATTCGGCAATGAATTCAACAATGTAATTAGTTTCCACGCCTTGTCTTCCAGATTCAACAAAAAACAAACTCATCAATATGGTTGCTAATTACTAAAAACCATAAGTAGATAAACTTAAAATTGTCCTTGAATCACTATCACGCAACAAGAGAATCTCACATTTATCATCATGATGAAAGAAAGTACCAATCACTCTGCGGGTCTAACCAACTATGCAATAAAAGATTGCAAGATATGTCTCTTATACTCAAAAACCCACATAATAGCTTTCAATCTGACTTCATAATCATGAGTAATTTTCATAATATTGTGCTTGATCTCCTCATTGTCATGGATACAACTTCGAAACAAATCTTATTCCTCAAGAACCATAAAAGTATTAAGCAGCTGATAGGTGTAGAATACACCGTATTTACTATCTAGAGTTTATGCTTTCTTTGCTATTTTTTCGTGTGAATTTTGTATTTTACGCTTGTTTTGAGTTTTGTAGCTACTTTGGAGTCGCACGGAGGAAAAGAAGAAGAAACCACCCATTTTGAGCAAAGGGCGAGAATTGTCATTTTAGGAGCGAACACTATTTGGAGCCCATCCGGAGTAAGGGGCGACTCTTTTGGAAGGAATATTAAATGCGATCCGAGATGAGGTTAAGGGGCAGTCCATCGGGTTAGCCCTTATCAAAGGGACCAACATTGAATAACCCTCATTTAACCCACACCTCTAACTCCAAAACCGAGGATCCATACCCGAGTCCAAATCCAATTTATAACTTAAACCTAAATTCGAGAGAAGTATTCTCCCAAATCATTTCGTCCTCGAAAAAAAAAAGAAGAAGAAGAAAAGAGAAGAAGAAGAGAGATGGCGATGACGCTTGGGCGAGAGAGATTGAGAAGATGATGGTGATGTTGTTCTGGAAACTTGCCGCTGTTGTGAGCTCGGGGAGATCTCAGTAGATCGAGCAATTGAGAGAAAGAGATCAAACCCGGAGACTCGGGGTGAATTGAAGTTTGAGAGAGCAAATTCGAGAAGCTAGGGTTTTCCGTTATTGTTTCGGTGGTCTTGTGAATGGGTATTGTGGCGGCCGATGATTGAGAAGCAGAGATGAAATCAGAGATCGACTCAGTAAGAAATCGACGATGAGGCTCGATCTGTGGAAAATACAAATGGTGGTGGCAGCTGTAATTGAGCAAGGGATTGAGTGGAAGAAGGAGTACACAGGGGATTGAATTGATTAGGGTCAGTTGGTGTTAATCGGGTATTTGAAGCTCAGAGAAGATATCAGGGAGTGAATGGGTTCTGGTGGTCTTGTGAGAAAATTAGGGTTCCGATCTATTGCCGATTCGAATTGAAATGGGTTTGTGATGGATCGAGAACCTGGAGGAATTAATGAAGAAATTGGTGGCTTTTGTTTGAAGATTGAAAATGGGATTGTCTCGAGAGAGTTTGATTTTTTTTATGGGTGTTGCCCGTAATCGAATTAAGAGATATGGAAATGGATTGAGGTCAAGTGATTGAAGCCTGTTGATAAATGGAATGAATTGAATAGATGAATGATAGGATTTGCACAGGAGAAGAATCAGCCTGAAAAATGGCTTGCGAATTGTCTGAAATCAGCCGAAACTCGGCCAATTTTCCTCCTCATGGCCGAATCGGACCCGATCCGAACGATCCCGATGGCCGATCCTAACCGAGTTCGATGGCGGTTAGGTGGTGAATTGATCAAGTCGGTAGAGTAAGCGGTGACTCGGTTTGATTTCACCCGAGTAAGCCCAGATTGGTGAGTCGAAGCTAACTCGAGTCCGACTCACTCCTTCTCCTTGACCTTTGACTAACGGTTTGACTGACGGTTGACCCGTTTGACCGTTAGTCCTAACGGAGGACCGGACGGAATATTCCGTCGAATATTCTCTCGACGGAGAAATTTCCAGGTGGCCGGCGGCGACGTTTTCCGGCCAAATTCCGGCCACAATCCCGATTTTCGTGAGCAAAATTCGAGAATTTTCTATGGACCTCTCTCATGGGTGTGAAGACTTGGGCTAGGAATTGGATGGAGAATTGGACTCAAATTTGGAAAGAGAAGGTGAAGAGTTGAGAAAAGCTTGGAATTGGAAATTGAATTGCAAAAGGAAAAGGATTCTATTCCTTGGAAGATTTGGAGAATATTGAAGCCTATAAATAGAGAAGTTTTCTACACCTCTCCAGACACATCTCTACACACACAATTCTTTTCTTTTCTTATTCTTTGTGTGAACTCTTTTAACATGAGTAGCTAATTTTATTGATTGAGGATGAATTCCTAGTTTTTAAACATATGATTTAAGTTTTTGTTTTCAAATTCTATCTTGAAGTTTTTCACATAATTATCGATTGTTTTTACTAATAGGAGTGATCTTAAAGACATTCATGATTGATTGATAGATTGTTTGGGGTGGCCAACTAAATTGATTTGTTAATTCAATCTAAAGCTAGTGAAAGTTAGGGGATAAGTAATCATTCTTTGACTCTTTACATAAGTAGCAAACACGAGACCTTGCGGAGGGATTCCGTGGAGCAATTGTGTGTAGAAACAACGTTAGCAAGTAGACCTTGAGCTAAGAGTCTAACTACTAATATCGACCTAAGAAATTCACAAAACCTAATGCATGAGCCAAGTTACATCTAGGTTGAGCTAATTCTAGGTGGCTTGGTGATTAGAATCCGGTAGTCGAGAACTTCCGTGTCCTAGGTGATAAAAGGGATTTAGGGGTTTAGCACCGAGAGCTAGCTGCTTTACCTACGGTTGGTGATAATTTGTGACTAATAACAAGTAGAAGAGAACATAACTTGATTCATTGTTTCGTAACGAAGAAGGATTCCTTGATCTTGTCTCTCTTATTGCTTTCAACTTTACCTTTTAATTGTTTTGTTTATTTTATTTTGCTTTTTACACCCCCCTTTCGTGACAACTTTTACAACTAGAATTTCGTGCTCCTCGTGGGATCGACCTTGACTACCCTATATTACTTTTTAATTAGGTAGTAAAGTATTAATTAATTTGTTGTGGTTACGACACGCATCAAGACAACATCCAATATTTCTTGCAGACTGAAACCGGTATTATTAGTACTTTTTAGTACAGATTCAAAAGAATAAAGATTTAAGAAATGGAAATTACCTCCCAGCCAATTCCACGGAATCTGACAAAATTTACAGACTCAAAATGCCAAAAACATGCTTCATAGTATCTTGAGCATTATGGCAAAAATAGCATCTTAAAGCTAGATTAAAGCCTTTTTTTCTTAAAATTTACATCATTAGTACCAACTATCCCCTTGTGATATTCCACGTGTTAGCAAAAATGGAAGGAAGAACAACAACATTCGAATTTTCTTATACCAGTTCAACTTGGAAAGATTTATTTTGATTTTATACATTACATCGGCAACATAAAATAAACCATTATGATTTCTACTTTAAATCGAAAAATCCCTATAGTTTTTGATAATATAAGTTGAGTAATACTAGAGAATTGTAACAAATCTACAGGAATAACCTACTGACTATTAACAATGAAATCCCTAACTTTCAGATTATGATGTTATGCAATGTAAGGGTGTGCAAGAAAGAAATTGATAATAGATGACTCAACGAACAACACATGAACCAACAACCCATCTTGTATTATCGTTGAAACCCTAAATAACTAATTTTAATAATATGCCAAACATAATATCTATTGTAGTAAGTAATCCACTTGTTATTTTTAACCTTATAATTTGCAGTAGAGAATTTAGCACATTTTGCATCAAAATTTTGAATCTTGCTTAGAAGCTTCATGAGTAAAGCTCTACTAATATCCTTAAATCTTCTCATTCCAAGACCTCCCTCTTCTCTTGGAATGAATACTTTCTCCCAAGCTAAAGTAACTAACTTTTTGTCAGCACTACCAAGTAGTTTGGTAGTTATTTTCTAGTAGTAGTACTTAGTGTCGGTGATTAAACTTCACGCAAAAGCACCATTAATTTGTTTAAAGTCTTATTCGGGATCAATAGGCGCCAGAAATACTATTGGCGAGAAACTACATTTGTTATTTAGTTTTTCTTTAACTGTACTTGCGCTAACTTATAGCTATCTTCTAGATAAGTTCTTATTTGCTGCATGGTCTTTCTCTTTTGCAATAAATCCACTTAAGAACTTTGAAGATCGATCGGGAGATACAAATTATGTGATTCAGAAGATTGAAGACTTTGAGGAATCAAGTTATTTTGTAGGTTATTAGTTTCAAGATTTCAAAGATTAAGGACTTTGATACAAAGATATTGATAGTGATTATCTTCTTGACTTGATTAAATGAGACTTAAATAGGAGGGTACTTTATAAATATGATAACCTTGTAGATTAACAAGTTGTCTATCTTTTGATAAACATAAACCTTGTCGAGTAAGTAGTTTGTGATTTTCACAAACATAAATCATGTGTAATCAAGATTGATTGCTTCAAGAATCACTATTGTCTTGATTCATATTTATTCTAGGAATTTTGGGTCTGATTTTACTTGTGAATTCAAGTTTCAGGTCTTGAACGGAAGAATCTTGACTCAAAATCTTTATCAGTTTTTTTTTTTTTGTGGACGCCCTTTAAATGTAACAAAATACATGGCAAGAACATTATGTTATCCTCCAAATATATATATATATATATATATATAAGGCTAATTTTTATAGTACTTATTCGATTAACAAACTTTAACCCAAACAACAATGATTCCAGTACCATTTACAAATTTGAGCATGTTTTCAAATGTCACTATTAATTAGCGACAAAAATCCAACAGTAACGAGTATCGGTCAAAGCACCAAAACAATACAATGATAACTCTGTTTGATTCAGTCTGAATAGTTTCGGAAATATGTTTCAAATACAAAACCTAAGATTGCACTAGGTGTTTTTTTTCCTCTCCTTGTTGGTCTAGCTAGCAAACACGGTAGTATAAAAGCAAGCACCACGTGAGAAGCTAACAATTATAGTTGAGACAATAAGAGAAAGACCGTAACTCATTTATTATCCTGCCTAGTTTGGGCCTAGAGGGATTATTTGAGGCCTATCATTTTCTTACCCTCTACACTAACTTTAATGAATAAACTTATCTAAAAAAAATATACAAAAACCTAAATCATCTCTAGTAATAATTTTTAATCTTGAAAATATTTAAACCTTTTTTTTCCAATTTCTATGATAATCAATAACTGAAACCTAATCCCAAACATTAATTTATTTATTTTCAAACAATGTTTATGGCTATAAACAATTCGAGTAATTAAGTTAAATTCCTTTAGTCTGTTTTTTTAAGAGGGATTCATCAATGATTTAACTATGAAAGTCCGAAATTTCCTCATCAAATTTTTCTGAAACTCAACAAGAATCGGTTGATGTGGGTCTACAACAAATGTCGATTGTTATTGATGTTCATCAAACACGAAGAAAATCACCCAGAATCGGTGGATAAGGTACAAACACATCAACCGATTCTGGGTTGATGTTCTTCGTGTTTAATGAGATTGGAATATGTTTATTCCTATATCAACCGATTCATTAACTTTGTTTGAATTTTTACACAATGTAAGAATCAATGATATATCGTAGGGTTATCCTTATAATCCGATTAATCCCACTTGAAATATCCACTTTTCTGGTATTTTTTAAGACACAATTAGTCTTTATGTGATTCCCATATAGACCGATTATGCATGGGTGAATGAAATGCATATTTTTCTTGATTTAAGAGTATGGTATGCAAAGATGGACCATTGGATCCAATATCTATTATAACTTGTCCAAACCCTGAAAATTTTATCTCCATCTCCATATTATAGAGAGAAACGAGTTTAACAAAGAAAAAAATGAGGTCATTCCGACATCGGACGTAAAACTTATGATCAAAACAATCGGAGAAATTCCCAGACTTACAATTGGTTGATAAGGGCATTTGCGTAAACCGATTCCGGGAAAGAGAAAAGTTTACAAAAACTCTTGAATTTTAGCTATTTACAAACGCTACATGGGGGAATCTATATCCACCGATTATGGATTTATCCAGAGAATTATAATTTTTGAAATTTTTTACAATCGACACTCACGGAGGAATCTATCAACCGATTAAGAACAATTCCTCGATTCTAGGATAATGTTCTTCATGGATCAAGAACATAAAAAAACCGAAATTTTCATTTTTTTGATGATCAATCAACAATAGTTAATTTCACAAACGGTCTATGTTCAAAGTTTTATACATCGATTCCCAGTGTTCTTCGTGAATGAAGAACATCAACCCAGAATCCGTCTACGAAACACCAACGAATTGTGGGTTGATGTTTTTTCATAAAAATCAATTTTTTTCTTGTCTGGATGATGAATTAACTTTAGTCTTTCTAGGTTAACAAAATCCCCTGAATTAACACTAGTTAGTCAAAGATAAATTAACCATTAAGAAAAATAATTGGATAATTTTTTTGAAATTACTTCACAATGACCCGTTTTTATCTTCTATTATTAGGCCTCAAATAATCTCCTAGGCCTCAAACTATCCAGGCTTATTATCAGGGACGAAGGGATGTAGGGACAAATGGGGTCCGCTGACCCCACTTGTTTTTGAAATCCCATCCATATAGGCTTATAATTTTTGTAATTTACATGTCTTGTGGGGGCAAATATGCTTGATAAAATTGAAAATTTATTTTTATGGGGTTAAAATTATAAAATTCATGTAAAATTAATACAAATGCATCAGATGTATGACGTAAAGACAAAAAAACGATCTAAATTACAATATCTAATTTAAATCCAAATTTTTTATGATTTTCACTTAGTTATTACTAAAAAGTCAATAAAATGTCCAAAAAAAATCGGGCGGCCTTTGGCCGCATACCAGCCAGTATATACATTCTTTTACCATATGAATTTACCCCCACTTGGGAAAAAGTCTAGCTCCGTCCTGTATCATATGATGCTCCATTTCGATGCCAAAGTGGAATCAAACTTCATCTTTGGTTTATAGATTAAAAGCGAATATTATAGAGAAGAAATAAAACATGAATATGGTCAACTCTGAATTTTTAATCTTTGGTCAATTTGGAGAAAGTTAGAGAATCTCATTCTGGTTGAATTTTGGCTCGGAGAAACCATTGTCTCTTCGTTTTATCACCACTAGATTTTTTTAGTTTACCTAAACCGACTTGGACAAACATCTTGGATAAACAAGCCATAACTTTTGGGAGTCAACCTCCTTAATTAACACTAATAAATCTTGTTTGATTTCCTATTTATATTTTCATTTTATTAGTTTTAGAAAAAGTTGCCTTTTGTGCTTTTTCATTTTCTTAAGAAAATCAAGATCACCAACACCAACTACAAAATCAAGATCTCTGGCAGTAACTAAAACTCCAGCAATAATGGAGGAAACAACTACATACATCAAGACACTAAGAGCAACAACAGACACTGAGACATCAACAACAGCCACAAAGACTCCGATACAGATGCAAATTCAGATCGATTCAAGCCTTTTCACACCGATTCCAACCGATCCAGCAAGCCTATGTTACTTTAGATTGATTAGTTTAGTTATTTACCTTTGGATTAAAAACCTTGAGAAATGGTTGGATCATTTGATGATCCCTACGCTTCTACAATTTGCAGCTTTGTGTAGTTGGATTTTGTTTCATACAAAACAAGTAAGGCCATTTAACCTATTACTTTGCTCTTGGGTTCTTGGAATGGTAGAGGTGGTAGTAAAGGTTGATTCTTATGATCATTATTTGTGGAGCAATTCTTGTGACAATGTTGGTACTTTGATCTTTGATGCTTTGTTAATTGATAGGAATTGTAATGGCTCTTGTAGTGATATGTACTGCAATGATTTCTGTAATGACTCTGACCTTGAATTGGTTTGTTTAATGAATGTACGAGGCTTGCCTCTTTTATAGAAAAAAAAAAAATCTTAAAAAAAGCTTCAAACGAAATGTAATAATAAATTGAACTAAGAATAATGTAAATTGAATTAAACTAATAATAAACATCAAAAGAAAAAATCATTTCATTTTATAAGAAAATAAATATACATAAAAAAAATAGAAAAAAAATTCAGAATGAGAAAGCATGTATATGCGGTCCGCATGGTGCAATTCATCTTCTTCTTTGTTGTGATGGTTTGGGTGTTCCTCACTTAAAAAGCACAAAAATCCTAAAAAAAAACTTCGGGACATTATCAAAAAAATAGGGAAGTCGGAAGAATGCATGTTAGATATAGAATTTATACATTATTTTTCTTTTGGAATAACTCATCTTTTTCTTCTTAGGAATAATCCACCTTTAAGAGCACTTAACCCAAAACTTGAATATTTCAAATTCCTTAAAAATTAGTACTAATAATTCGTTAAACAAATTATTTAAAAATCTAAAAACAAAAATAAAAGTGAACTAATCGAATGGAAACTAAACAAAATTTATCCCAACAATTTAAGAAGGTTTAACTCCCAACAATCAAGGCTTGTTTGGCCCCCCTAGTCCTTGACCAATTGATAGAAATAAAAGTGGGAGGTGAGAAATTGAGAATCCAATCCCGTTAATAAAAAAACAGTAATAAATAAATAAAAGTGAAAAAACAAAGACTGACAAATCTGACATACAATACGGCACCACGCCGCGAATGGCGCATGATCTTGTTAGTTTACTCAACGGTTTTAAGGAGAGTGATAGACGGATATCACCCACCTACACTACCCTACCTCACATGTGCCGTTAGATGCGGCCTTAACTTCATCCAATCAGGTTACCTCCATAGATTTTAGGTACGGTGGCGTGTACTTAAACCTGCAATTTTAAACAGACGTCGTTTTTTTTTCTGATTAAAAAAATAGAGTACATACTACATACAAACAAACGTCGCTTCCTCAGTTACGTGTCCACTTACTGCGGCCAAAATGATTAATTACGAGATCTCCAAAAAACGGTTTATGGAAAAGGATGCGAAGCATATAACGACATTTTACAACTAACGGTACAAAAAACGGTGACGTTTTTCTTGTTATCTAATGTAACGGTATATTTAGTAATTCTGTCGTTGTCACATATTCTCACGACCGTTATATATCTTTTTCGCGCATTCCAAATTTTATGTGGAATGCAAGTGCGGTTAAAGTTCGTTGCGGGTCACATATTATGTCGCTCAAGTCAGTTTTACTGAAACGAGGAGATACATTTGTTCACCCACCTGGCTTAAACTAGGAAATTAGGATTTGCAATGTTCATAGGATTTTTTTTTTTTTTTTTTCAAGACCAGTGATTCCTAAACTAAATTGAAGTGGATTCCAACAATTACAGGGTTCGAACCCCTATCTCTGCAGTGGGAGGGAGCATGCTAACCACCAGACCACTTGGTGATTGGTTCACTAGTCAAATTATAACATAAAAGGTTACACAAACAACACATCTTTACAAAATAAAGCAGATAAAAGTAATAGTTACCTAATACCTCCAAGAAAACGTAAAGCTGAATGTTTCCATTTCACCGTAAGTAGGGATAAAATTAGGTTGACCACAAAGCACAACTAATAATCACCTACCGTTAAAGCTAACTAACCTACTATTAGTATGATTTAACTGCAAATCATACATGTATTTTCAAAATTAGGAAGAAAAAAAATCTAAATCTATTTTAGTTGTTATAGTCTAGATACTATTGATTAGCAATTATGACCTTTTGACATGATTAGATGGATACTCTGGTGCCCAAGGGCAAAATGGCTTATCCATGCTCAAGCCCTTAAAAGGGAAAAAAGTTTGATCTAGCAGCGCTAGAGCCGTTGGATGGGTCGATCAATGGTGGTGGTTGTCAGTGGAGTTTTTTACTCCAAGGGCAAAAATGCAATTTTCATTAAAAACCACCACCACCATTGGATTCACCCATCCAACGGCTCTAACAGCGCTAGATCAAAATCATTTCCCCTTAAAAGTCCATAACTTTGTTTTTAAAAGCTTTGAGAGAAGGATTTATTGACATGGTTATAATGACATAATCTTGACATTTTAGCATTATTTTTTCTACCAAACCCAACCGGTAATGAAACTTAAGTTGATTTTTTTATGACATGTTCTTATTATAAGTCTCTACACTCCCACTAAAAAAGAGAGCATTCCGAAATGTATAAGACCACCATCTACCATTTTGAATATTAACAGTTAAAAATTAACGGTTGAAATTAAAATTTGTGGATGGTTAAGTTTCGTATTTCGGAATACTCTTATTTTTGGTAGGAATGTATAGTTTATATGAGGAACATATCACCAAATCTTAGCTTCAAACTACTCGCCGTTTAGATTTTTCAGAGAAAAAGGTGACACCATGTCATGATAAATATAAAAATTTAAGCCTAATATTTAAGTTTAATTCCAGAAAGATATCTAGTCATGCACACTACTTCAATAGACTCTTAGTTCCGCCACTGCTCTTAATATTTAGATGTTTTGTTTTTAGGGACGTACAAATAAAAATTAATTAAATTTAAAAAAAAAAAGAGATTGTTTAATGTTTCATTTGTTTTTTTTAATGTTTTTTTTTTCGAAAAGGAGGCGGACCTCATACATTAAAACTGATGTAGGATTGTTACAGGACTGACTTTTGAGATTACAACCATTACAACGTTTTCAAAGGCAACATATTCAAAGATTAAGCTACCAACATCAGTACTCAGGACTCTCCACAAGTTAGAGAATTCCACCTTCACAACCATCAAAACCATCAAATGCCAAATACAGATAGATTGAACTGGTTTAAATGGACAAATTTGGATTGGTATAAACAAAACCAACCAATTTAACTTTACTACACAATGCAGAGATGTTAGGGTCAACAAGTGACCCATCCATTTTCTCGAGGGTTTTCATAACTAAGTTAAGTGGCCATGTTTGGGTTGTTGAAGACAACATCAAACAATTTAATAACACTGCACAAGGCATGGAAGTTAGGATCAGCAAATGACCCATCCATTTCTCAAGATTTTCCATAATAAAGTAACAAATTAAATGTAGCAGAAAGTAACAAACTCAATTGGAATCGGTCTTTGGCGATCTGAAACGGTATGAACCAGTAAGCTGTGGTCTAAATCGGTCTGAAGTGGCTTTTTAAGTCTCAGTGACTGGTGTTGCTGCTGTTGATGTTATTATTGCTTTTGT
Source organism: Papaver armeniacum (assembly GCA_023531295.1). Lineage (NCBI taxonomy): Eukaryota > Viridiplantae > Streptophyta > Magnoliopsida > Ranunculales > Papaveraceae > Papaver > Papaver armeniacum. The sequence continues at coordinate 371,460 of JAJJWW010006204.1, read as the reverse complement.
TGTTACTGTTGTTGATGTTGTTTTAGCTTTCTTTGCTGATGTTGTTGAAGTATTCAATGCTAGTCTTTTTCTTGTTGAAATTAATGTTCTTTGGGAACAAACCTCTCCAGTTGAGCTAACCAACATCATGGTTTGACGAAGCAATAACAGATCAAACAACAAGATTTTGAGATAAAATCCCCTAATAACAAACCCCAAAGATAACATGACAGAAAAATAAGAAAACTTAATTGAAAAAAACCTAAACCTAAAATAAATTGAAAGCCCTAAAAAGTTTGCTGAAATCAGAGATTCAAAACGTCAAAAGATAGATCGAACCCTAAACAAGGAAATCAACAAAGGAATTAGGATCAAGGGTGATAGAAAAACCAGTGGAAGAAAAACCCTAAATCTAACAAATAAAAACTAATAAAAACAGCAGAAAGATGGTAAACATGGGTGGTAGATTTATTGATGAGTTAACTATTTGTGATTATGAGCAGGAGGCGATTAAGGTTTGAAGATTTCTGTTATCTCAAGGGAGGAGGAAAGAGAAAAGAAGGAGAAAAGAGTAATAAATTTTCATGAGTTAATGCACTACATTTATATAATACTCCCTCTGTCTCTAAAAGATAGGCAGGTTTGTGTGTAAATTTACACACAAACCTGCCTATCTTTTAGAGACAGAGGGAGTAAAGGATTTTGTTACACATTATTCTGTTATGTTCAATAGTTAGTTATTATGGAAATTTAACCAACCAATTTTAATTTTGACGGCTTAGAATTAATGTTCTCATTTTTGGTAGAAATGTATATGCTTATAAAAAGAATGTATCCTCAAAGCATTAGCTTCGAATCCCCTATCGTATGGGTTTTACTAAAAAAAGACTGACATTCAAAATATGAGATAATGTGAGAATAGAAGTGTGAGGGGTCCTCTTTCTTTGATATATATATATATATATTATAATTTTCCTAAATGAAACTAATTTTATCACCACACAACTTGTCTAAATCGAACATAAAAGAATCTCGTTTTTTTTTTTAATTTTTTTTTTGAAGCATGAAATTTATTTAACCAACTAGAGAATAATTACACAAAGATTATGTTGTACCCATAGAGTCATTTAACACAATTTGATTAAGAATAAAAGAAGGATGAGATCGTGTGGTCCCAAATTGTTGTTGAGAGACTTTCCGACTACTAATATCCGCTCATAATTCACGAGATCATCCGCTGCTTGGTTTCCTTTTCAGTAGATGTGCTGGATAACGCAGTGTAAAATTTGGCACATTCTCTGTTTAATATCGGTTGTGATTCCAACTATATGTATGTAATATCAACACTTTTCATCACACAATTGATTTTCTGTCAATTGATTCAATAGTTTAAGTGTGGCATTTTGTCATGTCCCATATTTGGAGCTAGTTTCAAATTCAAGTATGTCCAAGAGGAGTTGCATCATTAAGAAATGCAAATCCAGTTCTCTCTTCTACTTCCCCTCTCTTTCACTTCCTCTTTTTCTTCAACAAAACCATCAACAACAACCCTTCTCTATAGATTTCTTCGTTGTTCCTTGCTTTCTAGGTTAGTTAATAGTTTTAGCTTAGTTATTATTATGTTTTTAGCTTATCTACACCATTATGGCGGTTTATCTACTCTTTAAGGTTTATCTTCGCTTTAATGACGATTATTGATTATTGGGTTGTGTTTTAAAATCAATATTGATGCTCTCCAACGATGAAATCTTCATCTTTGTTGTCTCCGGTGATGGAATCTTCATCATCAACTTAGCCGGCGACGGAATCTTCATCGGTGATTTCTTGACGACGGAAGCTTCATCACTAGTTACAAGAGGTTTGAGCAAATCGCTCTTATTTTGGGAAAACGTCTTTCTAAGGAAGAAAAACAAACCAAATGGTTGAATTTTAATCCCGAGAAACACCATTTTCCTCCGATTTTATCCGATCTTGTTCATACTTATATTTGTCTTATTCCGGTAATCCTTCTCTTTTTCTTGTCGGATTTCTCGGTATTATAGTGTATGTTTTTGTTACTTTGTATTCTCTTATTTTCAATCTTAAACTCATTGTGACATCAAATATAAAAACAAAAAAAACAGGGAAACAAAAAAACATACACTATAAAAAACCTGTCTTGATTGGGGTATACCCAAACTAATTGGGGTATACCCAATGAGACAAAATATGGTCATTTTGAAGTAAAAGAGGTCACCCCTTAACCAAATATTTTCAAAATGGCGAAATTGCCCTCGTTTAAATAACACTAAAATTTTGATTAAATTAATTAATTAAGTTTAAATTGATTGAATAGATTAAAACTTATGAATTTTAAGTTATGAAATTTTGTTTTTGATTGAACTTTTGTGGGATGATTTTTGATGATTTTTTTTTTTTTTTTGAGAATATCTCTTGCAAATCGAAAAATGAAGCACACAACCGAAATACTTCTAAAAAGGGGATTGCAAATCATTATATGAAATCATACTCAAAATCAAAGAATAAATCAACACTTTCGATTAAAGAAAGTATGAAAAGTCGGCAAGGTCGACTAATGAAGATCATCTTAGGCCAAAAGTGGCCGCAAGATCTTCATCGTCACCTCGCCGGCAAAAGTGGCCGCATGATCTTCATCGCCGACCTTGCCGACTTTTGTTTTTTGACATACGGGAGATGACATAAAAAATTTATTGGCAAGCAAGGTATTCAAAAATACCCTTCCTAATTACTTTTAGCCTAAGAAGGTATTCAAAAATACCCTTCCTATTTGTTTTTTGGCCTAAGCAAGGTATTCAAAAATACCCTTCCTATCAGTTGGCCGGCAAAGGTATTCAAAAATACCACTCAAATTTCACCGTTGAAAAATTCTGATCGCTATGCCATGGTGTTTATGAAAAGTCGGCAAGATATGCATGTTACGACCTTGACCAAAAACACGAAATCATAATTTTCGATTTCTAACCTAATATAACAATCAGATCACATAACACAATGATGGGTTTGAGTTTAAACATCATTTATAGTCTTCTTTTCGCTGGTAGAGTCAACAATTTTTGGAAAATCAAAGTTGAAGATTTTTATATGGCTTTGGTTGATGGAAGATGAAGATGAAGAAGAAGAAGAAGAGAAGATTAAGAGTTGGTTATTTTTTTAATTTTAGGGTTAATGAAATTAAGAAATGGGTTTATTTTTAAGATTTAATTAGTTCAAGGGTATTAAAGTAAAATCACACTTTTTAATAATGACACACCATGTCCCCTTGAAATTGGGTATACCCCAATTAATCTGGGTATATCCCAATCTCGTCAGGATAAAAAAATCTCTTATTTTCAACCGATTGTTACTTTGTATTCTCTTAAAAACATACACTACAAAATCTCTTATTTTGAATCTTAAACTCATTGTTACTTTGTATTCTCTTATTTTAAATTTTAAACTCATTTATGTAGGAAAAAAAAAAAAAAACTGGAAAGAAATGCAAATCCAAATAAGTTAGTACACTACAACAAGGAACATGCAAATTAGAGATAACAAGACCTTAAATAAATTCATCAACAACATAACGATAAACATATGAAAATTAGATCAACTAACTTCCGGATATGAGAAAGTGGGATAGTTGTAAAAGACCTGTAAAAGCACATTATTGTCCCTCCCCAGCAACCCAACAATTTGCTTTTCTCTCTACCTAAAAACTTTCTAGCCCATCGGATAAAATACGGTTATAATTGAGATGATTCTTCGGTTAGGACTAGAAAGAATAGTCCGTACCACGTGGTGGTGGGGCATCTCAATCTCCATTTTATTATCTGTTTTATTAAATATCTTTAATTTTCTTTTTATTCATTTGAAAAGAATAGAAAGGTAAAAGATGAAAATGGAATCATGCTTCAAAAAAATAAAAATACAAAAATACAAACAAAACGAATCAAATGCTCAAGTGATTTTGTCAATTTGTTAAGCCACTAGCTAGCTAGAGGGGTCATTAGCCATATTTTTTCTCTCTTTAAGTAACCCATACTCTATCTATACAACATGGGATTTGAGTATCCCGAAAAGACCATAAATAGGAGGAAGCCTGTCGGACGCCAAATGTACTATCCAATTCGTGACGCCACTGGCGATGTTGGACCGAGAAAAGAAACCTTGTCCAAAATTTCGAAATTGATACATTCACTGAAGATTTTACTTAGGTTTATTCCGAAGCATTAACAGAGATTGCCTCTGCTAATTTTGGAGGACGGTTGGAGCTAGGCCGAGTGGCTGACTCTCTATTAGTGCATAGGGAATACCGGAGAGAAAATTTCGGTTCAACCTAGATCTGCCGTCAAGAATTGGATAGTACATTTGGCGAGCAATGTTTAGAAGGTGAATGCTTATGAACATTGATGCAGTGTTTGGTTATATTTTTTTGAGTAACCATTAATACGGATCAGCTGTATCCATGAGTATGCGTAATCAATGCCCATTGACTCAACATATTGATAGATAGTAGAAAACAAATTACTGAGTATCCTATGTCTCCCCAAATTTCGCTAATGAAATTTTTAGCTAGCTCTAGAGTCTAGACTAGAGCAGCTACCATGAAAACGTTAATACCGAACTGATGAAAGTCAAGCATGAATCCCGGCCCAGTTCTGATCAGTTACTTTTTTAATACTAGTTACGTATTATCGGAATGGGGTTTAATCAATTTCCAGATCTATAGGGAAGATGAAATCATGAAACAGGGAATTGAATGAAGTAGGGTCAAATTGGCGTGCAGATTGATCGACTAAAGGAGAAAATAAGTTTAAGTGAGAAACAAGTAACTTTGGGCTTGAGAGTGAATATCATTATTATCACCATGTAACTAACATATTTTGACTACTAGAAAAGAGGTAAAAGAAAAAACTTACACTGATGAGACACTAGTAATTTTTATCAATGCTAGTCCCATTGCTATAGCTTAACAAAATCTTTGACTTTGGACATTGTTTTTTTTTTTTTGTTGTAATGTAGTTCAACTAGTTAGTTTGGTTATTACAAAAGGTTTGGATATTATTAGTAGAGCTTAAGCTGAATTAGTCCGTCTATTTTGGCTTTTTTATGGAAAAGGTAAAAAAAAGTCGAAAACTCAAGTAGATTTGGGCAGACTTTTATTGTCATCTTTGTCTAACATCATGCCATTGTTACTTAAAAGCGAACTAATCAAAATTCCATTTTGACTCCAAATCTTTGGTAGTTTACAGATCGAAATTAGAATTTTATTCATTCTTGATGAATTCAAAAATCACAGGTAAGGCATTGCGAGAATTGGTGGATTAAAAGAGTCATCACGGACCCAAACAATATCATTTTTTGATGTTGATCTAAAATCATTTGCTTATATTTCACTAGTATTAGTTTCGTATCGGCCGATATGGTTTCCATGCTTTCACATTTTTGCTAGTCCTGCTTCGGGCCGGTATATTACATTGGAAACTTGGTATAATTTTATAAGATAATAAAAAATTTAAGTTTCCAATAAACCTAATTAATATTAAATTAAAATAATCATACTAGAAAATAATACTAGTACGACCGTTGCCACGGTGGGAGGGCCGACCGAAAAAGAATCTGAACATGGGGTTCGTCTGCGATTACTTTCACCACTGTTTAAAAAAAGTGATACTTTAAGCCCCGTTTACAGAAAAAGTGATACTTTATGCATGTATCGGAAAAAGTGATACTTTAAATCGGTTTTTAAAAAGTGATACTTTTAAAGCCGACCAATATCACTTTTCCCGCGAAGCGAAAGTATCACTTTCCTAAACAGGCGAAAGTATCACTTTTCCGAAACGGAGGCGAAAGTTTCACTTTTCTGAAAGCGGTTGTGAAAGTATCACTTTTTCGAAACGGAAAATTAGTCGATCCATAAACCAAAATATGGTTGCATGATGTGTTATGCATCCTTTGTGGTGGTTTGCATAATGGCTATGCATTCAATTTTCGAGAATTGTGCCTAAAATTAAAGTATCATTTTCTTGAAACGGAGGGAGTACATCGGTTTATTAGTTGGAATGGAAAATTAGTTGATGCATAAACCAAAATTTTGCTACATAAAGTATTATGTATCTTTTGTGGTGGTTTGCATAATGAATATACATTTAATTTTCTAAAATTGTGCAAAAAATGATAAATATCTCCCGAATTTTTCGTAAAAAATCTAAATTTGATATTGTTGTTTGTGCTCGTTGGATAGATTTTTTATTAGCTTTCCAACAAGATAAAATTTGTAAAATTCAAAGCGCGGATTTTTAGATATGTTATATTAAAGTTTTTTTCCAATTATACCCTTAAAAAAATAGGATATATAAGGAGTTATAGTAATTGGATAAAAGATAGGGATATTTTTGGTTTTTTGGCATGGACCATTCTCAATCTTTTTGTGGTAATTGATCACTTAGATTTACAAAAAAGTGGCCATATAAAGGTCCTCCCTCGCTTCGCTCGGTCGGCCCAAATATAGTGTTTTATAAGTAAGAAATTTCCATAAAGTATCCTCTTTTTGAAATAGATGAAAGTACTCACGTTTCAAGAACTTGTGTGAAGTACCATTTTTTTTTGACTGTTTCATTCAAATAAAGGTTTCCGGCCAGTTAAGTGATAGGTGATAGTTATCTCACCTATTAAAAGTCCTATTTACCCTGAACTATATCTCCTTGTTACGGAGGGTAAATAATTCGACAATCCTAAAAGTGGTTTGACGATCCTGAACTGGGCTTGACGAACCCGAAAGCAGTGTAATTATCCTGAATCGGGTTCGACAAACCTGAAAAGTGTTGAAGGTCGATTCTCCACCAACCAAAACAATCAAAATATTCAAGGCTGCTAATGGGGGGTGCCAGGATTAGTGGGGTGTACCAAAACTATAATAAGACAAAACAGTTTTTATATTGGACAAAACAATTTTTGCCTTGGATTGATACACCCACACCAATCCTGACACCCCCATTAGCAATCTTGAAAATATTTAGGAATGATGAGCCTTTATGGGGAATGATGTAACAAACCGGAAATGGTGAAACGATCCTAAACCTAGCTAGATGAACCTGAAAAATGATATAAAAGGTCAACATAGCCGTAAGTAAAGGGTGAGTAGTAAACTTTAAAAAGGTTAACTAGTCTCGATTAACTAGGTAGGATAACTAAACTATGAAGTAGTAAAGAAAAGAGAAATCTTGGGCGTAGTGTTTTAACGAGGGTCAAAAAAGAAGAAGAAAAGAAGGGTGCTTTATTGAATTTCTATTATTAGAAGGATCCAAAGTTGCTCATTTATTATGCGTATATATACAACAATGGAGTTCATACATGATTCAATCCATGTTTCCTCTTTCCTCTTTCCTCTTTTTTCTGCTCTCTAACCTAAACGAAAACTTCCTCACCGGCGCCCCTTCTTCTGCCCAGATCGGCTTCATATGGAGCAGATCTGGGTAGGTTTCTTTGCTTTATCGCTTTCTTAGGTTGTAACTTAATCCATGTTGTAATTTTAATTCTGTTTTGTGTAATTTTAGTTTTTTGTTTGATTAGTTTAGATCCAGTTCTAGTTTTGCCTTCGATGAATGGTTCTTCTGAACTTTTTTTGGGGGGTTTCTCTAGTCCATATCCATCAGTTTGCTGCTTAATTTTGGTTGCAAGTTCCGAGATTTGCAGCGTTCTCTCCCGTATCGACGAGTTTTTCCGGCAGGTTTATCTTTTTGAAGATTCTCAAGACCTGCTTGTTTCAACTTGGAAAGAAGGCTGTTTTGTTTTGGGTGATTTTTATCTATGTGCCGCGAGGAGTTTTGGGTTTTGGATCCAAAGTATTATCTGCACATCACCAATTTCAGCATCAATCTTCGAGCAAAAGGAAGCAACTTCTGTTCTATCTTCAGCATCATATATACCTACACTTTTCGGTTTGGGTTTTTTAATTAGTGATGGTGTTGAACGGTTTTTAGTCACAATTAGATTTCTTACTTTTTCGGCAGTTAGTTCAAGGCTTAGGATAATTTTTTTCTTTCCCTGTGTAGTCCCTGTTAGCTTTGATCTTGTAATCCTTTCTTTGGATCTGTTCTCTGGTTTTGTTGGTTGTTTTGTGTTGGTTGTTTACCTCAAGAAGAGTAGTGTTGGTTTTAGTCTTTTGCAGTGGGAAATAAATCTTCGTCGTGTTCGTCGAACTTTCTTTGTACCATCTAAAAAAGAGGAGAATCAGGATGAATCTTTGGTTATCAAAAAAATTGTTCTTCTGAGCTGTGAATCAAGCTTCACCGATTCAAGTTCTCCCGTAAAGGCGGGTGTTACGGTTTTACTGTTACGTTTGGATGGTCGGATGGAGATTACGGATAAAAAAGGATTCGGGTTGCGGGAGTTCATACATGATTTTCTTAGTCAAATGAAAAGCTTTGGGGTCATGGTTCCCCGTACAGAAGATTTGTATCTCATCGGCCTTTACAGATACATACCACCGTAGTATTGGTGATGCTGAACGATAATTATCATAAGTGGCCAAACTAATGGCTTTCTATCAAATTAGATATTTTTGTCCACCATCATATAAATTTGGATATATAAATGTTTAAATTTCAAGTATAATATATAAGTTAAATAAAGCTAGTTGAATCATTGAACCCGTAAACTATTAAAATTCGAGCTAGCTTTTTCTTCAAAAATTTAATAACTAATAGATGGTTGGGTTATTCTTCGGGTTGACCTTGCCGGCATTTGCAAATATTTCCAATTTATACCAGAAACGCACAAGTGTTAGAAATATTAGTAGAGGTGTCAGATATTTTACCATTTCCAATTATTCGTGTTTCCAACAACAACAATCATTTTTTTTTAATCAAATTGATATTAAAATTTAAACATGCGTTAGCGTTTATATGTCTTTTATATTTTTCACTCGTTAGTATCAGGCGGTATCCATATGATTGACGGATATAGATGTATATGACAGAAATATTGTTTGTATAGGTAAATTCGCATCAAATATCCGAGAACACAAATAAACTGAAAATCTTGGATCAGTGTCAACAGATATAGATACAATACGGTAGATACATGCTTGTATATTTCTTCTTTTTTAGTTTTAAGAAAATTCTATAAATTAGAAGGGAGTTTAATTCCTGGTAACATCATATCCATTGCCGTCTCGGTATGTTATACATATCATATTACAATGACTTCCAATTCTCTAACCAGATTAAGAAAACAAACACAATCAATGAGTTTGAAGCTTTAACCAACAAAAACAATAATCCATAAACAGTTCGGGGACCAAATGCCTCACTTTCTTTTAAGTACATATGTGCTTTTGCAAGCAACCTAAATTAAACGATGGATACATCTTTAATCAAAGCAATACCAATGATATCATTTGAATTGTACTACTCCCTCAATCTCTTAATAAGCGACCTAGTTCAACTTTGCACAATTCATAAGGTCAGAAGGAGATGTGAGTATTTTTAAATACTCTGTACAATTATACGCTTATAGATAATAATAATAACAAGTAAAATCTAGTACTCCCTCCATTCCATTTTAGATGATGTTTTAGGGTTATTTTTTTGTTCCACAATACTTGAAAGTTTTCATATTTTTCCACAAAACTTCCAATAATACCCTAACATTTTGTCTTGGAACTATAAGTTTATTTTTAAGTGCCCTAATAACAATTAATGTTTGAAGACTTTTCTTAAGGTTATAGATGGAAAATTTTCATATCTCTCCATTTCTTAATTTACGTGAAAACTCCAAAAACATCATCTAAAGTGGAACGGAGGGAGTAATAAGTTATCTCTCAAACTATATCACAAATATTCATAAATTTTATGTCATTAAAATGCGTATTTAAAACATCTGCATAACCGATATAAATATGACTATCAAATTATATATATTTCTTATACTACCAATAATCAATTAAAAAGATAATTTTAAAAATATATATCCTTATTTAATGATATAAGTCATCTATTAGTGCGGTAAATTCCCTGAGCAATTTTTTTTTTGACACAATCAGTTAAAAAGATAATGTGGTAAATAAAAAAAATCTCTGAGCAATTTATTTTTTAACATGATCAGTGCCAGAATTGAACCTACAACCTATTGGTTGGGAGCTCAATCCCTGGCCAATTTGGCTAATGCCAGTTGGTTTCTTGTAAATCCTGGGTACTATTGTAAATTTTAGATTTTTTTTTTTAATGAAGACAAGACAAGCATGGAATGGGTGTTATGATGGGAACTCCTTGGGTTTGTCACATGGAGACACATTATCATGCCCTCAGAAAAAGTAACTGAATTCAGAAACTGTATGTAAAAAATCCAAATTCAAACAGTGAAAAAACAAAAGTAATCAAAAAAGGATCAGTAATAGGTGGGTGTGGGTCCCAGCGGAGGTGGAAAAAAGGTGTCAGGGCAGGTTAATCCGTTAAAGAAGTTTTTACCGTTTGCAATAAATCTAACCTCTAACCAGACAAACTCCACTCCACTCGGATGTAAATGACCGACACTCTTCTCACGTGCCATCTACCGGTATTTAATTCTCACACGCTTTAACCGAGAGAGAAAAATGGAATCCGTTACTGGCGGTTAAAAGATGTATCGTAATAAATTCTATTCAAGGCAACAAAACAAAAAAGATAACTTGGGCCGTAGAGATTACTAGAACATCTAATTCGATGTACCTAGACCATAACTAAGTGGAGTAGAGTTAGAGTTTAACCTAACCATGGTTAAAAATAAAATAGAAGAGTCTATAAAAAGATGGCTAAAAACTAAAATACACACAGCAAAAAGAAGAAAAAAAAAAAAAAAGACAGGAGTGTTCTTCTTCTTCTTCTTTTTCTGCTACTCACTGTTTTTTTCTTCTTCTTCTTCAAGATCCAGAACACAGAGAATTGAAGAAACACAACAATGGCGGTTTCTTTGAGGTGTTTAAGCTTATGTGTGCTCACTGTGTTGCTGTTTGTTACAGTGGTAATGGCTGATGTTGAAGTAGAGAAGAAGGAAAACCCTGATTTGAGGTATTTGTTGTTTATTTCGGCTGCGTGTGAGTTAAATTTACTCCAATTGGTGTTTCCAGAGTTTTTTTTTTCTCAGAAAATGGAGTGTGTTAGATTTAAGCTTAGTTCCTCTGTTTTTGTGAGATTTAAGGGTAATGCAGAAGAATTGTAGGTCGAATCTTAGGGTTTTTGTTTGTTTTTGGTTGAATTCTAGGGTAATTAAAGCTGTTTTCTGGTTGAATCTTGATTTCTCAAAACATTTTTTCTTTTCATGTTTACAAATTTCATGAATCTCTGTTGTATTTTGTGTTTCGTTTAGTTTAAAATGAATCTCAGAAGAGAAATTGAATTTTAAAATGTTTTTCCCCCAAATTATTCTACAGATTTTTTTAAGCTTTTGCAGAGCTTGTAATGCTCTTCATTAATGAATTTATGTCTGCTACAGTAATACCTTTGTACTGATTTCTTCTTCATCTCCTTGGTTTGTTTCTGTTGAGGATTCAAGAAGAAACACAGGTCAGAGCTCGAGAATAAACACAACAATGGCGGATTTAAGGTATAAATGTCTGCTAGATTATTTAATTTAAATTATTCTTCTAATAATCTATTAAAAATCAACAGATCTAACAGTCCACTGGTCTTCCCAACGAATTTTTTAATTACTAGATAATTTTGTTTTTAGAATTTACTAATTTTCAAATTTTACTGAATTTTTCTGTAGGCCAGAGGAAACTGAAGAATACTGGACCCATGAACATGCAGTGTCGGATCCTGATGAAGTTGCTTCTCAAGTAGTTATGTGAGTATTCTTTTTCTGATTGAAATTCCTCTTTTTCACATTTATTACTCCAATTTGATTTCTCTGGTGTGAAAACCAAATTAAGGCCCATAAATACATGATGGATAAGTTATGCTGCAAAAAAGAAGCAACTCCCACATGGGGGTCAATTTTAACAACAATACCACCAACCAATTTGTTTTGTGTTTAAGATCTACTTTTAAATCAACTTTTAGCCGTAAACTTACTTTTACAGTAACTTGAGTTAACCCCAAATCATTCTTCAGGAGAACGACCTACTATCAATTTGAGAAATGAATTTTGACTTTTTAACTTTTTTATCATAATATGCTGGTCTAGTCTGAATTGATTGGTTCTGAACGACTTCGATATTGATAGTAATGATATTTGATTGAACAGGACTATACGTAATAGTACTGAAAGGAGGAACTTGGGCTATTTCTCATGTGGAACTGGCAATCCAATTGATGATTGTTGGCGTTGTGACAAAATCTGGCACAAAAACAGGAAGCGTCTTGCAGACTGTGGTATTGGATTTGGGCGTAATGCTATTGGTGGTCGTGATGGACGTTACTATGTTGTCACTGACCCAAGTGATCATGATGCTGTGAATCCCAGACCGGGAACCCTTCGTCATGCTGTCATTCAGGACAGACCACTTTGGATTGTGTTCAAGCGTGACATGGTCATCACTCTCAAACAGGAGCTTATTATGAACAGTTTCAAGACTATTGATGGTCGTGGTGCTAATGTTCATATTGCAAATGGAGCTTGCATCACTATTCAGTACATTACCAATGTTATCATTCATGGACTCCACATCCATGACTGTAAACCCACTGGGAATGCTTTGGTTCGAAACTCCCCATCTCACTACGGATTTAGATCAATGGCTGATGGTGATGCTATCTCCATTTTCGGATCAAGCCATATCTGGGTTGATCACAACTCACTCTCCAACTGTGCTGATGGTCTTGTTGATGCAGTTATGGCTTCCACTGCCATCACTGTATCTAACAATTACTTCACTCACCACAATGAGGTAAATAACACAACAAAACTACATATCAACCGGAATTTGTTATCCTTTTCGTTTTGTTTCAGATCATCGGTTTTATTTATTAACCAATATTTCAAATGTAAATAGGTGATGCTACTGGGTCATTCCGACTCCTACAGCAGAGACAAGGTAATGCAAGTAACCATTGCATTCAATCATTTTGGCGAAGGTCTCATGCAAAGGATGCCAAGGTAAGAAAATGAAAGCATTTCCTTTGTTAATCACATTTAGTCAATGGTTTGGCTGATGTGGTTCATGGATTTATATTTTCAGGTGTAGACACGGTTACTTCCATGTAGTGAACAATGACTATACTCACTGGGAAATGTATGCTATTGGTGGAAGTGCAGACCCCACCATCAACAGCCAAGGCAACCGATTCATTGCCCCAGCCAACCCTTTTGCCAAAGAGGTTAGAAAACTCGCTCCCTCTCTTCACCCACCATCTTTTCACCCTTTAAGGTGATATAATACGAACTCAAATTTCATGGATGGGTGTTGCAGGTGACAAAGAGAGTCGAAACAGCTTCTGGTAGATGGAGGCACTGGAACTGGAGATCTGAAGGAGATTTGCTACTGAATGGAGCCTTTTTTACACCATCAGGTAAAGGAGCCTCGGCCAGCTATGCCAGAGCTTCAAGTCTTGGGGCCAAATCTTCATCCATGGTTGCTACTATTACTTCAGGTGCTGGTGCTCTTAATTGCCGTAGGAGTACTCAGTGCTAGCACAAAATTCCCAAGCACAAGCACAAACACAAAAAACACCACATAAGACCTAAAAACAAACACATCTTTTTTTCTTATTTATCTAGATTTTTTCCCCTTCATTCTTCTTTACATAGCAGTATCAAGTCAGTAATCAGTACCCAGTATCCATCCAACCATCTTCATCCTGTGTTTTCAGTCCATTTCCTTCCCTTTCCCAATCGTTTATTCTTACACCTTTTGTTTCTATACGATACACCACTACAGAACTTGTTTCTCTTTATTATTGGCAAGTGTACATTTTTTACACATGTCTTCTGTGTCATCTGTTATCCCTGTCAAGGAAATGCAAACCCATATCAGCATTTGTCTGTGTCTATCTATGGCTCAACCTCGGCTTGCTTCGTCTGCAAAAAACAACACCATTCTTGAAGCAAGTGCAGAAGCGTTGTTCATTTTGTTTCGTAATCTTATTTGTTCCAGTTATCTGTCTCTTCTGATCACTCAAGACTTTACAGGGACTGAATGATGATGATATTATCATTCATTTTAAATGTTTTATTTTTATTTTGGTAAATTTTGATTAAGGAAAAAAGTTAAATTTTTAAATGTGCTCTTCCATTTTAGCTAAAGACAGCAAGCACCATTGATTTCCTAATGTAATTGAGATTTAAATTTTATATATATATAGACTGTGATAGTAGAACACCATTTAGCCATTGCGAAGCTTTTTAAATGTGCTCTTCCATTTAAGCTTCTGATCATAGTTGCAATGTCGATTGCAACTACATTCTCTGCAACTGAGGTCACCTCATCAAAATTCTAGCTCCACGGGAACTGCACCTAGTTGATTTGTTATTCAAGTGGGTTGTAGGTGGGGGAAAGAATTTTGACATTTCTGCAAACAGGTAGCAAGCATTGGGGTTCAAATGAGTGGCTTCTTAACTAAATGCTTATTGAAAAAGTTCATCTCAGAAGGGGATTAGAGAATTCAGAAAGTGGAGAGTCGAGAGAGGGGATACTTATACATGCCTTTCAGTTATTAAGTAACGTCTACAAACATGTACAACAGTAGGAGACTCTACTTCAACTAAATATAAATCTACAAAATGAGTACTATCAAGCACGATGAACACATTCAGTACAGCCTTTCTACGCCAAGCCCACATTGCACAAAACAAACGCAACCATAAAACAAGTAAAATGCAAATTAACCAAACTACAGAATTATTGTATGTTTCAGTCATGATTATCAACACGGAAGTATTATACAAAGCAATAACACCTATAGGTCCTATAGACCTATACCCTCCCTATGCACCGACCACATTGGATTCTATCCAGCCATTAAACCTACACCCTTTTTGTAGATTTTATCCAGCCATTAAACCTATACCCTTTTTGTGTGCACCGACCACACTCATGTTAGCCGTTAAATATTGAGTGATGCACAAATGAACAAATGGAGGCAAAACTTACCAACGACGCGGAGTACAATTGATGAATTTTTAAGCTGCCATATCAAAAGAAGTAAATTGGTAAGTGCATTTTGATAAAATCCCCCAGCACCCAAGTCAAGGACAGAGCTTCATGATCTTTATCTACAAATGGAGACACAAACTATTAAGAACCAATCAATGTTGACAGGCTAACTCGTCAATATATATCAATCTATACCGTGTTGCCTAGAGCAACCAAAAGAAGGGGGTTTCAGCAACAGTTCACAATGGGAAGCCAAATCATGAGACTCCAGGGGTCTATCTCCTCGTCCCCAGTTTCAGGATTTGTGTGCCGTGAAAGAGAACAAAATATATGAACTTAAAGATACAATAGAAACTCGTGGAGCAAAAATACAAAATCACCATTAGAAATTGTTGGTAGCACTACAAACCTACAGATTTGCTTTCATTATCTTGTGTATTTAGCTTTCCGTTTCCGACCTAATACTAATAAACTCAGTTTGTTTAGTTTGGAACTTGTACCAAGCTCTTTCTCTTGCAGTTGAGTGTTTTCATGATTAAAGTTTCTTTACCAAACTAAAATATCATGGTATACTTGGCTAGATATATGTTGTGAATGTTTTTCTATAAAATTTATAACTGACTTTTGAAATTTTATAGTACAGTAAACAATGGAAATCTATGATCGCATGGACCAAAATGCCATCCGAATTAATCGAACAGGCAATCATTGGCAACTTGTAGATTACTGATAAATACTAATCTGTCCAATCTTTTAGATTATGGATGTGGCTGACATTTCTGCGAATTGTTTCATGACAGTCGGGGAAAATTTTGCCTGATTTTAGTTTGGGCAAAGAACCATTCATAAACAAAGTGTTCCCCCATTCACATCATTTTTGACATTTGAAAAAAGAGAAAAAGATGCATAGTGTAATTCATTTCAAATCTGAATAAGTTTTGTATTATACATTCAAATAAGCGAAAACATCTTCTTTATTCCTTCTTTAAACCATTATCTTAATGGTGAATAAGATCCTGTGGCTGGCTTTTGCTGGCATTTTATTGAATTACATGATTGAGAACACATTCAGGGAGTACAAAAGGGTTATACCCACCCAAAGAGGAGGAAAGAAATAGAAAAAGAGAAGAAAAAAGATCCTGAAAACAAACAAGGATCCCGAAATGATAGTTTCCAGTTTGAAGTACTAAAGGATTTTCCAGTTGAAGTAAAAAAATCGATTTAAAATGGGTGGTTTGAACAACTGCTCCACTAAACGGAACATTAATCCTACCTGGTTTGTTAAGATAGTTTGGCCGGCGGGTGCAAGATAATGAGTCAAATTTTCTTATATATACCACTGCAGTTCAATATCTTAGTGGCAGGTTGCGTGCACACACATACAGAACCCGAAATTCATGGTTAATCAAGACAAATTCAAGACGGAAAACACTTGCCGAATATATAAAATCTCAAAAATAAAATACAAAAACATACTATCCGCCAAGAAGTGTGTTCTAAATCAGAAATTGAGCTGACTATAATTTTTCGACGGAAAGCTTTTAGGCTTTCACCGGTTAATTTTGTTTGGCTCTACGCAAAGACATAAAGGTCCGATAAAATCTAACAAGAGGCACAAACATTTTAAGGAGAACTTGAAGAAATTTGAGGCCGCTGTTGGTGCTGTTATGGACATTCCTTTCCTGCAACGTATTAGGCTTCATTTTTATACTTACCACTGCACTAGCCTTCAACAGATCAATCAACAGTGAGGGATTACTCTTTTCCAAATGCGCAAACCCATCAGATTTCATAACCTCTACACAAGAAAAAAATTTAATGGGGAAGAAATTAATATTTGGCTAACCCGAAATTGAACAGACACACTTGGTATTCCTCACATAATCTATACTACTTTGTCAGAAACTAAATATAACACTCACCTCCCACATTTTCGGGTTTAGCTGCAAAGTTTAGACAGGCAGTTTTAAGTTGCCAACATTGGTGGTCATCTGCTAAGGCTAGTGTTGTTGCCACAGTATTTGGAGTTATTTCTGAACATAATTTTGCCTCACACATGAGTTTCAATTGTGCAAGAAGAAAGCGATCTGCTGCAACTAACAAATGTTGCATAATTGAAGTTGAAGTGCAATGAAAATCTAAATCAGAAAGTTCTTGTGGTTCAGGAATTTCATCCGAGTACAAATATAGCAACATGACCTGCAACACATCATAATTAGTGGAACTGGTAAAACATAGATGCTACTGTATTTTTGTATCTTAAGCATGAGAACAAAATAATGAATTGCTAAAACTATACGCCTTACCTTAAAGGCAAAGGGATCAAACTCTTCAATGGCTACGGTTTCCATGTTTGGGTTACCCATCAATCCAAAAAACTGAGCTTTAAATACGGGACATCGAGCTGCAAGAATCGACTTATGGGCTTTAAAGGACTTATCTCCAACCTGAAAAGTAATATCAGAACCAATTCCAGATTCCAGCAAACCTTTGAGACTCTGACTCATATCTGATGGAGGTACAGGAATGACATATTGTTCCCCTTCATCAACACGAGTCTGCATTGTTTGAACATGATTTTGCACTACTCCGACTGTACAGTGAATGGTCAGACAATCATCCTTGAGATAACTTGAGGTCTCAAAGTCCGACCTCTCCATAAGTTCCGTACATCCCCTGAAATTAATTAGTATGAAAACGTCAATTATGCACCAGGCCTTCCACATTATGCATCTGTGACTTTGGGATCAAATAAGTAAAAAAGGAAGTTGGGAGTGTAGATTACCAGCAGTTTCTTTCTCCATATACACTAACTCAAAGGATTTACAATATGACAACAAGGCAATTCATATTGTAAATTATGCGGGGGAATTCTATGACGATGACGAAATTCAGAAAGAGAGTAAGATCTAACAAATATGTATGACACGCCGAAAGTATCTTTCTCAATATTAGGCATAATCCTCTGAACTTCATAGCTGCAATGTTGATTGCCATTACATTCTTTGCAACTGAGGTCACCTCATCAGTGGGTTACTCAAATTTTGGCTCCACTGGAACTGCACCTAGTTGATTAGTTATTCAAGAATATGTTCTAGGTAATGGGTGTTGTCACTCATTCATTGGGTTTTAGGGAAACTTTTCCTTTTTTTTTTCTTTTTGACATTTGTACAAACCATCAGCAAGCATTGAGGTTCTCTAATTCAGAAAGTGAAGAGTCAAGAGAGGTCATACTCCGAAACTGAACAGAACTTAGTGTTTTCGGTTGTCTCATAACCAACAGGATTTTCTTGATGCATCACTGCACTTCAATATTTTACTGGAAAGTTCCGCGCACAAACGTAAAGAACTCAGAGATTCATGGTCGATCAATACAAATGCAAGACAGAGAACACTTGCCGAAGATATATAATCTCAAAATATAAAAAATTATACTCCTACTGTAAATTTTCGAGGGAAAACTTTTTAGGCTTTGAACGCTTAATTTTGTTGGGATCAATACAAAGATATAAAGATCCCAATCAAATCGAACAAGTAACAAGAACCACAGACATTTAAGGAAACATGTAGAAATTTGAGGCCGGTGTTGGTGTTGTTGCTGTTTTCAACATTCCTTTCCTGCAATGAATTAAGCTTCATTTTTTATTTACCGCCGCGCTAGCCTTGAACAGATCAATGAATAGTGAGGGAAAACTCTTCTCCAATTCCGCAAACCCATCAGACTTCATAACCTCTACACGTAAAATATTTGATGGGTAAGAAAATACTCCGAAACTGAACAGAACACTTGGTGTCCCTCATGATATCCATACAAATACCTATTAGTTTCTTAGAAATCTAAATATAACACTCACCTCCAACATTTTCTGGTTCAGCTGTAAAGTTTAGACAAGCAGTTTTAAGTTGCAAGCATTCGTGTTGATCTGCTAGAGCCAGGGTCGTGGCCACAGTATTTGGAGTTATTTCTTCACATAATTTTGCCTCACACATGAGTTTCAATCGGACAAGAACAAATCGATCTGCTGCAAATAACAAATGTTGCATAATTGTAGTTGAAGTGCAATGAGAATCTAAATCAGAAAGTTCACCTGGCTCAGGAATTTCGTCTGAGTACAAAAATAGCAACATGGCCTGCAACACATTATAATTAGCAGAAGTGGTAAGTTTATTCATAGAGGTAAAACATAGATGCTACTGTATTTTTCAATCTAAAGCATGACGACAAAATAATGAATTGTTAAAAGCCTTACCTTAAAGGCAAAGGGATCAAACTCTTCGATGGCTACCGTTTCCATGTCTGTCTTACCCACCAATCCAAAAAACTGAGCTCTAAACACGGGACATCGAGCTGCAAGAATCGACTTATGGGCTTTGAAGGATTCATTGCCAACCTGAATAGTAATATCAGAACCAATTTCAGATTCCAGCAAACCCTTGAGATTTTGACTCATATCTGATGGAGGTACAGAAATAACATAGCGTTTACGAGTTTGCGTTGTTTCAGCATGAGTTTGCACTACTCCGACTGTACAATAAATGCTAAAACAATCATCCTTGAGATAACTTGAGGTCTCCAAGTCCGACCTCTTCATATACTGATGACTTCCCCTGAAATTAATCAATATGGAAACGTCATTTATGTACTAGGTCGTCCACAATATGTATCCATGAATTGGGAAGTAAATAAGTAAAAGAAAAAAGTTGCGAGTGCAGAATTACGGTTTGATTCTCCATGTCCACTAAATCAAAGGATTCAAATTATTCTCGGTACAATAATACCATGAAACTATAGTGAGCAAGGGACTCGGACATGATTACTTTTCTTTAATGGCTAACCGTGTCTACTTAATAACGGAGCAGTAAATGGGGGAAATTATATGTGAGTGAGGAAGATTTGTATAAAATATCAATGCGACACATATATATATATATATATATATATATATACAAATTTAACGCCATTAATTTGCATCAAACTAACAAAGAGGTTTTGCAGTGCAATTTAAATGCCTAGCTACACACAGAATGCGAAATTACTAAAACAGCTGAAGGATTCAACATTACTCAAGAACCATAAGAATCGGAAAACCTGTACGTACCATGAGCTTCCTGTGCTAAACGTTATCGGATATTCAGAACAGTCAACAACATGATTCTGTTTTCCACTTTGGTCCAGTAATTTAAATTCATACAATGCCCTAACTTCTTTTCTAATGCTTACTAACTTAACGTACACTGATATGTACTCCTTTCTATCTTGATTAGAGCCGTCTGGATAAAGATGTATAACCCATTCATGACCACCAACTGTGAATACGCCACTAGTCATGTATTTACTAACTCCCATTCCCTTTGCTAGGGAATATCCTTTTATCATATACTCATGACAACCTTCCACAGTCTCATAAATCGACTGCGACGAAGACATCTCGAGATTATTAGTATTAGACTTTGAAACTCTCGGCCATCTTGGAGCCATGATCGACGATCTTTAGATAATGAAACTCGCAGCCAGAAACGTTAAAGAAACGAAGATGGTAAACACAGAGAAAATACAATATATATCTGATTCAATAATAGAGTACAGACTCGCCTCCTCTTTCTCCTTTTATATATATAAGAAATTCTAGTTATTACCTGATTCATATCAAGCTATTCAAATACTAAAACAATTCTAATCTTAAAATCCTTGCCGAAGATATGAAATTCCGACGATGGAACACTTTTTTAATTTTGGTGGGCTCAACACAAGGGCGTAAAGGTCCAATCAAATCTAAGTTGGTGTATTATGCGGCCTAGGGGTGAGCATGGGCCGGTTTGGACCGGTTTTCACCTCATCCGCATCCAATCCAATTCACTACGGGTTTCAAATTTGGCATCCGCATCCGCATCCGCATCCGCATCCAATCCAACATCCAACGGATTTCTATCAAATGGATGCACGGATGAAGGGATTGGGTGCGGATAATCCAATGGACTTGTGTTAGTTAAAATTTATAATAAAAAAATAAAGCCAATATAGATGACTTCCTATAGAACCTACACCTTTATAGAACCTACACCTTTTAAATATGTATAAAAATATAGAAGTGCCATGGACGACACCCCAACCAAACACCTTAAAAATTCCAAAAATATCCATATATTTTCTATAAACTACTCCAAGAGTATATAAATACCCTTAATCTAACGGGTATGGATGTCCAACGGATTTTCAAGATTGCATCCGGGTCCAATCCGTAATCCGTTGGATTTCAAAAATCCTATCCGCGTCCAATCCATTAGCGAACGGTCCGAGCATCCATCCGCACAAATACGGTTGGTCCCGGTTAAATCCGCGGATGATGGATAAAATGCTCATCCCTAATTATTGCCTCGAAATTGAATACTTCATACTTGTGAGTATTCCGTTGCTCTTACTTCCATGGTTTGACCCATTAGTCTACTAGGCTCTGTTTTTTTGGGCATTACTTAGAAATGGTCGGGGACTACTAACTGATAAAATATCTACCATATAATTATAAGGGGTGTCCTAAAGTGTGGAAATGACTAACCTACCATAACCTATATATACTTAACCACCTCCTCCCATCACCACCACCTATATATATAACCACCTTCTCCCATCACCACCGCCGCTCACCACCACCTACCACCACCGACCACCGACCACCTCGAACCACCACCACAACCACCTCTATATATAACTTAAATCATTAACAAAACAAAATCAAAATAAAAATTATAACAAACCCATTGATTGTCATTCGTTTTTGGTTGAAAAAATGAGAAGTAATCGTCAAAATGAGTTGAAAATGAAAGTTGCAGATAGAAGTTCGGCTAGGAATTATCTGAAAAACTTTGTCGAACTAGCCGAACTCAACTTTAATGGAGGTTTTTCTTGCAGAGAAAAGTTCGGTTACGTCGCAATTTTTTTTCCCTAACCGACTCTTTTAGTTCGGTTACGTCGCAATTTTTTTCTCCTAACCGAACTTTTCTCTGAAAACCTATATATAGAGTTCGGTTACGTCGCAATTTTTTTCTTCTAACCGAACTTTTCTCTGAAAACCTATATATTGAGTTCGGTTACGTCGCAAATATTTTCATTTTATTTTCCCAGCCGAACTTTTAGTTCGGTTACGTCGCAATTTTTTTGGTCCTAACCGAACTTTTCTCTGAAAGAAAAAACTCCATTAAAATTGTGTTCGGCTACCTGTGTTTTTAGAAATATTATCCGAACTACACTTGCAGATGAGTTCGGCTACCTGTTCTTCAAATGTCGTAGCCGAACTTTGTTGACCATACCGAAATCAATTTGTAAATTGTTCATTATAAGGAATGTTTTGGCCAATTCAAGCACCATTAACTAAATTTTAAGTATCCGTGAGTACCCAAAATATCATACTCTTGTTGTGGCTCTTAAAGAAAAAGATTAACTTTTTTTCTTCCAAAATCCTTATCTTCATTATCATCTTCATCTTTTTCTTCCCCCTCTCAATAATTCTTCTTTTGAAAAAAATCAAATTATTAATTTAATCTCACGAATCATTAATTAACTCACTAATCAATATACTAACTAATTTTATTACCAAGGGCAAGTTTGGTATTAAAAAAAATTAGATAAAGGGTGACTCAAAATTACTTCAAATATCCACCCAAAAATGAAGAGTAGTCCCCTCCATTTTTGAGTAGTGCCCAAAAAATCGTTCAATATAAAAGGGGACAAAAGATTATGGGAAGCAAATGGGTCTTTAAGAAGAAAGAAGGTATTTTAGATGGTGAAGGAAAAAAGTACAAGTCAACCCTCGTGGAAAAGGGGTTTACACAAAGAGAAGGCATTGACTACAATGAGGTATTTTAACCTTTTGTTAAACATAGTTCCGTTAGAACACTGCTTGCTATAATTGCTTTGAATGATCTAGAATTGGAACAACTAGATGTTAAGACATCTTTCCTTCATGGTGATTTGGAAGAGCGTATTTATATGCAACAACCAAAAGGGTTTGAAGTTCCAGGCAAAGAAGATCATGTATGTTTGTTGAAAAAATCTTTGTATGGTCTAAAGAATCTCCAAGGCAGTGGTATAAACGTTTTGTTACGTTTATGTTGGCAAATGGCTATGATAGGAGTAATTATGATAATTTTGTATACAACAAGAAACTCCAAGATGGTTCATTTGTGTATTTGCTCTTGTATGTTTATGATATGTTGATAGCTTGCAAAGACATGTTAAACATACAATTGAAAGTGCAGTTGAGTAGTGAGTTTGAGATGAAATATTTGGGGTGAAACAAAGAAGATATTGGGCATAGAGATTCATAGAAACCGAGTTGAAGGAAAGTTGCATTTTTCTACATCGAGAAGGTGTTGGAAAGGTTTGGTTTGAATGATGAAACCAGTATGTACTCCTTTGGCAGCTCATTTTAAACTCTCTAGAAAGCAATCACCTCAGACTGCAGATGAGGCAGAGTACATGTCTCGGGTTCCATAAGCAAGTGTAGTTGGTAGCATCATGTATGCTATGGTTTGTACAAGGTCGGATATCGCACAATATGTGAGTGTGGTAAGTAGATACATGGAAAGTCATGGGAAGGCTCATCGGCAAGTAAAGTGGATTTTGAGGTATCTAAGAGCCAATACAGATGTTGGTTTAGTGTTTGATAAACACAATGGTGATTCGACAAGTGTTGTGGGTTATGTGATTCTGATTATGCATGTGATCTTGATAAAAGGAGGTCATTGACAGGCTATACTTTTACATTATGTGGTAAAACTATCAGTTGGAGGTCTATTTTTCAAATCAAAGTTGCATTACCTAAAATTGAGGCAGAGTGCATGGAAGCCGCAGAAGCAATGAAGGAAGGTATATGGTTGATGGGTTTGGTTGGTGATCTAGGGTTCAACCAAGAGATTGCGGTTCTATGTTGTGACAAATCAAAGTGCCATTCACTTGTCCAAGAACTAGATATATCATGAGAGAAACGAAGCACATCGATGTCGTATCATTTCATCAAGGACGCTTGTTGAAGAAATGAAGATATCTATGCTTAAGGTTTCTATAACTGACAACCTTGCATACATGTTGACGAAGCCGCCCAAGTATCAAGTTCAAGCATTGCTTGGACTTGGTCGTGTCAATAAGTGTTGAGAACCCTTGTAAGGGCTAAGCGAAGACAATAATGGAAATAGTATTCAAGTCAGGGTAGAGCTTAATTTGTTGTATTATCCCTTGAATATTTGTGAGTATTCGATTGGGCTTACTTCCATGGTTTGTCCCATTAGTCCATTAGGCTCTTTCGTAACCTGGGTCAAATATAAAAGAGGACTAGCGTTATTTTATAATATAGAGAGAAACTTATGTTCTTCTTGAGAAAGTGTGAGGCACAAAGGGGGGTAGAGTTCTTGAAAGGGTATTTGGTAGAAACCTTGTAAACTTGTTTGATCATCATAGTAGAATCATTTCTTCGTCTTCGCAAGTGGATGTAGATCATCTCGATCGAACCACTATAAATCCTTGTGTTGTGTGTGTGCTTGATTTGATTGATTTTCAATACCATTTTCATATCTTGATTGATTGTGCCAGCTTGAGCCATTAGTTCTAATATAAGTTCTAACACGTTTTTAAGAAAACTTGTTGTGGAGTGTGGAACATTTGAAAATCTATCAGAGTTACGTTGAGATTGACACTTGATGACCAAACAACAAACCTCCAACGCTTTCCATAGGTATCGAATCTCCATGTGTAGGTGGTAATGGTTGTTGTAAGGAAAACAATACCCAATGGACGAGCATGATTCAATTTTTTTAGAAACATGCAACAAGGTTCATAAAAGATATGTTTGCGGAAACAAAAGCTGATTGCGTTGAATTTCATAATGGCCCTGGCTAAGGTGCAAATGTTCAAAAGTCTACTAAGGACATCGTTCAACATGGTTAAAATACTGTACTATGGATACAAGGTTAGAAAAAAGTCGTATTAAGAGGGCGTTCCTTGAATTGAGTTCCCATTATCCACACAAGTTCACAATCGAGAAAACTATAAGCTTTCCCTGTCCAATATGCCAGATCCGACATATAAATGTAACAAAGTAGAGAGGATCGAGTGGAATCAATTTTTTTATAGATCTATTGTAGTTACCTAAAATCGGTGAGAGACCAAAGTAGGATTCTAGGGTTTCTGAAAATGAGTAACGAGAGGTTGTGCACGAACAGTCTTCGCCTAAACCACACACAAAGGCCGTTCAAAGGCTGCTTTAGTCACAGGAGAGGTTAGGGCTGGTCTTAGAGAGGGAATCAGATGAACAGAGAGATCAGGGAATTTTAGGTTTGAAGAAAAATTACTCTAAGAGTTTGTGAGAAAGTTCTGTAATAGCTTGGAGAAAGAGAAGACCTATTTATATATAAATTATCTAATCTCAGGTCGGTGAAGATAAGGATTGCTTTCCGTGCCGTGCGGATAAATTCTCCCGCCTCTTCAAGAATAGATAGAGATAAACTAGGTTGAGCTTGTCTCATTATTACACCGCCTTTACTCTCTTCTCGCGATAAGAAATAAACCGGTATACACGTGCCGGTAGACCGCCACACCAAAACCCTAATTGTTATCCCCCCAATTGTGAGAAGCTGAGTCAGCCTTTGTGATGATGTGATGAGAGAGATATTTAAATCTCTATGAGATTTTGTGGAGAGATGTAAATCTCTCTAGGATTTGAAAAGAGATGTGAAATTCTTTGAGATTTTGAGAATAGATGTGAATCTCTTTGAGATTTTGCGTAGAGATGTGAATCTCTCTGGGATTTAGAGAAGAAATGTGAATCTCTCCGGATTTTATTGACAGATCCAAATCTCTCTGTAGTCAGTTGGGACTCGTCTTGAACAAAGAGAAAGGGATTTGTGCGCCCGATTAATGTCACTGCGAGACTTTGGCTCACTTGTTTGACCAAATGATCTTGAAGAGATGTGCTAGGAATCAACCGTGTCCATATAATGGGGACGACAAGACTAGTGTATCTCGAAAGGATGTTCTAGGATTTTGTCGAAAATGCCCGGAGGCGGAATAACCAAGTGTATCTCGCGGGGATGTACTAGGAATTATTCGAAGCCTCGGTAAGTCGAGTCAGAGCCTAGAGTAGACATGACCAGTGTATCTACCAAGATCTTGTCAATTGCCAAGATTATTTTTTTTCTCGGCTTGATCTTCTTCCCACTTTGAGTATTTCCAAAAATTTAGGGTTACAACCAAAGGGTTTGTATGCGAATTCCCTCCTTCGGGTGCATCCTTCACGAGAACGTTATTTCTCTTTTCGCCATTCCTCTAATGGTTCCTTCGTTGTGACGCTAAATATTTCGTTTCCTTCGAAGTCCCTCTTATGTACTCTCTTGAGTATGTTGTCATGGAAATTTTGGATGCTCTTCGCTGCATGTATTATCGTATTACAATTCGGACTTTGTGCTCACCAATCTATTTTAATTCGGTATATATTCTGATTGTCACGAGGTGGTGGTGGTGGCACATAATTTTCTAGGAAATGTGCGAGTTTTCCCTGCTCTACTAGACGAAGTATAATTCGTCTAATGTTCCTACAGTCGTTTGTGTGATGCCCATGAAAGCGATGATATCTGCATAACTCATGACTCCTAGTCCCCGGAGGTGGCTCTCTTCCCAAATTGGGTGGTGGTGGGATCTCTTCTGTTAAGACTATTGCCTCCCATACCTTTTCCACAGTTGTGTTAAGTCTAGGGAGCTTTACGTCTTCAAAAGCTGGTGCATTTGGTCTCCGCACTTCAAATCTGGGCCCTTGATTGTTCCTTTGTTGATATCATGTGTTGTAACTTCTTGGCTCATAATTCTTTCGTCTGGACTCTTCATATCTTTGTTGATCGATCCATTCTTGATCTCCACTTGATACAGCTACAAGCTTCGCTGGGACTGGAGTTGACGGCTCTCCTTTTTCATATTTCAGATCATTCTTCACGACATGCACTGCCCTTGGTAATAGCCTTGAATTCCCTTCCTTTCTTTGGAATCCAGTGCTACTTGCCGACTTGCCTCGCTTTTCTTCCAACGCTATGTACTCCTCTTGGTACTCTCTTAATTCATTCATCATTAAAGAGTTTCGGATGATAAATATTTGAGTGTACAGCAGGTCAGTCGGGATCAACGCGTTTACGAAAGCTAGGATGAAATTTTTCTCGTCAACTCTCCCTGCAAGCTCGTTGCATATCTTTCTCCACCTCGTTACCAATCCTCGCAGGCTTTCCGTAGGTCTCCTTCTTAAGTTGAATAGAGTCTCGATCCCAACCTTAGCATGTTGTTAATTATATAAGTGGTCGTGAATATTCTCTGTAAGTCTTTGAACGACGAAATCGATCTTTCCGTAGCCCGTACAACCAAGCCAATGCTTCCTTGGCTAAGCTCATGGGAAGTATCGGCAAAATACCGCATCATTTCGTCCCCATTGCATCATTGAAAGAGTGTATTGTTTCAAGTTCGCACAACACTTTCGATCCGCCACTAATATGCTCGGGAGCGTCGGCAGCACACATTTCTCTGGAATGTCCGCGTACATTATCTCACAGGGAAATGGAGATTTATCGGCCTCTTATATTGCCTCCGCCAGTTGCACTATGCCGCCTTTTCGAGAATTGTTTATCAGCGTCCTCATATCTCGCAGCTCATCCAAGACTTCCTGGTTCAGGTTCCCTCCGTTTTCTTCCCGACAGCCATCTCTCATCACGCTGAGCCTTCCTTCACCATGTCTCCTCTCTTCCTCATTCCTCCGGTTGAATTCGCGTTGTCTTTCCTCTTCTTGCCTCCTCTCATTTTCCTCGTATCTCCGCTTTTCTTCATACCTTCGCCTTTGATCTTCCCAACTTGATATTTCCAATGCCCTTCTCATTTATCTTTCTTCATTGCTTTCTCTTCGTCGTCTCCTTCTTCGCTCACCTCCGTCGTCCTCGCGGGTGTATCTCCTCTGTCGTAACTCTCCTTCTCCTGATGATTTCGTGTTCACTTCTGAATCCGTTGCGTCAGCTGCCGCTTCCTCGTTTAGTTGGCGAGTCTGCAACATCAACCTGGCGTTTTGCCTCGTCAATCGGGTATGCTGCTCCGCTAGATCCCTGTCTCGTTCTCTTTCAAGGCGGAGCGTCTCCCTGAGCTGGTCCAACGTCATGTCTTCTTCACCGATATTCTCCTTCATTTACTCACGAGTCATCTCTTTTCCTACGATAGTGTCCGTATCGGAAGTGTGCACAGAACCCTCTCTGAAGTTATCTTCGTTGGCCTCCTCAGTCCGCCTCTAGTTCACGCCTTGTCTTTCTCTTGCAGCCGATGTTCCTCCCCTTTCCATTCTTCCTCCTCTTTGGCCTCCAATCGCTTGCTTCTCCCCGTCGCTATCATGTGTGCCATTCGATCCGGGTGTTCTAGTCATCAACTTATCCTAGTTTCAATATCTAATATACTTTAAACCCTAATCTTAAGAGGGATGTATCGCTAAGATCTCTCACTCCTACAACTTTAGCTTCTCTCTATTCCTTAGATGAGGATGAATCCCCAATCTAAGTTCCTTGTTTCTGGACGCCAAGATGTAACTACTGGAAATCCAGTAGTACACCCAAAAGGAAAGTAACCAAGATCTAAGTCATGTTAAGTAGTATAAACTAGAAAATCTTATTTGATGAACCAACAAAAGAAACAAAATACAAGATCTCGAATACAAGGAAACCCTAATTTCACTCTCTAAGTTTAGATCTCCCTTCTCTCCCAAAATCCCCCCCTTTATACATTGCCCAACGACCTCTATTTATAGGCCAACTAACCCTAATGGGGCATAACTCATTTTTGATCGTCACGTTTTCGCGGAGGTGCTTTATACTTCGCCCAAACCCTTTTCCATAAAGTTTTTCCCCTTCTTTCGCTACCTTCACATGGGCTTGTTGGGACACCTTCCTCTTTTCTTGCTCCATAATTTATTTACTTCGCGACTTGTCTTCTCATCCAAGTAATCTTACTTCACCCTTTACGACTTCGTCCTTGATATCTTATTGATACTCGAATCTCGGTCTTTCGTATCTTAGATTTTTCGTGTGAGCCTCGTCGTTTAAGATAGATCCTCTTTGTACTTCACAAGATTGATTGGTGACGAGGTAATTCGACATTTGAATTGACAAGTCCCCGATCGGGATCTTTAAGTGAGATTTTCTAGCCCTATTTATTCCCTTTATGTCCGACACGTGGCGAGCCTATTTTTCGTGGTACCTACACATACAATGCCCTAACTTCTTCTCTAGGGCTTACTAACTAAAGGTACACGGATACGTAATCCTTTTGCTATCTTCGAAGATTGTCGCTCCATTTAAAAAGTACACCCATTCATGACCACCAACTGTGAATTTGCGACTAGACATGTGTTTACTAACTCTCATTCCCTTGCTAGAGAATATCCTTTGATCTTATACTCATGAGAACCTTTCAAAGTCTCACAAATCGATCATGCATTAAGACATCATCTCGATCATTGGTATTAGACTATCTCACCCTTTTCGGAGCCATTAATCAGATATTGAAACTAGCTTAGAACGGCCAGAAGCGTGAAACAAAGAAGAAAAATATACTAGGAGGAGACTTATATATAAAGAAATCACTTTTAATTGCAATAAAACTCTAGTTATTACCTAAAACACTGGCCGAAGATAGGAAATTCCAAAAAAAGAAAAATCTATAACATTGGCACTAGGAAATGCATTTTATTATGTGGGAGGATCTGTGGGACAATTTTATTTGGACAGTATCTTACAAGATTTGCACCAATTTTTTAGTTAGGGTTTTGGGAGTCGATATAAACAGTTGAGGCAGAATCCTCCAATCTCCATGTTTCGTTTCGAATACCCACTGCATCAAAATCCTACATCCGTACGACAAAGAGAAACTATGTCACTTTCAATCCTACCAGAAGAAATCCATGCAGAGGTCCTCGTGAGGTTACCCGTGAAATCCATCTTAACTTGTAAGTGTGTATTCAAGCTTTGGCGTAATCTGATATGTAGCGCTAATTTTATTAAGTTTCACCTCGTATCCAAAGAAACAACCCTAGGTTCATGTTTAATGAGCATCACTCGAATACAAACAACCCTATGAACTTGATGTACTCCATAGATCACACTTCATTATCATCGTCATCGGACTTATCGAGTCAATATGTACATTCTCATAGTGTAACTCTGTCTCTAAAGGATAATCCTTTCGATCACGAGGAAATCGCTAAAGTAAGCATATCAATTTATATTGTGGGTTCTTGTAATGGCTTGCTTTGCTTATTACTTATGTCAAGCGGAAGTACAAGTACATCTAGCCATACTTATCACAAGGAAAATATCATTTGTATATGGAATCCATCAACTAGGGAATATAAGAAAATACCAAAGAGATCCTCTACGGGGTTCTTTTTGTTTGGTCATATTGATGCTCATTTTAAAGTTAAATATGGATTTGGTTACGACCACAACAATGACGATTACAAAGTGGTTAGAATTGCCGATACGAAAAGTCCGGTAGTTTTACAATTCAAGTTTATACATTAGGGTTGGACTTATGGAAAAACATTCAACTCACCCTCAATCGCTTTTTATTTTTTTGGGATATTCTGGTTTGCTCTTTAAAGGAGCTCTTCATTGGAATGCCGATAAAACCTCCCAACGAGCCTCGTCCGAAATTATAGTCTCTTTTGATATTATCAATTATAGATTTATCGATGTGCGATTTCCAGAACAAATTATGCCATTGCCTTTCCAAAATAAGTTTACTAGAACCTTGGGAGTGTTAAATGACTTCCTCTGCTTAGTTGAAGCTGACCGTGGGTTCAACACGCACATATGGGTGATGCAGAATATGGAGTAAGAGAATCTCGGATTAAATGTTTCACAACTACCTGATAGAATTTGTAGTGAAGGAAAGATAGTTGTTTTATTGATTGATAGAATTTTTAGTGAAGGAAAGATATTTGTTTTATTGATATATGAGAGTTACAGAACATGTTGTTCTACTTATAAGAACAACTCAGGCAAAGGATAAGACTTACCCTGATGACTCAAACATAAAGATAAACCTAACACTTCTAATACACCAGTTACATAAGTAAAAGATAAAACACATAGTCACTGTGAAGTAAAGACACTTATACTTCTAACACTCCCCTCAAACCGAAGTAGGAGTAACTACATGCAAGCTTGCCTAAAGTGATAATAATGAGCAAATAAAACTTCTTCTTATGGAGACAACACCATCTCTCGAAATGATAGAAACAATCGCCTAACAACATCATTTGCAACCTCTTGTAAGAAAAAATTTGAATCAACATTTGAGTTATGAGTTATCACCATATATGCACCATAAGTAGATGTAGTACTTGAGGAACTTGCGCTTTAGAAATTATTAGAGCTTTTGTATTTGCTTATAGGTGCCTCATAATATCCTCATTTACAGCCTTAGTACCAGATGAAACTTGGTCACCTTCAAGCTACAAACTCTAGTAAACTATCACTTCAATTGTTGAGTGTGATTTGAGCAAATGGAAACAACAATGTGAGATGCATTCAATACCAAAGTTGATATGAGAACAAGCATTGGACATAGAATATGAATGATGAAAGTTGTTGGGTGTTCCTGATACTCCCCCTCAAATTGATGCCCAAATCCCATACAAAGGGGATCAAAAACAAAATATTATCCATTAATCAATTTCTCTTCACTGCAATTCAATTCAGTACCAAAGTTGGTATGTCTCTTCGGTTCTCTTCAAATGGTGGAATTCTTTGTTGGTAAATAGATAAAATTTGATGGTATTCTCGTGTTGGTTAATGTATACGTATGGTGGTGTTCATTGTTGGTTAACCTGATAAAATGTGGAATCGTGTTGGTTAATGATAAAAGGTAATGTTCTGTTGGTTAACTTGATAAAATGTGTAAGTGAAGGTGGATCCTGTTGAAACAAATTTGAATATAGGTATTGAAATGTTGTAAACTAAGGTTTTGAGTTGAAAAAAATTGCATAATGGATTAATTTCATGATAAATGATTAAAACAATTTACTATTTAACACAAATAATTTCGTTGAAGTCAGTTGAGAAGAGACTTGTTACCTTGTGGAACTAACTTCGAGTTCAGACCTAGTAGTTCTTCGGAGAATTATTTGAAAACATTGAAACTTGCCAAGAAAAAGAAGAAGGATTCATGATGAACTTCACAACATCTAAAAACAATTAGAAATTGTAGCCACATGTTGATGCAGTGAGTAAAATGAAGTCCCATTATGAAGGACTGAGTCAAAGAAACCATTCATATAAAGTAAACTACAAACACTAATTTGAACTACCTAAACTCGTGATTTCAAGTGGATACAGGTTGAAAAGTCACTCAATTCTCGTGAGCAACATATTGCAGAAATTCTTCCAAACTCTTCTCAATTTCAAATTACTCCTTAATATCTGTCCATCCAAATTATGTTCCCTGTACTTGGTCACAGTTTCACTTTCCCCGTCCCTGACCAGCTCAACCAACTCCACCGGTAGCAACAGGTTGGAACAACACTAACTCCAGCCACAATTAACGAAAACTATATTAGACAGACCCAATTAATATATCGAGAAGAAATAACCACCGCCGACTTAGCACGACCACCCGATTCTTCATTTGATCTCGTATTCTCCATCTCAACTATAACACCTCATCTATTCACTGAAAACCCCATATGAATCTCGACCATTCAATCACTACCAATGCCTGCGTACATCATCATGCAGACTCTTCTCAACTCCAACCAAAACTCCTAACAAGACCTCCCTCGGTGACAGAATATGTAGATGGTGCAAACAAGATAACTTATATCTCGATGTATATTGTTGAAAACAGTTGAAAGAGACATAGATTTATCACCTTGATACAAACTTGATTTGATATCTTCAAACAACATTCATAGCAGCCATATGTAATTTAGTGGAAGCTCGATGCTACTATTACAAAACATGGGTCTCAAATCGATTTTGGAGAAGCAAAAGTTACAGATCCGAGATGGGTATTGAGATAATTAGTTTTTTGAAGTTTTCAGTAGAGAAGAAAAGGTTTTAATATGATAAATAATTGTGGTTTTGTTGATTAGATGAGTGAATTGTTGTTGAATCTTATGAGCGGAAGACGAAGTTGAGAGGAATTACTCCCTATAAGGTAGTAACGGTGAGCCTTTGACTTTGATTTCGGATGTTGAAATTGCAGATTTCATATTTAAGATTTCATATTTGAGAAATTAATTGTTTGAATAGGTCACAAGATCGGAGAAACGCCTAGGGTTTCTCAACGGCTCTCGATACCATGATAAAATTTGTAGTGAAGGAAAGATAGTTGTTTTATTGATTGATAAAATTTGTAGTGAAGGAAAGATAGTTGTTTTATTGATAGATGAGAGTTACGAACATGTTGTTCTACTTATAGGAACAACTCAAATCAAAGGATAAGACTTAACCCGATGACTCAAACATAAATATAAACCTAATACTCTTAATGCACCAGTTACATAAGTAAAAGATAAAACACATAGTTACTTTTGTGAAGTAAAGACACTTATACTTCTAACACTACCCGATCGAAAATTACCAACAATTATTTATTGAGGATGTTTCCTTTTAAGAACGGGATTTTGATGTATGATAGCGTTAAAATTTTCTTGCTTGACATAGAAATGGACCTATTGAGCATCAACGTCTTTACCGAAAGCGAATAAATATAATACAAACGCGGTGAATCACATAGAGAGTCTAGTTTCACTTCATTCAGGTAATTTTGGGAAAGGATCATAAAAGAAGAGCATGAAGTCGTATATGATTCGGGTAATCAAAGAATTATCTTTTGCATTTTGTTGATAATTTTTTCCATTATTTTTATTATTGATCTGCATTGTTTCTTTCGTATTACTCCTCATTCAATTCTAGTTTGTTATGAAACTAAAGTATTTGTAGAGTCGTTATGATCTATCTATTTCTATTACAAGTTAGATATAAGTATTCTAGAATTCTCGCACTAAAGTTGTCTCCAATGGGTAGTTTGATCTCCATTTGCATTACCTGGAAATAATCGGGAGTTATTCTGTCAACAGATTATCAGGATGAGATTTTGCTATTGAGGCGCTTCGATCCATACAAGACACATGAAGTTGAATTTTACTGGCTTGCTGCACAGAGGGACACACACGATCTCAGGCGAGTAAAGCACTATTTTGGAGTTTGGAGATAAAATATACAATTGTGTATTTTTGTACTCCAAGCGTTAAAAGATGTCTCGGAATATATTACCTAGAACTGCAAGATTTCAACTAAGTTTTTAAGTACACTTGTAATATTGGAGGAAATAGTGATAGTGCTAAGTTGTTACACAAACAACCATCATTAGTACAACTAAAATTTTCTATCTTCTTGTTGCTACTCCATGCATGTCTACTACAAAGCGCGACGTTGAATTATAATATCATGAATTCAAGTAAAACACATATATAAATATAGATACATCGAGGATCCAATCGAACTACAAATTGAGATCCTAATTCCTAAGTAGGTTTGTAGTTGCAGAAAATCCCACAACTACACTAAGTCTAAGTCATGAAGATGAACTCAAACATTAATGATATTATGCACCCCTCGACACTAAATATGATCTTTACACAAGTTTTGTATGGAGAATATGATGTTCTTATTAATATCACAAAGGTTCATACATATGAGAAAGATGATGAAAAGTAAAGCTAATTCTAGTGGTTTCTTCTTCTCTAGTGGTGGTTTTCAACTCTTTGTTCTTGAATGAACCCTTTTCAACCTGCCTATATCTTCATTATTTGAATCCTTATATAGCCAATTGTCATGGTAGAAGACAACTGAGTTCACGTGCAAGTCTCTGCTAGCTGATCTCTGTTCACTCTGTCTTATTCGCCAGGCTTTGGGAAGATGTCGCTATCTCTCGCATTGCTGCTCCGTGCTCTTCGTGCTAGGCTCGTCGTGTAGGTGTTTTTCTCGCTTATTCCCTTTGTCGTGTTATGTTCCTTCGCCTAATTTATCTCCTCACTTATGCTAGTAATTGTCTTAGTGAGGGCGAGATTATGGTTTAGTTCTGTGCGATATTTCGCCCCTACATTTTGCCTATTCTCGCGTTATTCTTCTGCAAGTGGAATAATGCGAGAACTCCTCGTCTAGTACTTCGTTTCAGACCCGTATTTTCATTTCTCTTCTTTGCCAACATGTTTCCGTGATTTTCGCGTAACCGTCGCACGTGTTAGCGGTTTCTTCCTCTTTAAACGGCACGTCTTTACTGCCCTCCTTCGGATAAATATCTAGGAGAGAGGTAAAAAGTTTTTTTATTTTCTTACTCCTCCTTCTCTCTTCCATGTTCATCTTCTTCCTTCAAACTTTTTTCTTTAGTGTCTTGCTTTCGACCCCATGGCAGATCAAGATATACCTGCTGCTGTTGCTCCTTCACTTTCTGGGTAAGTAAGTTTGCCTCAGTTAATAATTTAATGGATTTCTTTTGTCTTCTTTGCTACTAATTTAACATCCCCATACTAATCCCCATACTGTCAACTCTGTTTATGCAATGTGAAGCGGAAGCCTGTTAAAAATGGCTTGATGTCCTGGAGGAATATCGTACTACCCTTAAAGATAAAGGTTTCACAATTATTGTTTCTCCCGGTTCGTCGCCCGCTGTTCCTTTGAGTGAGAAGTAGATTTTAGAGGGTTCATGGAGTGCGACTCGTATGCCTGTCTCCCTATGTCAATTAAAAGCTGGTCTCCCGCTTCCTATCTTTGATCCTGAGGTTCCTCTATTCTATCAGATTCTCGCGAAGATGGATCGAGCCGCTTATCAACTTAGTGGGGATGTGATTCGTATTATCCGCGAATTTTTCGCTCCGAGCAACTGGCGTCGGGAAATCTCTTTGCCCCGATGTAGTGGATCCTTAGGATTATGCGGATCATACTGTTGAGTCTTTCTTTCAACAGTATAACGTGAATTGGTCCATGAAGGATGGTTCGCGTTGGGTGTTCGCTTGAATAGAGCTAAGTTGAAGGATGGCGCGAAAAGGCTTTTGAATATCGTGGATCACCATAGCAACACAAACTCATTTCTTCGTCATTCCAGCGATCCTATTCGAACTTTTTTTTGATCATTATGGGTCCTCTTCAATGGGGTCGTAATGCAGATGGGACTCCTCGCGGTGCTCCAGATATTTCGCTTGTGGGGTCTGATGCTCTCGCGTATTGTCCTTGGAAGTTCAACTGGCCTGACCGAGAAGATTGTGTATGAATACTTTTCTTTTTCTTCACTTTCTGCTTTATATATTGTGATTCTCACGTATCTTCTTTGGGTTCGTAGTTAGCGAAAGAGGCCACTTCTCTTGAGAGTAAGGCTAAGGCTGCCGCGAAGGCTGCTTCCAAGAAGAATAATAAGGAGCTCGCAGAGGTGAAAGCGTGGAAAGGATCCTCGCGTTCAAAAAAGGTTATGTGGCTTTCTTGTTTTGTAGATATGTTTTTTCATTCTTTTTGGCTGTTAAGTGGTTCTCTCTATGTTTCAGTCCTTCGCTGAGGAAATTGAGGATGGAGCGGGTGAAGAAGGTAAGGGAGGTGAAGGCTCCGAGAGCGAAGATGGGAAGTATGATCATAAAAGTCCCATTATCTCGCACGGATCCAAAAAGGCGAAGAGTAGTAAATTTAGCCAGACTTCAACTAGGCCTAAGGGTGCGCTGAAGAATAAGCCTCTCATTAGTGTTGTTAGTACTTTAACCTTGGGGTCTACCAATGCGTCTACCTCAGCCAATACTGTTGGACCGGTTGAGTTATCTTCGCTGGAAAATTTGCCATCGCAGATTCTGAGAGATGAATGAGTTCAAGTGGTTTTTATCATTCTTCCCATATGAAATCTCCTGAAAAATCTTCTTCTGAGGGTACCAGCATCGATTATGATTCTAAGATAGCTTCTATTGCCCAATTTTCCATGTCTGATCCTCATCTTGTTGTTGTTCGTGATTTGGCGTTGAACATTCCTCCTCGTTCTTCCCCTAGTGCTTCTCCGTTTGGATGGGAATTCCGTTCCGATCTTTCCCTTGATCATCATCTTGCGTTTGATTATTTGGTAAGTTTTCTATTGGGTAGCTCTTTCTTTTCTGTATGTTATGCTATTTTATGGACATCTTTCGCATGATTTTCAGAACGTGTGCCTCTTAATCGCCCAAGTTGAGGACTATCGCAGGGTTGTGAATGTAGTTCGCGCTCAATCTACCCAACTATCTTCCCTTAAGAATGAAGTTGCGAGTCTCCAAGGTGAAGTTTCCGTGCTCAAAAAGGACCGTAGTCGAATCATTGAGGAATTGACTGTTAAAGTAAATGTTGCTCGTGTTCGGAATGACCTTTTTTGCAGGTGTTTATGGGTAAAAATCGTTTCCGCCGATTTTGGTAAATTCGGTAGGTGAGTGAGAAATTGGTTTAAACCCTAAAAAAATGTGCTGCACGTGAGCACTTTCTAGATTCGAGAGATCAATCTGTACAAGTCCGGCCTAAACCAAGAAATGGCCGTTCCCGGACTTGCTTGGTCACAAAGTGGAGGAGAAGGGTTGATTTGGGGAGGGGAAGCAAAGAAAGGTGTTGAGACCAGAATAGTGCGGGAGAGAGTAGTGTCTCGACTTGTATCGAGAAAGTGAAAGCTTAGGAAGCTTGCAAGAGATGAAAGCTTTTTGGAGAGCTTGCAAAGTTGCCTTTTACTAGAGTGTTGTATTTTTCTCCCGACCGAGACCACGTTGTCCGGTGGAAATAGGTAAGACCTATTTATACAAGTCGATGTTGAAACGTACCACGGCCTCATGAAGGAAGAGAGTAAAGGGTGAAATAATGGGAGGAGGTGGTAACCGCAAGGTGTTTATGGGTGAAAACGTTTTCACCATTATTTCCTCATTTATTTGACCGCTTTATTCCTATTCACGCTTTCTTAATGTGGCGTAGTGTACGCACATCTCAGTGACCGCCAAACCAAAACCCTAGAAAGCATCCCCAGGTTTGTGTTGATGTCTCGAGTGTTGGTTGCACCTTGAGTGCAAGTGGCGCTGCTAGAGGCGCTTGTGGCATGTGCCACTGGCATGTGCCACTGGCATGTGCCACTGGCATGTGTGGAATGCCTTTGTTGCGGGTTGCACCTTGAGTGCAAGTGGCAACGCTAGAGCTGCTAGTGGCGTGTGTGGCATGTGCGGAATGCTTTGGTGGTAAGTTGTACGTTGAGTGTAAGTGGCAATGCCAGAGCTGCTAGTGGCGTGTGTGGCATGTGCCAATGGCATGCGTGGCTAATTTGGGTCACGCCCTGGTAGGAAAAGCTACCAGCGAGCGTGTTGGCATGTGCCAATGGCATGCGTGGCCAATTTGGGTCGCGCCCTGGTAGAAAAAGCTACCATCGAGCGTGTTGGCATGTGCCAATGGCATGCGTGGCCAATTTGGGTCGCGCCCTGGTAGGAAAAGCTACCAGCGAGCGTCTTGGCATGTGCCAATGGTATGCGTGGACAATTTGTCCTAGGTTGCATGGTTTGCAAGCCTAGGTGCGGGCGCTACTTTGGCATGGCACGGCTAGGGCCAAGGTAAGGGTGTTTGGCTTGGCGTGGCGTGACCAGCGTAGCTAGGGCCAAGGAAGAGTGTGTTTGGCATGGCACGGCTAGCTTGGGCAAGGTGTGGATGGCATGATTTACCATTGGCACGGAGGTGCGGCTAGCATGGTTGGCATGCTTTGGCACGTTTGGTGTGGATGGCATGATTTGCCATTGGCATAGAGGTGCGGCTAGCATGGTTGGCATGCTTCTAGCGCGTTTGGTATGGTGGCATAATTTTCCATTGGCATAGAGGTGCGTCTAGCTTAGGCTAGGTGTGGCTGGCATGATTTGCCATTGGCACGGAGGTGCGGCTAGCATGGTTGCCATGCTTTGGCGCGTTTGGTGTGACTAGCATAGCTAGGGCCAAGGCAGAGTGCGTTTGGCATGGCGCGGCTAGCTTGGGCTAGGTGTGGTCGGCATGATTTGCCATTGGCACGGAGGTGCGGCTAGCATGGTTGGCATGCTTTGGCGGCGTTTGGTGTGACTAGCATAGCTAGGGACAAGGCAGAGTGCGTTTGGCATGGCGCGGCTAGCTTGGGCTAGGTGTGGCTGGCATGATTTGCCATTGGCACGGAGGGGAATTAGGGTTTTGTTCGTTGTAACCCTAATTTAAAAAAAGACCCCCTATTAATTACTGACTACATGCATTAAATGTCCTAATAAATGTGTCACCGGTGACATTAGGTTATTTGGGGTTTTACGATTTTACCCTTTGTTTAAAAACCACCATCAACATTAAGTCCCCTGCTTAGCTCGGAACATGAGCTTTGTTGCGAGGTAAGCATAAGATGGTGACAAATTATCAACGAAGAAATCGTAAAGAGAATTGAGGAGGCTTGTCGACCTTTTTATAAATAGGATTTGGAATCCTTGCCTCTCCCGATTTTGCGCAAATCGGGAGGTCGGCACAATTGGGAAGTTAGCATCGTGAGAGACAGAAGTCAAGCGGCATTGAGAAGTTATCGCGAGTTGGGAAACGAGCGTGCTAGGCTGGCGACCGGCGCAAAGTGGGAAGTCGATCGTGCTAGTCAAGGGACCGCGCAAGATGGGGAAGCCGAGCGTGCTAGTTGGCGTGACTTGGGCGGTTGTTGGGAAGTTTGGGGAGACTGGCGCGAGCTTGATGGGACCGGTGAAAACAAGGAAGGAGTAAGTGTTTCTACAGATAGCAAAGTTTCCTTATTTTTCCTTCCTTCATGCGCAGCTTCAATCATGGCATCATCCATGACAAAAAATCTGGAAGCGTTATGTCCATCATTACTTCCTTTCCTTATTTAAGGTTCCGTATTCATACCCAACGTAATTGCATCATCTCCCTCGTTTGAGAAATGGTTCTTCTTTTTGAGTTTCTCTCTTTGTCATGTCGCACAGAGACAAATCATCTTCTAACCAGCCAAATTCTCCAGGTGAAGGCGCGAGGTCTGACTCTTGCAGGAGCATCCAAACAAAGGTTATTCGGGTTAAGAAAATCATAACGGTATGTTTTCTTCTTCTTCGGTGGACTGACGTACGCTTCACCGCTTGTTTGATGAATGGAAAATTTCCCTTTCCTGCAGAGATATCCCGTTGGAGCATGCGTTACTGTTATCGACGAGGATGACCTAGTCATTCCCTCCCTTCAAATCCAAACTCGTTGACTGCTGCAGACTTGGAGAACGCTGATTTAGGGCTCTCTTGTTATGAATACCCCTATGCAGGATTGTCATTCAGGACTCGTATGAGGTGTCTCTCCTCCAATTATCGGAATGTTGGCGGTTTCCTGGTGCGGAAAGAATTCGTGGTCATTTATACGAGGATATGGAAAACATACGGCCATATCGCTACCAGGAGCGTAGTGAAGTGCTGTTCGTCCGCCTTGGTTTCCGTAGTGAACTGTCTTTTGCCAATGATTGCTGAGATGGAGAATATGTCCATCCGTGCTGCGCGAAGGTCACCATTCAAAGGTGGGAGAACATGGTGTCCACCCGTGAATCCTTGGAGTTTAATATCACCAAGGTTGCGGCATCATCTCAATATTGTGAAGGTCGACTGGAGTATTCTTCTTTGGTGTGATTCTGGCCACAAAAGCCAAGCTTGAAGAGGAGAAAGCTTTGGCCCTGGAGTCTCGGAGGATTGAAGAGTTAACTCGAGACTTGAAGTGTAGGACTGAAAGATATCATGGTCGGTTGAAGATGATATTTTGTAGGGATTATAATTTACTAGATGGGCTTTTCTGATTTGTATCACAAGATTTGAAGGCTCCTCTCTTTTTTTTTTTTTTTTTGAAGAAATAAAGAAATTCCATTAATCTGTTGGATTGTATTGAAATTTGATAATTGGCAGGAAAGAAAGTAAAAGAAGAGAGGGTGTCTGGACGTTCACATTTTTGATGTAGCATGTTGCAGGGAAGTGATTAGGCGTAGTATGCCTTAAGCCACTTTTCGTTGATGACTGCCTCTAGCTTTCCCCCATCTTCTTTGATAATCTTGTAGTAACCACTGTCGTACGCTTTAGTGATTATGTACGGCCCTTCCCATTTCGGAGAAAACTTCGGTGCCGATGCATCTTGCTGGATGTGTTTGGAGGTTTTTAGCACCAGATCTCCTTCCTTGAAAACCACGGATTTTACATGGCTGTTGCACGCCCGGAAATCCTGTTTCCCATGCTTGTGCATGTTCCTCTGCCCGGGATCTTCTGGAGTCCATAGTATCTAGTTCCGCGATTCTGGCATTGAGTGATTTGGCTTCATTCCACTGAGGTCCACTCGCTACGACGATTCTGGCAGACGGGATCTTGATTTCTGCTGGGAGGATCGCGTTTGTACCGTAGACAAGGGAGTAGGGAGACATGCCGGTGGAGCTTCTAGGAGATGTTCTGTACGCCCATAGAGCCATCGGCAATTGCTCGTGCCAGTCACAGGATTGTGGGTGTCTTGTTCGGCCGAGGATTCGAGATCAGAGTCTTGTTGGTGCTTTCGGCTTGCTCATTCCCCTGGGGATAATAGACAGTAGAGAAGACTTGTTTAATTCCGTACCTCTCAAGTAGTTCCTGTACTTGCTTGTTAGCAAAAGGTGTGCCGTTGTCGGTGATGACATGTTTAGGTACGCCAAAACGGCAGATGATGTGTTCCTTGACGAATGCCGCGATCGTGGCTCCAGTGGTTCCTTTTAACGGGACAGCTTCAACCCACTTGGCAAAGTACTCGGTCGCGGTTATTATGTATTCATGCTATTTTGAGGATGGCGGGTTGATCTTCCCAATGATGTCGAGTCCCCAGCTATAAAAGGGCCACAGGCTACTTATCGAGTGTAAGGATGTTGGAGGCGCGTGGATGAGGTTTCTGTGAATCTGGCATTCTCGGCATTTCTGAACGAAAGTAGTCATGTCGTATTCCATGGTCGACCAAAAGTAGTACCTCTCGTGTATCTGCGAGAACAGTTGTTTCCCTTGGTGTTCGCCTTCGTGCATTTCTCTTAACATAACTGGGATTTACATGCAGCCCAAACACCGCATTAGACTTCCTCCGAAACTCTTGCGATATAAAACCCCATCATGGAACACGAATCTTTTGGACTTTTGTTTTAGCTTGGACGCATCCTCTTTGTCAGTAGGAAGAATGCCGTCGCGAAGGAAACCGATGTACGGCTCCCGCCAGTCCCCAGTGTGACTGATGTTGAGGACTTCTGTCTGACATGGGGGCGCCTGGCAATTGGGACACGCCTTATGGAGTAATCGGGATTGGGCTTCCATCTCCCAGAATAGTATCCAAGTCGTTGTAAACGACGATAGAGGGTTACTACGATGTTATTCCACAGGACTTGGTATATGAACATGTTCAAGTTGTTGTTGTGCTTCCTCTTTTCCTAGACACCTTGACAGAGAGTTTGGATTTCGATGATCTGGTAACATCTTGAAGCATAAAGAAATTCCGCAAATTCTTGAGGTCGACCTTCCCTTGGAAAAGTGAGTTGTTGTGTTCTTGAATGATAGGAGTTCTCCGGTCATCGTCTTTGGCTTTCTCGGGTTGTGAAATCCATGTTGAAGCTATGGTTCGCCGTTTTCTACCGTCGGGGTTTCTCGGATCCTTCGAATCGTAGCTTTGATGCTAGTGTAGCTAGGCGAGTCGACATGCTTGTTAACAAGTATTTCGCCGACATGTGTGATGGTTGCTTCGCCGAAATAATTTAATAGTTTTTGTGCTTCAGCCTGTATGGTGCCAAATCGATTCTTTTAATGCGTAAATCCCGTTTATCTCGGTTGATGAGTAATTTGGAATCTCCTCTTATCTCCAAACGCGTGGCCCCGGCTCGTTTAGCTAGTGATAGTCCAATGAGGAAGGCTTCGTATTCAGGTGAGTTATTGGTGCATGGAAAGTCTAGCTTGAAAGAGTGCGAGAAGACTTCTCCGTGCGGGAGATACTAGTACCACACCCGCTCCTCCTATTAGTGCTAGGGTGGAAGAGCCATCGAAGAACAGCAACCATGCTTCTTTTTCGACTAAGAAGATATCTGGAAGGTCTCCCGGGAGGTCTTCTCGTAACTCTGCGGTGTTTTCTCCTGGGAATGTTGCTAACAGGTCTGCAACAGCCTGTCCTTTTATGGCCCTCGGGGAAATGCACGTTATGTCGAACTCGATACCGCAGGAGCCATTTAGCCTTCTTCCTATCGTATGGGTTTCGAGAGAAGGAACTTTACAGGTCTGATTTGGATATTAACACCACCTTGTTGGAGAGGAGGTAGTGCCTGAACTGGATGGAATAAATTAACGCTAAACACGCCTTTTCTCGCTTTGGGGTATCTCGAGTTCGGCGTCTCTCAACATTCGGCGAAGTAATATATGAGATATTCAATTCCTTTGCTGGTCTTCTTGAGCGAGGAGGGCTCAATGGCGGTATCGCTAAAGGCTGTGTAAAGACATAGTGGCTTCCCTTGCATATGAGGCTTCATGACGGTCGGGGAGGACAGCGTTTCTTTGGATCTTCTCGGGTACGCTTTTCTTGAGACGTAGTCCATGTGAAATTCGCTCCTTTCTTGAATAGGGTAAACGCAGAATGAGTCGTGCCAGCCCCCGAGGTATGAAGCGGCGAATGTAGTTTACCTTTCCCATGAAACTACGGAGATCTTTTGCGGTTCGTGGTGGCGGCATCGTGAGGATAGCTTGCGTCTTGGACCGGGTCAACTTTTATCCTCGTTGGTCTGTTACTTGGAATCCTAAGAACTTCCCCCTAAGAGACACCAAAGGCGCATTTCAAAGGATTCATCTTCAACTTGTATTCGCGACATCTTTCGAACACTTGTCGTAGCGTTTCCGGATGATCCGCTCGAGTCTTCGATTTAACTACTACATCATCTACGTAAACTTCGAGTTGCTTGTGCATCATATATCGTGGAAGATGGTAGTCATGGCGCGTTGGTAAGTAGCACCAACGTTCTTCAAACCGAAAGGCATTACAGTGTAATAGAAGTTTCCGAGAGGGGTTCGGAAAGCAGTCTTACTCGCGTCGTGCTCATACATCTTTATCTGCTTGTAGCCGCTATATCCATCCATGAAAGAGAACATACCATGTCCACTGGTAGCGTCTACCAGCATGTCGATGTTAGGGAGCGGGAAATCGTCTTTATGGTAGCATTTGTTCAGATCTCTGAAATCGACACAATACCTCCGATCCCGACCATTCTTCTTTTAACGGAACGATATTGGCCAACCAGGTGGGATGGTGAATAGGTTTGAAAAACCAGCGGCTAGTAATTTACGGACCTCCGCCTTGATTTGTTCTTCTATGTCGTGTCTCGAATTGTCTTGGAGGTCGCTTGACCGGTTTGGATCCGGTACCACGTGCGGATGGTGGGTGACCGTTTTTCATCCAAGTCGCATTTCTTCGTAGGTCCATGCGAAACGTCCCGGTATTCTTTGAGTAGGTCGAATAACTTTGAGCGTTCTACGAGAATGTAGAGTCGAACCGATCAAACGGGTCGCGGAATTCCTCATTCCCTATATTGACAGCTTCGAGTTCGTCGGTGGTTAAGTCGGTCCCGTCTTGCGGCTTCGAGGCGTCGGAACTTTCTCCCCTTTTATTGTGAAAACATTATTTCGGCAGAGACCGGTCATGGTCTCCCCGGCTAATTGCTAACAACGGTGGTAATGTGTGAGTTTTCCTTTTGCTTCGTCCTGCGGTAAGGGTGCATTCTCGCTTGGTGCGGGCACGGGTTACGCCCGGTAGCGGGAGACTGGCGGGTCTTCCTTCTGAGGAGACGGTGGGAGGGTGGTCTCCTCTGTGGAGTATCTCCAGTTTG
This sequence comes from Papaver armeniacum, assembly GCA_023531295.1. Taxonomy (NCBI): domain Eukaryota; kingdom Viridiplantae; phylum Streptophyta; class Magnoliopsida; order Ranunculales; family Papaveraceae; genus Papaver; species Papaver armeniacum. Next base: position 326,485 of record JAJJWW010006204.1, on the reverse strand, counting down.
TCGCTATCTCTGAGCGATGTCCATTTTGGTAACAGTAAAATGAATCTTGGTCGTCACGCCTTTTGAACCCTCCTTCGCCCATGTGCTTCTACGCAGAGACTTGGTGCATAGGGGACAAAGACGCAGGATGCGGACAACTTCTCCGTTTAGCAATCTGCTTCGGGCATTGGTGGTATGTTGAAGGAACGATCTTGAGATTGTGCAGCCACGGCCTTCCTAGTATCATGTGGTAGTCTGGTTCCTTTTCAATCACCTCAAACTTCACGCTTGATTGAATCGGCCCTACTGCCAGCTCCAAGTTGATGTAGCCGTACGTGCTAGTTTGGTTGCCTTCAAAATCCGTCATCGTAGTGGGTTGTCGTACGATCTCGTTAGGTCGCACCCTGGAAGATTTAAGTGTCTTGAGAGTGATGACATTGGAAGATGCACCTGTGTCAATGAGCGCTCTTCGAAACTCTATGTTCCTGACGAGAGTCATAACATGCAAGGCCCGGTTGTGACCGTCTTCTACCATCATGTCGTCATCGGTGAAAACAATATTGTTGGTGGATCTTCCTGGGGATCCTTGGAGTCCCCGTGGGTGCGAGAACTAGTGACGCGTTCAAAGTTTGCTATTCGGTTAATAGTAGAGAATGTTTTTACTCGCTGGTCCTTGGAGAGGTGTGCAATTCACATAAGTTTTCTACCAACATGGTCGCCTCGGTCCGTGGCTTCCGGTCGGTGACGAAACCATTGATTTGAGAATGCTCATTCTGGATGTCAATCCCATGCTCTTGATCTCTTGGGGAACATGAACCACTTAGCTCCGATGTTAGGGTGATGAGGAAGTCGAGTATGTCATTAATCGCATCCTTCATTAGATCCATGTTTTTGGCATGGATCTCGTGAGCTCGCATCAGGTCAACCAGTCTTGGGACCTCTTCATTGGTCATATTGCTTCCAGAAACTGACGAGTTATCATGATCTTGAGCGGGATCAATGTTTGTGGAGATGGTCTGATAGACGACCATGCTTGCGTGAAATTTGAGGACGGAAACTGGAATTTGATGTTGTAACCGAAAGATCAATCCTCCCGCTGTGGTCGCCAATTGTTTATAAGTAAAAATCGTTTTCGCCGATTTTGGTAAATTCGGTAGGTGAATGACAAACTGGTTTAAACCCTAAACAAATTTGCTTCACGTGAGCACTTTCTAGATTTGAGAGATCAATCTGTACAAGTCCGGCCTAAACCAAGAAATGGCCGTTCTAGACTTGCTTCGGTCACAAAGTGGAGGAGAAGGGTTGATTTGGGGAGGGAAGCAAAGAAAGGTGTTGAGACCAAAATAATTCTGGGAGAGTAGTATCTCGACTTGTATCAGAAAGTGAAGCTTAGGAAGCTTGCAAGACATGAAAGCTTTTTTGGAGAGCTTGCAAAGTTGTCTTTTCTGAGAGTGTTGTATTTTTCTCCTGACCGAGACCTGTTGTCTGGTGGTAATAGGTAAGACCTATTTATAGAAGTCGAGGCTGAAACGTACCCTAGCCTCATGAAGGAAGAGAGCAAAGGGTGAAATAATGGGAGGAGGTGGTAACCGCAAGGTGTTTATGGGTGAAAATGTTTTCACCATTATTTCCTCATTTATTTGACCGCTTTATTCCTATTCACGCTTTCTTAATGTGAGCGTAGTGTACGCTGCATGCTGTGACCGTGAAACCAAAACCCTGGAAAGCATCCCCCAGTTTGTGTTGATGTCTCGAGTGTTGGTTGCACCTTGAGTGCAAGTGGCGCTGCTAGAGGCGCGTGTGGCATGTGTGGAATGCCTTTGTTGCGGATTGCACCTTGAGTGCAAGTGGCAACGCCAGAGCTGCTAGTGGCGTGTGTGGCATGTGCCAATGGCATGTGCGGAATGCTTTGGTGGTAAGTTGTACGTTAAGTGTAAGTGGCAATGCCAGAGCTGCTAGTGGCGTGTGTGGCATGTGCCAATGGCATGCGTGGCCAATTTGGCCTAGGTTGCATGGTTTGCAAGCCTAGGTGCGGGCGCTACTTTGGCATGGCACGGCTAGGGCCAAGGTAAGGGTGTTTGGCTTGGCGTGGCGTGACCAGCGTAGCTAGGGCCAAGGCAGAGTGTGTTTGGCATGGCGCGGCTAGCTTGGGCAAGGTGTGGCTGGCATGATTTGCCATTAGCACGGAGGTGCGACTAGCATGGTTGGCATGCTTTGGCGCGTTTGGTGTGGATGGCATGATTTTCCATTGGCATAAAGGTGCGGCTAGCATGGTTGGCATGCTTTGGCGCGTTTGGTATGGCTGGCATAATTTGCCATTGGCATAGAGGTGCGGCTAGCTTAGGCTAGGTGTGGCTGGCATGATTTTCCATTGGCACGGAGGTGCGGCTAGCATGGTTGGTATGCTTTGGAGCATTTGGTGTGACTAGCATAGCTAGGGCCAAGGCAGAATGTGTTTGGCATGGCGCGGCTAGCTTGGGCTAGGTGTGGCTGGCATGATTTGCCATTGGCACGGAGGTGCGGCTAGCATGGTTGGCATGCTTTGGCGCGTTTGGTGTGACTAGCATAGCTAGGGCCAAGGCAGAGTGCGTTTGGCATGGCACGACTAGCTTGGGCTAGGTGTGGCTGGCATGATTTGCCATCGGCACGGAGGGGAATTAGGGTTTTGTTCGTTGTAACCCTAATTTGAAAAAAATACCCCCTATTAATTACTGACTACATGCATTAAATGTCCTAATAAATGTGTCACCGGTGACATTAGGTTATTTGGGGTTTTAAGATTTTACCCTTTGTTTAAAAACCACCATCAACAGCAGGTAAGCCTTCTCATACTATCATTTCTACTTGTCATTGATTCCTTAGGGGTGGATTTCTTAGTTTAGTGTCGTGAGGTTCCTTGCAGAGGTCTTCAATTTGTCCGATATAGCCGTTGCTGCGAACATAGATAGGGACGCCCTTCTGGTGCATTTTAATTCTCTGAACCAAGAGTTTCTGTTGGCTGCGCATGAGAAGGACGATATCGAAGATGATTTCGATGATTACAGACAAAAGTATGAACATCTTAAATTCGAATTTAGAAAATTATATTCAGTTATAGGTGGGTCCCCGTCTCATGGTCTGTACTTCCGAGATATTGCTAAGCAGTTAGAGCGTGAGAAAACTGCTTTGAGCACTGAGAAGAATGAGATTATTGAAGATAGGGCGAGGATTCTTCAAGAAAATCATGAACTTCGCGTAATTCTTGAGAAGATCCTGAATCGTCTTAGAATTGAAGGCTATAATGATTTTGATAGGGCTTTAGGCGAGATTGAGGAGAATAGGGTTTATGTTGCTAAGCATGCTAGTTATGTTGAGCAACATCAAAAGATACTAGACTCCGTGATCATGTGCAAAGAAGGTGTCTTTGATAGCTTATCTTGGTCTTGTGTCTGTCTTTCTTCTTTTGGTGTTCTGATTTACTTTCTTCCTTTGCAGAAAGTGATAAGAATCTAAAGGCTGAGGTGGAGACTTTGTCAGGTAAGCTTGGGAAGGCGCAACCCTTAAAGGCGATGGTAGTTCATCTTCGCAGCAGGTGATTGACTTGACTAGGAGGCTTACTTTGGCAAACAACGAGGTTCTTCGCCTGAAGACAGAAGCAAAGCAGTACAAGGAGAACATGGAAGCCAAGTATGCTTTGCTGAAGTGCCGTAAGAGGGCCCAATTGTATAATTCTAATCGTCAGGCACAAAGACTTTGCAATAAGATTACAAGGGATACCGCTGATCGCATCACTACTGAGAATAATATTCCTGCTAGGACATTCCCTGATATTCCTGTTTCAGATGATGAATCTGTGGAGCGCGGGTTTAGTGATGAAGAAGCGGTTGATGAGTAATAGGCTAACGATCAGTCCATTGATGAGGATGGTATTGACGAGGAGGAATATTCTTCGGAGGATGAATTTGCTGAGGGAAAAGATGAAGTCGTTGTGGATGATGTCCAAGGCGAGCATCAACTCCCTCCTGTCGCCGAGGATGGTCAAGGTCCTACTTCGCAGTCTCAAGGTGGTGCTTCCAAATCTGAGGCCAAGGATTCCTCGCAAGTACCTTCTCCTTCGCATGATTGGGCATCAATCTGATTATGCTCATTTTCAAACATTTTAATCTATTGAAATAGTTTCTTCTGGGCGCTCCCAAGATTGGGGGGCAGAATATGAATTTTTGTTGATTCATGTTTTTCCCTGTTGTTAGAAGTTTTTAGACAAAAGTAGATGTATATATGCATTAGTTTATGTCACGATATTTAAGGTGTTCAACTGAAAAGGTGGGAGGCACATGAATTTAACATCCCCATACTTGCCTCTGCTTTCCACCTTTGAGGGCGAAGGACCTTAAATATTGTTTTTGGTTTGATTGGGTTATTGCATAAGGTAAGTATCTTAAAGAATATAAGTTTGTTTATGTGAGTCTATAGTTCTGGTATGGGATCATTTTTTATGACTAGCACAAGGTGTTAATAATGATCCTAAGCATGTTATGTTATATTATTATAGTATATCTTAAAATTTGTTTTGAGCATGGTACTTAAATGAAAATAAGGGTGTTCGCCTTGACCTCCTTCGCGTTTCAATGCTTGCCTCAGCGAGATTTTGTGTCGTTCTATTGGTTCTACTATCGCCTTGAGTTCTCTTCGCGCACCTTTATTTTTGCTTAATTTTATTAGGTCTTAATTGCCTCCTAATTAAGGTCTTACTGCCTTCCCCACATAGAACTTTAAAGGACTTATGGTCGCCTTGGGTAGGGTCTTCCACCTGTTGGGCGACGAGATCTCAGTTCCATGTGCTCTTGCGAGTCATTGGCCATCGTTCTCGCCTTAACTGTGTTAGTATTCTTACCTCCTCAACTATTCTGTGACAATGTACTAGGCCTAGGTACTCCATTGAGTAGAAATCCCCAATAAATTGTCGTCTTTGACACAATCAGCTCCCTAATAGAGGGTGTCGTCCATTTATATTGCCCCTGAATCGCCCCTTGAAGGAGGTCACCCCTAACCATATCAGTTGGGCTCCACACATACGGTGATACAACGACCAGTGTTGTCGCAACCTCATGCTTTTAGCCTATGTGGCTTATTAGGCTCGAGATCACACCCTATGTGGGGTTTCCTTGGACCGAGTGTATCACAAGTTCCAGGCATCTTCTATCTCCACTGGCATGCTTTTACACATCATACTGGAGAACTTATTCGTTTAGTGGTTCGTTCTCAGTGGCCTCCCATGGATATGCATTTCTCCCAAATATAAGTAACTTTTCAAGGATCAACAGCTATGACGCGCGTTAGGGATTAAGGGTCGCCTCTTACACACTGTGCAGTCCTCCGGTCGCACAATTTTGTGCGAACTAAGTTGAAACGCCATAACTGTAGTCCCAGCCTCCCTAGGTAGAGGTTTTAATAGTATATTGATGCCCCCTATTGAGGTCTTACAAATAACTTCTGTAGCTTTCGCGGTGTAGCTCTGATTTCGCCTTTGGCTTGCTCATTTTCTTATCAAGAGAATTGGTTTTGTATTTAGAGTTCCTTTGGTTAATACATGGTTTATTTTTTATTCCTCAGCTTCTCTGGTTATCTTTTCCTTCCTAGGGTATTTATTGCGAAACAAGTAGCATGCGATTGGTGATCTTCTTTCTTTCCTCAGACTGGTGCCGAGGCCTAGTTCTTGGCGATGTTATTCTTCTTGTCTTCGCGGATCTGTCTCCTGGTTCTTTTCCGCGATCTCCCAGCTTTCCTGTTTGTAGCACGCGATACATCGTGAATTTCATGGTTTCTCCTTGTAGCGATTTGGGTGTGATCTTCGCGTTGAGCCATTTTCTCCCATTGTTTATTTTGATACGTCATTCTTCTGCTCAACCGGTATCCCTTTTATCTCTGCATATGCATCTCGCTCCAAAGATTCTCATTTATTTGCCTCATTCTTCTTGCACCTCCATTTCTGTAGGATCTCTTGTGGTTTTCTCCATATCATGTTTCCCATTCGTACTCTTGTATTCTTCTTCTCAGATTCTGATTTTCTATCATCAACCATTCATGCTCTTGTACGAGGTTGATTCGTTCCTCCATCAATATCCTCTCCACTTTTTTCCATTGTGTGAATCTTGTTTCGTTCTCGCACTGAAGTGCTAAGATCTCCTCATCTCGGTTCTGATGGCTGAATTGGCTATCTCTTCTCCCATTTCCTCTGCTAATATCTATCATTGGTCTATCCGGTTCATATGGCTGCACCCACTCTGTCCAATATTGTGGATATTCCTTGACAATGGACGATTCTTTTTCATACCAACTGTTCAGATTTTCCCTTTGCATGACTAGGTTCTTTGATGTTTTTGAGTATTAATGAGACGTGGTGTTCTTGGAAGGAGTTTTTCACATAACTGAATTCCAAACAATGATGACCCTAGATAATGTATGAGCTTATTCTAGCGATGAGCATGAAGATGGTGGTAAATAATAACCTCACTCAATCAGAAGGTGATTTCTATCTGAACATCAACAAGAGAGGATAAATCCCCCCTGTTTCTAGCGCCAAAATGTAGTTGCGGAAAATCCCACAACTACACCCGATGAAGTGATAAGAACACTAAGTCTAAGTCATGAAGATGAACTCAAACATTAATGATATTGTACACCCCTCGACACTAAATATGATCTTTACACAAGTTTTGTATGGAGAATATGATGTTCTTATTAATATCACAAAGGTTCATACACATGAGAAAGATGATGAAAATTAAAGCTAATTCTAGTGGTTTCTTCTTCTCTAGTGGTGGTTTTCAACTCTTTGTTCTTGACTGAACCCTTTTCAACCTGCCCCTCTCTTCATTATTTGAATCCTTATATTTCCAATTGTCATGGTAGAAGACAACTGAGTTCACGTACAAGTCTCTGCTGGCTGATCTCTGTTCACTCTGTCTTATTCGCCAGGCTTTGGGAAGATGTCGCTATCTATCGCGTTGCTGCTCCATGCTCTTCGCGCTAGGCTCGTCGTGTAGGTGTTTCTCGCGCTTATTCCCTTTGTCGTGTTATGTTCCTTCGCCTAACTTCTCTCCTCGCTTATGCTCGTAATTGTCTTAGTGAGGGCGAGATTATGGGTTAGTTCTGTGCGATATTTCGCCTCTACAAGGTTAAGTAAGAGGGTGTGAGTGATCTCCCACACATCACAACTATAATATGCATATGCTAGAGCTTTCTTTTAAAGCCATTTACCCTGTTCAGGGTGTTTGTCAATTTCATATTCTCCAAGAGACACGGTTAGTTCACCCATCTATGTCTTAGTGGCAAGTTGTGTTCACAAGCGCACATAACTCAAAAGTCAAATTCACTTGCCGAGATATAAAATCTCAAAAAAGAAAAGAAATTTACTCTGTCAAGAAGTATGTTCTAAACAGAAATTAAGTTAATGATAATTTTACTATGGAAAACTTTTTACCGCTTAGTTTTGTTTTGCGGAACACGAAGACATGAAGGTTCAATCATATCTAACAAGAGCCACATACATTTTAAGGACAACCTGTAGAAATTTGAGGGGTGTGGTGTTGCAGTAGGTGTTGTTGTTGTTGTTGTTTCCGACATTCCCATCCTGCAAAGTATTAGGCTTCATTTTTTATTTACCACGGCACGAGCCTTCAAAAGATCAATCAATAGAGAGGAATTACTCTTCTCGAATGTGCAAACCCATCATACTTCATAACCTCTACGGGTAAAATCAAGTAATGGGTAAGAAATTAAATATCTGTTTAACCCGAAACTGAACAGACACACTTGGCATCTCTCATGAAATCTATACAAATAGCTAACTACTTTGTCAAAAATCAAAATATAACAATCACTTTCCAAATTTTCGGGTTTAGCGGCAAAGTTTAGACACGCAGTTTTAAGTTGCAAGCACTGGTATCTAGGGGTGTTCATGGTTACTGGTTAACCGAGAAACCGAACCAAACCAAATCGATTAGGGGGAAACCGAACCGAACCATTAACTAATGGTTGTATTTGGTTTAGAAAAGATGAAAACCGAGATTAATGGTTTGGTTTTGGTATGATAGAGAAACCGAACCAATAACCAATGGTTAACCGAATATTGATAAAAAAACAATCATTGATTAAATTTTCATTAGAGATGTCAATGCCATTAGTTAAATCTTCTTTTGATCTCTAGATTTAGAGTAAGCTTTAACTACTCTTGATATTCTTTTTATTTATTTTTTTGTCTCAGTAAATTTTTGTAAACCAATACTATTTTTTCTCAGTAAATTAGTATAATTTTTTTTTTTGGTTTGACATAATTATTGGTTAACCAAAAACCACTGGGAAAAACCGAAACCGGCTGGAACCATTTGGAAACCTAACCAATGGTTAATGAATTGGTTTGGTTTCAATTTTTAGAAACCGAGAGTATTGGTTTCGGTTTTGGTTTGGCTTGAAACCGAACCAAAACCGACCATGAACACCCCTACTGGTATCGGTCTGTCAGGACCAGAGTTGTTGCCACGGTATTCGCAGTTATTTCTTCACATAATTTTGACTCACACATGAGTTTCAATCGGGCAAGAACAAAGCGATCTGCTGCAACTAATAAATGTTCCACGATTGTAGTTGAAGTGCAATGAGCATCTAAATCAGAAAGTTCACGCGGTTCAGGAATTTTATCTGAGTACAAGAATAACAACATGGCCTGCAAGGCGGAAAAACTGGTAAATTTGTGCATTGAGGTAAAATATAGATGCTATTGTATTTTCAATCTAAAGCATGACAAGAAAATAATGAATTGTTAAAAGCCTTACCTCAAAAGCAAAGGGATCAAACTTTTTAATGGCTACCATTTCCACGTCTGGGTTACCCACCAATCCAAAAAACTGAGCTCGAAATACGGGACATTAAGCTGCAAGAATGACTTATGGGATTTGAAGGATTCATTGTCAACTTGAAAACTAATATCAGAACCAATTCCAGATTTCAGCAAACCCTCGAGATTCTGAATCATATCTGATGGAGGCCCAGGATAAATTGTTTTCCCTCTTCATCACGAGTTTGCATAGTTTCTACATGAGTTTTCACTACTTCGATCGTACAATGGATGCTAAGACAATCATCCTTGAGAAAACTCGAGGTCTCAAAGTTCGACCTTTTCACATAGTCATCCCATCCCCTGAAATTAATCAGTATGGGAACGTCATTGATGCGCTAGGCATCCCACATCATGATTGAAGCTGTTAAATGTGTTAAATTTAACGACAAAGATATTTTATGAGTAAGAGTTTCATAAAATACACAATGGGAAAGTATTTGGTAATGAGAAAGAGTTTCATAAAATATCAATGCAAATTTAACGCCATTAATTTGCATCAGCCCGATGCATACAAGGGTAGTCATAAATCGAGAGGCTTTCTAGTGCAATTAAAATTTTGAAGGCCTATATACAATGCGAAATAAATTACCAGTCTACTATATATATCCTAGCTAGTTTCTAAACAGCTTGAATTACCGATAATTAAAACAGCTGAAGCATTCAACATAATTCAAGAACCATCGGAATAGGAAAACCCCCGAACGTGGGTACGTACCAACATAAGCTTCCTGTCTTAAACGTCCTTGGATATGTACCATATTTCTTTTTTCCGCTTTGGTCCAGCAATTTGAATTCAAACAATGCCCTAACTTGTTGTCCAGGGTTTACTAACTGTAACTGTCTTTTTATACTCGGTTTGATCTCCGCATTGCCGGGAAATAATCGGGAGTTTATTTTCTCAACAGATTTTCAGGATGCGCTTCTTGAGAGATTGAGACGTTTCGATCAATACCAGACACAGAAAATTGAATCTTACATTTTTACTGCACAGTGGGATACACTTGATCAGGCAGAGTAAAACACTTGCTTTGGAGATAATCATTTTAAAAGATGTCTCATATTTAGGCATGCAATGTTTGTTCTTTTTATTTTCCGTCCTGCTGTTGTTAGCTTTGTTTTTGGAGTTTTGAGTCCTTGTTACGCTTAGATACTTTCCTATCTTGTTTATCTTTTTTCTTTTATCGATAAAATTATAATCTTAATTTTCTAGCACGCGGCCATGCGCATTACATTCTCAGGTAGAAGTCAAATAGGTTTTGTGCATGATAGGCCATATATTATTATAGATGCGGCTTTTTCTGTATTATATAAAGATATTAAAATCTATACATGTTGCTTTATCTAAGAGATGTTGTTCAAAAATGATCAGAACATAAACGCAGAGAAAAATGCACAAACTGAAACCAAACCATATCAAACTGAAACCATATGTATCACAAAATGATGAAGTACAATCAAATAGCGAACCAAGTGCATAAGCTAGCTATAAAAGATAAGTACCTGGCTTCAGTTAACTTCGTCTTCCTTCAAGATCGTCCTCCTAGTGAAACTAAGCTCTCTACATAATTCTCTGCATTAACCACTCCTGTAATATTACCCAGATGCACCCTTCTAACCCTTCTGTTTTTGGGGTTAAATAAAACAAAACCACCTGCAGTTTTGATCAGAATCTCACCATCTTTAATAGACCATATCAGCTTCGGATGACGATACTTGGTAATTGTTGATTCGGTGACAGTGATTTTCTTATTCCAAGATTCTCTCACGCCATATTTCTGCATCACCCATATATCAGCACGGATATAACGGATAACTGAAATTAAGCAAAGGCAGTCTTCCAACAGTCCCAAACTATTATATGCTTCAGAAGCTAACGGAGTAGCCTCTTCAGGAAGTGGCACTTCAACAAGTCTCTCATTGCAAATATTGAAAGCTACCATATGGTAGGTAGCTCCGGTGGTGCTATTTGCTGTATCCAACCAATGAAGAACCCCGTTGACAAGAACGCCATGAGTATTTTCCAGATGTCGATAACACGGGTAGTGAAGATGAGTTTCTATAGTTTTCCATGAATCTAATCCTAATGTATATACAAGAATCTCAGTAGTACAACCAGATTTGTAATCGTCCATAACCAGCTTGTAGTCATCAATTTCACAATCATAGCCAAACCCATATCTAGTGATGGCAAAGGAAAGATCACGTGGAGGTATTACTTTCTTATATTCTCTAGTTGTTGGATTCCAAATTATACAAAAGTTTTCATGTTTATCATTATTACCTAACCAAATCAAACCATTACAAGAGCAGATGAAGTGAACATATTTGTCTCCTTTAATTTCGAATGGGTAATCCATTCCCGTAGCTGCTCCAGCATTACATACAGGTTCATCATCCGATGAAGATGCCATCGAATCATAATCTATGGAGTATATTGAAGAATTGTTATCACAACCAGTAAACATGAGAACACCATGTTTAAGGTTTAAGTGATTCTTAACAAATATAGGGTTAGAAATTAGAGAACACCATATTTTGCATACGCACTTACAAGTTCCGATGGATTTCACCGGTAACGTCAGAAGAATATATACCTGAATCGCTTCCGGAAGGCTTGACAACGAAGACATTACAGTTGAAACAGTAGTTACGAGATACGAGAACCACAAAGAAAACTCTTGTGTTTATAGCTTGGAATACAAGTATGCAAGATTATATAGAGGTTTGCCTTGCACAGCAAGGGAATACAAACTACGAAGTTGCCATAATTAGAGCTTCTCCAATATAAGGCAATAATTCAAAAGTCTTGAGCCACATAGGAGTGCGTACGCCCTTGTTCTGATTTTGTTCCAACGTTCTGCATGACGAGCAACCAAAAAACCTTACCAAGTTTACATGTACAATTTCATTTTTTTGAAAAGTACATGTACAGTTTTTTTTTTTTTTTTTTTTTTTTTTTAGGCATATAAAATTGTTCTTGTGGGTTTCTAACTATATTTACAAGTACGTAAACAATGTCACGCATTTTGTCTTCTTCAACGAAACCTTGATTATTTACTACTGTTGTGGTCTAACTAAATCACCAAGATGCCTGTCGCTCTTACAACAACTTGCTGGAGGCTTATATGCATCACTCTTGCGATTTGTTTTTTTTGTTTTTTGTTTTTTGCATTTCCCTTTTTGGTTAGGAGTATTACACGAAGGCCATATTACATGTACACGCTGTTTAACAGTTAATCCAAAAATTTAGAATCATTCACAAATCACAAGAATGCGAAGAACCGGCCAATGTGGATGCCCATATAAGAAAAGAATACGCAGTTTCATATCGTTCTATTTGGTCTGTTTTCTCCTGGTTGTTTTGTTTCCTTAGGGGTGTGCAAAGCAATTACAAGCACACAAGCCAGAAATTACCCAATAAACTGATACTTAAGAGCCAGATTAAAAACTAACTAAAAATCTCTCTTCCTTCCAGTTCACCAAGAATTGTGAGTGACAACAGTAATACTCTGTCGTCCTTCAGCAGTTCCATCTTACAGCACCAAAAAGAAATTTTGGCAGCTCTCAAGTTCACCCAAGTAATCCCAGCTGAGAGATGCGGTAGATAAACCATTGTGCTTCCAGCATTTGATAACGCTATAGGAACAATTTGAAAGAAGCTGTTTTGTTATGTGGCTAAGAGATCGATTAAGTCAGAACCTAACCCAATGGAGCACTAGCCTAACAAATGGTCAGTCAGTCAGGATAGCACAAAATAAGTGCTATCCTGATTCTTTAGCCAAACTGCACTTGATCAACAATGAGGTTAATGCTACTGCATGTTCTACTTCAAATGAATTTCTTCTAGAAGTTGCCTCTGCAAAGCAGTTCGGTGCAAAACAACTGCACATTCCCACAAACCAGGAAGTTTCTTTTGCAATATTCTTCCTGTATGAACATTTACAAAAGGTTTTATGATTCTATCTCTGCCACCCCAACATCTGAATTCTTGCCAATAGAACTGGTAAAAGAAGCCCATATACTCAAATGATTCTCCTTATCTCAAATGTTCTAACAAATACTCTTTTTTTCATCCAATAATTAAATTTTAGAATCATTTAACTGGGATTAAATCCAACAACCCAAAAAACGTTATGTTTTTTTTTTTTTTTTTGGGAAACAATGAATCCTTCTATGCGATGTGAGAGTTCGTTTTTAGAAAAAAAAACTGGATTCATAGGTAAATGAACTCGTGAGCTCTGATGACGTGGCAGAGACTCGAAAGGCGATTTCTCTGAGTTTTCTGCTTCCGCCATTTTTTCCGTGATGGAGGTTGTTTCTTTAGCTTCTTCGAGTGATTCGCAGCGAAACGAAGAGCAAAGATCATCAATTGAAGAGAATTTGAACTTGGGGTTAGCTGATTTCCCTCCGTTGAGTAACTCTTTGGGTGAAAATGGAAGTCGAATAGAAAACCCTAGATCTGTTTCGAAATTGGGTTTGAATGGTGTTTGGTCCTCATTTTTACCGAATGAGAATGCGAATGGGAAGAGTAATGAAGTCAGTCCTATGATTTATCAACCTGCAGTGATGATGGGGGATAAAGAAGGGGTGCCAATTTCTTCTGAAATTCTCCAAGAGGAAGTTAAAGCTTGTGAGGAATTAGTGATTGGGTACTGTGTAGGTCGAAAACTTCCTTTCTCGATGGTGAAAAAAGCAACAGATGAACTGTGGAAGACGAAATCAGAGGTATCAATTACTTTACACAGTAGCAATTCATTTGTTTTCAAATTTATGAATGTAGATGATAGGAATTTAGCCCTAGATAAGGGGGCTTTCTACATTGGTAAGAGTCTGTTTATTGTCAGACCTTGGAGTCCATGGATTGAAAATTCCATTGCACATTTGAAGTCTATTCCTGTGTGGATCATGATTTATAATGTCCCTCTTCATCTCTGGAACAATATAGGTTTGAGTGCAATTGCTAGCTTTGTAGGTAAACCATTGTTGATGGATGAGTGCACTCGGAATAAAACTAGGCTTATGTATGCTAGAGTGCTTGTAGAGATTAGCATCGATTCTGTGTTTCCCAGCTCAATTCCACTGTGGGTTGATGGAAAATTTGTTATGAACCTCCCGGTGGAATATCAATGGAAACCTCAGAAGTGTGCTCTTTGTTCATCCTTTGGCCACTCTAGCAACATATGTTCGTTAAATGGGGCTAAGAGTAAAACCCGCAGGACTCCCTGGAAGAAGCAAACCTCTGCGACTCTAGAGAAGAGCCAGTCATTTTCTAAGGAGACGTCAATTGAGAAGGAAAATGATGGAGGTGTGAATATTGTGAACGTAGATGTGCTCATCCCACCCATTGATGTGCAACCCAACCAGCAAATGGTAGTAGATGGTGTAGGAGCTTTTGAGAAAATGGCAGAGAGTGGTGATCTGAATGAAGAACCGTTTATTGAAAGCAAGACTTATACTAGAAGGAATAAAGAATCAAGTAAGAGGTGTTTCAAACCAAAGCAAACTCCAATTTGTCATTTGAACCCTTTTGGCGTTTTAGGAGCAAGTTCTGAAATTGTTAATGCTGAAACGGTGGAAGCGCTTCCTAAGAGTCGAGAAGAAGAAGACAAGTCAGTTGATACATGTTGCGAAGTTGAGAAGAACCATGAGGATGTGGTTACTTGTGAAGATGCAAGCGAGAGTCCGAGCATGGAACTGATGTGGAAGAGTTGTGTGTTGAAAAGTTGAAGCCTTTAGAGGATATCTCTCGAAGAAAAACAATGTCGAGAGAGCAACATATAGGTTCTCTAATGAATCTAAGTTCCTTGCTAGGAGCACCTATTGGAGATAAAGAAGCCGAGGCGAAAAACATCTTTGGTGGCATCGTAGATAGATACAAATCCTCGAAAGCAGACAAGGATTTGGGTCCGAGCAGTGAGAAATTAGGTAGAGGAAAAAGAGCTTCTGCCAAGAAGAAGCTGTAGAATTCCCGTGATGCTCTTGAACTTTTCTTTTAGTTTGCTAGGCTTGCTAGCATTGTGACAGCTGTTTGGTTGGGTCGGCTTTTCAGCCTTCTCTTGTTGCGCTTAGGCGTCTTCTTCTCTTGTATTCTCTTTTTCTTTTTCAATAAAATTTTAACCTTTTTAGTCAAAAAAAAGAGAGTTCGTTTTTAGAGTGCTACGTTCTCATGTGTGTATTTTACTAATCAATTAATAATAAAAGAAAAAAAAAACATGAATTTTCTTCTGCCAAACTTCTCATTATATTCCGAAAAAGTTCCACTTCCAAAGCTATTCCTCCAGCAAGAGCCCAAAGACATCTTTGTAGAGAATCTCTGATAAACTGGCGGACTGGCTGATTTGCGTCAGATCCATCTCCTTGTTTTCTCCAAGCTGTGCCATCCAAAGAGCAGCTTCATTTCTTTTTCCCTCAACTTCAGACACGTGGAAATAAGCAAGCCCTTGTCTTTTTAGTGCGGAGGCATCAGAAGATATACTTGACATGAGCTCATAACCTTTCTCATACTCCTCTTTGTTCTTGGTTTTCATCATGCGCATGCAACATTTCTGGCAGTGACTTTCAGGTTCCTCCTCAGAAGCACTACAAAAACACAAGGCCTTGAGACGGTGAAAGTTCAAGACAAAGTCGATAACTGCTCCAGATGAGCAGTAGAAATGAACAAGAGAAACTTGATACTTCTTCGCCAACTGTACACCTAGGAAGACTCCTTGCAGCTTATGATAAAATGTTGAGACATGATCGGTTTTGGGAACATCCCTAGACCAAGCAGCTATTGGTCTATGGAAACAATCACATAAAATTGCTCCATATCCTGAACTCCCATCATTACTAAATACGCCTTCGGTATATATCTCAAAAACACCCTTTGCCACTTTCACTCGAGCCTTGATATCATCACCATCTTCATTCCCCATTGTTCCCCATATTTCCATACATAGCTTAAACCAATGAGCCTGTGTTGGAAAATAATATTCCTCATCGCTATCGTCGGAACTAAACTCGAGTTCATCTTCAGAACTGTAAAAGGAACATAAGAATATTATAACCAAGTCAGATAATTACAAACTAAAAATTTACTATACCCTCTTGGCAAACATTTTAATGATGACAATAACTAGATGCTATTTTAAATGTGAGATAATTTACCTCAGATCTCCGCCAGACTGCATCTTAGCGAAGATTTCTTCAAGCTTTTTAATCTTTAGGTCTATTTCTTCAATGGAAGGTTCTTTCTTTTCTTTCCTACCTTTGCGTATAATATCCTGCAAGAAATTTCATTGTACCAGCGTATAAGAACTAATAGGTTAGCGGGAAAGAAATATAGCAGATGATGATAAAAGTGAGCTCACCGGATGATTGCGCAACAGTTGTCTTATGCACAATTCCTTGAACGTTGATCTTTCTTCATCTGTTGCTAAACTTTCTTCATCCATAACTCCTCCTTCTCCGACCAATGGATGGGATCAGCCGCAGACAGAAAATAAAACTCCCCAAACTAGTTCTTCCAACAAAAGAAATAGTTTTGATTAAAATCTCGAATCAGCCAAAGAATCGTCGTTTGGTAGGCGATCAGCAACCTTAATCCTTTGAATTGGGATCCTAGTATTTATATTTATAGTGAAAAAAAAAAAAAAAAAAGAGTATCCTAAGTAAATAAGGAAACAGATTGATATGGATACCTAAAATAAATCTGGATAAAAAATAGAATCGGTTTCCTGAGTGAGCGACCGAGACCCAATTGTAATGCCAAGATCTCTCTTGTGAGTCATTAATTACTTTGACACTAAATTAATTATTAATTAATTAATTAATAATATGATTTCAGGTGATTTTCCTCTATTGTGGTTAAAAGCTGAACAAAGCTCTCTTCCTAGAGCTTCTGGCCCCAAAGGAATATATTTCCGGATTTTTCATACCACCGATATTACGTCCGGGAACACCATCAATACTATTTACGGAATTCTGTTTCGATCCTACTTGAGAATACTAACACGAAACCCTAATCTCCTCACGTTATCCTCCTCAACTTTCTTTCTGATGAAACCCTACGCAGTACACGAGCGAGAAAATACTTCTTCTTCTGCCTCTTTTCGGCTTCCTCTTCCTATTCTTTTTCACTCTTTCTCTGTCATGATTGTATTTTTATTTTGCAGGTAACTCTTTTGCTGATTAAAGCTGATTCTCTCAAGTTATCAGGTATCTCTCTCTATTCCTTTTCACTATTTATCTCTCACGATCGTTTTGTTATTTTGTTGGTAATTTTTTTTTTCGTTTAATTATTTGAGCTGATTCTTTGTTATCAGATATATAATGACTCCATATTTCCTTTTTTTAATAGATGTGCTTGATTTCTTTTCCTTTGTAGGAATTATATTCCGTTCCCAGTCTTTTATGGGTTGCTAATGGTACAACCAGTAAGTTCGTTAATGAGTTGCTATATTGTTTGCTACAAACAGTACATACTCCCCGAAACAGATGAAGAAGATTGGTTGTTGCTCTTGCTAAGATTAGTATTGTGGCAATGGTATGCTCTTTATGGAAAGTATTGTTTAGTTAGATAATAAAGAATGTCGTCGTTATTCTTTTTTTTTTCGAAGGGGAAGGTTATATTAAAAAACAAAAAAAAAAACAAACAAACCAAGGATTAAACCAAGGTCAATACAAAGAGATTACATACACATTAGAGTTTCCCAATTGCTCCAAATTAAACTAGGATCGACATACTTGAAAGTATCGTTATCACAAGACCATAAAACTACCAATTGCTTCACCAAATCTATATTTTCTTGCACGCACTTATGTCGACCTCCAAAGACCCTTCCATTCCTTTCCTTCCACAAAACCCAACAAATAGCAAAGTGTAAAATTTTCCAAACATCTCTACCTTTGCCTCGCAAAACATTGTTGTCCCATGCTTCAAATAATTGGAGTAAAGTGCTTGGAATAGGCCAAGCGATTCTGAAGGCAGCAATAAAGTATTTCCAAACTTCAAAAGAATAAGAGCAATGAATGAACATATGATTCGCTGATTCCCTAGCGTCATTACATAAGACGCATTGATCACTGTCTATGTTAACTCCACGGTGACTTAGCATATCCCTAGTTGGAAGAGAATCATGAAAAGTTGCCCATAGAATAAAGCTTACCTTGTTGGGAATATGAGCTTTCCATAGAAATTTGTTAAAACTGCACTCGTCCAAATCTCCTGTGAGTTGCTCATAGCATTTCGAGGTGCTAAAATTCTCCATAATCTCCATTTTATCATCTTCATCCACCAGAACAGGGACGTGATGTAAATCACGTTTTAGTAAGTCCCACTCTAATTGCTCATTCGAATTTAAAGGCCTTTTGAAATCATAAACCCATTCTCCATTCACTATCATGTCCGAGATTGTAGCATTCTTCATCCTTGTACACAACCGGAAAAAGATCCTGCAATGTTCCCCTATCAAACCAATGGTCCTTGGCTTCATGTCGTCGTTATTCTGAAATTAGGTGTATTTACAAACTCGATTATGTGATCCGACTAATGTATTAAAATGTTATTGGTGCAAGTTGTTCCATTCTCTTAGTCATATGCAGCCTAAACACTGGCGCATGTGCATTATATCGTGTATCTCGACTTGGAAGAGCAGGTACACGAGGTGCCTGGATGGGGATTGACTACCTGATATGCAAGCAAGGTTCGAAACGTGGTGTGTAAATGTTGTGGTTAAAATTAATTGATTATTATTATTTTGGTTAAACACAGGATCGAAATTGGGGATGCCTAAACCATCTTTATAATTCATGTGGACTACAGGTACGCAGTAGGAAGCATTGGGTCTGTTGTTAGACATGCTGTCATGGCAGTATGTGTGCTTGAAGCAAAAACTGAATACCAAGATAAAATTGTGTGGAACATCACATGAACGGTGATTCTATACTTGCTGTTTAGTGCATTTTTATTATGTCAGTTACCTTAACATTTCTCTAAAAATGTTCAGAAATATATATTAGCTATGTCTTCTCTTTGTTGGTTTTCCATAAAGGGCTGTAATGAAGGCTAATAGGAGGAATACGTGTTAGTGTATTTGTAAATCTAATGTCTATAACAGCACTTTGAAGTCCTGAGAAACGTAGTTTTACCTCCTATATTTGGATGAAGATTATGTGGCGAACTGGGATCCTAAAGTTTGGATTTGTGTCTGAAAAAGTGACCAGTGACCGCAATATGTTTTTTGTCTTTCAGTATTTGAGTATTTGTGAATGTCAGTTGTTTACAGTTTTTAATACCATCACCTCAACTATATTTGTTAGTTTGGACGATGACGGTGTATGGAAGGCATTTTGGGAGATTTAATTACCAACGGATGCTTATGCATGTACTGAAGAATGTAGACTTTAGTGGGTCAGAAAACACCCAACCGAAATAAGGACCGGAAGTGATACACACCGCGGGCTGGATCCCGCGGTGTGTACAACAAGAGATAGAAGAGGTAGTCCCGTATGACCCGGCGGTTTAGCAGGGGCTGTGTTCAGTGTGGGTCCCACCCCCTCTCTCACACTCTCACTGATGTGGGATGGTCCACGGGTCAATCATTTCTGAATAAGGATTGACATAAAAGATGGCGCTGCTAAAAGGAGATTCATCCATTTTATTATTCTTTATTTTTAATTTTGTTAATTGACTATTTTCAATATTACCATTTTTAGTAATTAAATATTTTTATTGCCTTTTTTTTTTACCTAATTCACTAACACCAAAATATATTTTTCTCTATAAAATATTTAGACCCTTGCAACGCACGGGTGTAAGAACTAGTATAAGCCATTTTCCTAAATATACATCTTTTGCGAGACTAGAAATTCTTGTACTTTCTCGAATCGAATTTATAGACGAGCGCTGCAATGAGCCTTTTCCAGTGCCCTGTCCTTCAAATTTTGTGGATGAGACACTGCACCTGGTCTGATACGAAGAGGTTCTGTATTTCAAACCCTGCACTGAAAAACTTGGGTTTTTTTAATCATGAAGAAGAGGAAGAAGTTCTTCGAAACTTCTCTCTCGAAATTCATGCACCAAGTCTAGAGGTTCTCATCTACATAGGTTGGGTTGCAAAGGATTATGCCTTGTCTAGCTTTCCAAAACTGGGTGATGCACATATTGACTTTTTCTTTGATGAATAATATGCACACATTGACTTTTTCTTTGACTTTTTCTCATCTACATAGGTTGGGTTGCAAAGGATTATAGTGCAGTTCTAAGTAAGTTTTTTCGAGCACTTGCACATGTAGCGAATCTAACCATTACTGATCGAACCTTACAGGTACTAGTTCTTGCTTGCTGCTACTTTTGTAAGTTTATGTTTGTGTTTTCTGTCACAATTCGGACACATCATATATTTATTACTGCCTTTGTCATGAATAGGTGCTCTCCTTTGCAGAAGATTTATTGAGAAATTTACCTTCATTTCATAATTTGCACGAGTTCTGCCTGACCCAGAAACTAACTGCTGATAAAGCTCTAGTTGCTTTGCTCGGAGCAGCACCTAATCTGGTGTCACTCGTATTTGATGGGGCAAGTTACAAGTGCACAAAACTTTTTTCACTGATTAGAAAACAGTTTTGGGAGTACATTTGTTAACCTATTATACTTATGGTGTCTATCTTTTTTAATTTCAAATTCAGTTTGGTCCACGTTTCATTGGCAAAAAAAGTTCAGTTGATAGATCCCTCATAAGAATACAAAAGGGATAAAGAATCAACTTATTTCAGGGACGAAAAGAAGAAAAGAAATCCTAAAAACAAAAAGCAAACATAAATTAAGAGAAAATTTCGTAACAATTAACTGAGGCTGCATATCATCAACACTCTAATCTAATTGTCCAATAATTGAGTTAGTCGGACAAACAAGAAGTCTGGGTATCTAATCTCATTTGCACCGGGATCGATCGAGAGATATTTCTTCCTCGCCATACTTGGGTACCTCTCTTCCTAGCTAGGTAAACAAGAAACTAGAGTGTTTCTTTATCCTCAGAAAAACTAAAGAAAAAGAATAACGCATATCTCCAGCAGTAAGGCAAACCCAAGAACAGTTAAACTTTCAATGTGTTTTTTCTTGGAAGCACTTGTATGATGAATTGGCCGCAATGTTCCTACTAAAATTGAAGATTTTTCATGATCATTAATATTTCCATCAATTCTTTCTTTGAACACAAATTCAAATGTCCCCTTGTATCCAGTGTACCTCTATATATGAAAACACCCTCCTTCACAATACTTCCTTCTTCTTTTTGCTTTCGATGACGATTCTTGTTCCGGTAAAGATACTTTAAATACTACGTCATCAGAAGCAACAAGATATAACTCACCGGTTGTGTCTAACCTTAGGACTACTGGCACACTTTGGGAACCCTTAAGCGCCTCTGATATTATTACTCTTTTTTCGCCTTGGTTTAGTACTGCAACTAAACCATCAGTCTGTTGAGCAGATAATCTGTTACCACCGGAGATAAGATGAGCTCCAAAACGAAAACAGTGTCAGAGATGTTACAAAACCTAGTTCTCAACGTAGTATTTGTTTTCTACAAGTGCGTTACTATTATCACCAGCTATTTATTTTTTTTAGTTTTTCTTAGAGGCAAACCATCTTTCGGCCGGAGAAAGTGTTATGGTTTTTGGCACTCGCCGCACTTATCAAGAACTGATATAAGCCTACTGGCGCAAACTTTAGACTTTAATTTTTAAAAGCTTTGCTTAGGCAAGCAGGAGCGGAGCAGGTTTTAGAAAATGGGCGGGCAAGTTACCAACCAACACATATTTTAGGGTGCAAATGGGCTAAAATGCTTAAAATTTGGCTTAAATGGTCATAATTGGGCTTGGGAGCTGGTTGGACTGGGTGGACAATTGCACACCCACCCTTCCATGTGGCTCCGCCCCCGTAGGCAAGGCACTTTTCAGTTAGCATTAATTATTGATCCCGTTTGCTTATCAGCCTACTTATCTAGTGTTATATGTACGAAGATTTTGTTTTGCAATTCTAGTTCCTTCTCATCGTATGATTTCAAGTGATCCGACTGTCTTTTTTCTTTTTTCAAAATTTTGAAAATCTCGTCCGTTGTTTAATAATTTTGTATAATATCAAGGAATTGTCTATTTTTAATAATTTTCCTCTGTTTTCGCCCAATTGCTTTGATTTCGTAGGGATGTTCAAAGCAGTTACATGGGCACAAGCCAGAAGTCACGCATTAACAAACATTTTAAGAGCCTTTTCCTCTTCCAGTTCACAATAATTGTGAGTGACTACATGAATACCCTTTCCTCCGGCGATTCCCACTTACAACACCAAAATAAACTTTGGCAGCTCTCAACTTCACCCGAGTAATCGCACCTGAAAGACCCAATAGATAAACCATTCTGCTTCAAGCAGTTGGCAACATTATTAAGACACTCTGACACAAGCTGAGTTTGGACTTGATTTCTTCAGCATTTGTCATGTAGCTAAGAGATCGGTTAAAGCAGACCCTGCCCCAATAGATCGTCATAAGTTAACTATGGAATCTTTTACTTCTTCCTCTTACTTGAACGCCGGGCTTAGATTAGTAAGTGTGGGTACAAAATACCGCACACCAACCAAATATGCGAAATAAGGATTATCAAGACCGAGCGAAGACAATCACATACAACTTATCCAGAATGACGCATCACATGTCGTCAGCTTAATCACGAGTAAAGTGTGAACATTTGTGCGATAGTCAAGAAACCGTGCGTCAACAATAAATTTCACGCGACGTTGACGCACGTCAGATCCGAAATTAGGGGCTTTATTAGCTGTCATCCACTATGTAAACTCCTATATAAGGAGCCGAGCGACCTTGTATTGAGGGAGAGCTTTTTGAGAGTCTAGACAAGATATTTAGGAGAGAGAAAGATTATTTTCTTCCCAAGTTAGGGTTTTCCCATTACTTTGTACCTAATTTGAAGATCTTAATGAATGTTCTTGTGATTCTCATGGAGTTAACTTAGATTGTTCTATAGATTTTACTAAGGGTGTGGTTGTAGGATTTCCTGCAACTACATTTTGGCGCTAGAAATCAGCTCCGAATGATGTAAGTTGTTGGTGGACTTCCTTAAAAACAACTAAGAAGATATTCATAGTCTTGGAAAAGTTTGGAAGTTTAGATCTAAAAGATTCAATCAACAACTTTTTGTTTCAAAAAAACAATCTTCATTAGTAAAATATTTGGTCCTTAAAATAGTATTTTTATCTTTGAAAAGCGAAAAAATTGTTACAGATAAACAAGATGGTGAGACAAACAACTGCAGCAGAACAAGCAGTAGCAACTAGGAGGAGCAGAAGAATCGCTGGTAGAAGAAGGAGTGAAATCGCCGAATCCTCAAGGATGGGAGATCGAAACAATAGAGGAAATCAAGTCCAAACTCAGATCCAAAGCGAACCAGTGCAGGATAACATTATCGATTACGATAGAGTAAGCGTTCATTCCGTAAATACATATTTAACAGAAGAAGAAGAGGAAAGAACTGGAGCTCCAGGACTAATATAAGGGAATGGAGATAACATGACAATCGAGAAACTTCAACAAAGGTTGATTGCAGAAAGAATGAGAGAGGATGAAGAGCGTGCGAATTTGACGCGCCAGAATAATGAGTTAAGAGAAGAGAACATAATATTACAAGAGAAAAGATCAAGAAGCACCACACGTGTGATCTCAAGGTCAAGGACAAGCATGAGTACGTCAAGACGTAGCCAATCTAGTCGAAGGGATATCAGACAAGAATCACCTTCGGATAATATTGCTGAAACTTTCAGGTAAATGACGAGTTACAGGATCAACACGGTGAAAATCGCATAGAACAACAACCAGTTGATGATCGATACGTACATCATGGCGACGATCACCGCGTGCAAGAGGGTAACAGTGACAATAGACGCGAACAACAAGGCGAGCGGTATCGTACTCATCATGACCAGGATGAGGAAGATGATGAAGAACAAGGAAGAATTATACTACAAGGAAGAGAAATGATAAGAGATCAACGTGAACGCGATGAAGAAGCTTCAAGGAATAACACCACACATGTATATGCAAGGAATGAAAGAGAAAGACGCAGACAAAGAAGAGAATAAGCTGAAGAGAGAGAGATACAAGAAGCTATACGTCAAAATAATCATGACAATAGAGTAAGGCAAGCAAGATTAGCAGAGATGAGAGATGCATCAAGATGCAGATCAAACCATGAAAGAGAAAATCCTTAGAGGATTAGCAGAGATGAGAGAAATGATAACGGCACGAAGAAATGGAGGCAGACGACAACTAGATGAAGCGATAGAAGAAGCGGGAAGAACACCATTCGCTAGACGAATACAATGTGCAGTTATACCACCTAAATATAATCTACCTGCGTTTACTACATCTTTGATGGAAGCACATGTGCGGTGCAACATATAAGAGCGTCATGTAGATCTCTCTTACAATGGGAAGCAAACGATGCGGTACTCTGTAAATATTTCCCTGCGAGCCTAACCGGAGAAGATTTGCAATGGTTTGAAGGTTTACCAGTCGGTACCATCCGATCATTTCATCACTTACAAAACATCTTTCTACGATAATAAATCAGTAATAATATGTTAAGACCCGGAATAGAGAAGGTGTTAAACTTACATAGAAGAACCAATGAAAGCTTGTGAAAGTTAACCACGTGTTAGAGGAGCATGTGCAGTGAAATGGCCGGACGAGTAGATGAGAGAAACCTTATACTAGCCTTCATCAACGCACTATTTGCAACAAATTTATTGTATACACATATCTTTAGGATAAAAGATACGATAACCATGACAGAATTACGCGAGTATCAAGAGGAGTACATCGCTCTTGAAGAAAAGCAAAAAGAAATAGAATCTTATCCAGTGGCGATCACGAACGCAGGAAATACCAGTCTACTCCCAAGAACAACAAATGCCGTTGCAAGTACATCTTAAGGGAACCAAGGAAAGAAGATAGTGGAAGAAGAACAAAAACTGGTGGCTATGGGTAGTAGGGATCAAGAAGAATTTGAAAGAGAAAGACAATTCAACAATCGCGGAGGAAATAATAAGATTCAGAGGCTTAATGACCAGACAGAAGGATATGGAGGGCGAAAGCAATATCATAACCAATGCCAAGGAGGTAATTGAGTAGTCTGGGAACATATAAAGATACCGCATCTAAACACCACAATAGAAAAATCTGGGAAGCAATAATTTTGATGAAAGAAATACCAGCACCACCAAATATGGGAGATGAACCGCCACCAGGTAGGAGAAGTAGAGAATTCTGTGCCTATCATCGTTTCCACGGTCACACAACTTACAACTGTATAAATGTGAAGAAAATCATACTAAGAATGATTGATCAGGGAAAGCTAGACCACTTCCTAGTACATCAACCACAGAATCTACCACCACCACCACCTGCAGGGTATGCACAAGATAGGGAGGCATGAAAGAATACATATCTGATCGAAGTAGGGGCGAAGGCAAAGAATTTATATTTTAATTCAATAATACATTCATTCAGAAACATAGAAGATTTCCATGACAATGTTCTAAGTCGAGTTCATGCAAGAGATAGTGACGGAAGGGAGATACTCAACCTTGCGAAGATATCACTATTGAAAGATTGGCAGAAGCATCCTATTTTATTTAATGCGAAAGAAGTACCAGGAGGTGGAGAACAACACGAGAGCCCATTATGGTCAAGTTAGAAATCAATCCAAAGGCAAAAGCTGATCAAGATGAAGAGGAGAATGCGAACACATGGGCTATAAACAGAATATTGATAGATCCCGGCAGTTCAGTTGATATTATGTTTTATCACACATACAATACTATGGGTGGTTGAGATGAAGAACTCATCCCATCAACTTACAAGATTTATGGTTTCAACGGAACAACTAACAAGCCAAAGGGAGAGATAACGATACGAATTTCTTTAAGAAGCATATCAACAGAAATAGTATTCTGCGTCGTTGATGTAGAATCACCCTATAATGCTTTGATAGGAATACCATGGTTACATGGTATTCTAGGAGTGGCTTCAACTTTTCACCAATGCATCAAGTTCCCTCTACCTCAAGGTGTTGGAGTAATAAGAGGAGATCCAAATGAAGGTAAAACTTGCCAAGAGATTGATGTTGAAAAATTTGAGGAACGCACAAGCAAGCGAAGAAATTGGAAGAAGCAGATACAAGATAGCCAGAGAAGCGAGCGATTAATGGTAGATGATGTGAACAAGGAGAGTGAAATAAGAAAGATTTCCGCGAAGGCGACAACGACCGCACAAGAAATAAAACGTGATAAGTGTGTTAACAAGAGCGAATTACAGGAAGGAGATTTGGTGAGGAGGAAGAAACCGCCCTATCAGAAAAATAGTAAGAAACAAATGGAGATTATATGGGAAGGGCCATACAGAATCAGGAAGATAGTTGGAAATGGAATGTATGAATTAGTAGATGAAAAGGAAGGAGAACCATCTGATGAATTATGGAACCAAGTGTACCTGAAGAAATATGGTCCGTGCGGCAGTCATAGCACATCAGAAGCTGCAGAACGTATGCGAATCAATGTATTGGAAAACATACGCGAACATGAAGTCGTTTAAAAAGTAGTTACATGTGGCCGAATAAGCAAAGAGATAAGATATCAACATTGTATTAATCAAGAGTATGAATGCAAATGAAAAAATTTATTTTTTTTATGAAAATGTCATACCAGAAAAAGGCAAAAATAAGACCTTAATAGAAGTCAACATAAGTAAAGACTCCAATTAGGGAGGCTATGCATCCAATTGTGGCGTGCACCCTAATTCGCATACAGCAAGAGGCAATAATAAGACCTAATACGCGTCATTATTGGGGAAAACCTGGTTAGCATGACTCAGGTGAAAGATACACCGACCCTGGAGCCTGAGTCATGGAGATTTGGGGTGAAACGAAATCCCATCCAGGAGAGGCGTCCAAATCTAAAGATTAAGGTGATAAGGTCTCTTCTAAGGAGTGCAGAAACTAGATCAAGGCGCCGAGGTACATGGTTGAGTCAAGGGTGCCTGGGGCGTACCTGGCCACTCTCGACAAGTCTTGACTATGATGCACTCGGTCCGAAGAAACCCCACTTTAGGTGCGGTCTTGTAACAACAAGCCATATCGAGGGAGGGATAAGAGGCCACGAAAACAACTGATTGTTGCATCACTGGATGGAAGAGCCCACCCTAACCCGGGAGGGGTAAGATTCCTTGAATGGGTAATCAGGGGGAATATAAGGACGGCACCCTCTATTAGGGAGCTGAATTGTGTCAAAAGACGCAAATATCATGAGACTTTTTACTCACGGGAGTATTAAGACTTGTCGTATTTGCGGGTCAATAAAACCTGTAGAGGAAATAATACAAGAAGATGTTAGAGCATTGCGCGGTCGAACTCGCATGCGTTGCTATCTCAAGCATGTTTGTCAATCTTAGTGATCAAAACTATAAGTCTTGATTTATAGTCTATTATAGCTAAGTCTCGGACTAGGATAGAAAGTTTAGTTGAGCTCAAGAACTCCATGACAATCATCATACAAGACAAAGGACTACTTAAGGAACTGGTGGAACTTCATCGACTAAAAGGTATGTGGAGACTTGGACTTATCTATCACTCAAAAGTCTATCTACTCTATCTCCTATTTTGAGACAAAAGTCGTTTTGCTATATAGACTTTGATTATACACATTTGTTATTTCGAGCCGAGTTTATCTCGCCTATTTATTTCTCGAAATATGTATTGGTAAGCTTTCGCTTTGGCCAAGTTCATCTTTACCTAGTGACGAAAGTCATGTTATGTTTCAATCACTTTGAAAATTGCTTTGACGAAAAATGGTTTGTGAATAACAACTATATAACATCCTCTAAGAATGTTTCAATGATTGAAATGAGAGTTTAGATTATATAACCAATGGTGGATATAAGCATTGCGTGGCAACACCTTTTTTCCTTGAACCGAAGTTTGCGAACTTTGTTTATCAAGAGAACCTGAATAAGAGCCGTGAACTCAGTCCGCGAACTCATTCCGCGAACCAGTCCGCGAACTGACGGAAGTTCTCGACCCGAACTAGGTGATAACCGTTTCTATTGATTTTGTTAATTTTGGGTGTGTGTATGAAAAAAGAGTCTAAACCCTAAACAATGTACTGCACGGGAGTACTTTTGATTCGAGATATCAATCTATACAATCCTGGCCTAAACCAAGAAATGGCCGTTCCAGGCTTGCTTCGGTCACAAAGTGAAGGAGAAGGGTTGGTCTTAGGGAGGGAAGCGAAGAGAGTGTTGAGACCAAAATAGTTGATTCTAAAGGTGTGGTTTGTTTTATGATTTGTATCGGAAGTAGAACTGGTTATCCGAATGGAAAGCTACCAGGTGATTTCTAGATACTGTATTGTTGCCAACCCAAACTTGTTGTTTGGTGAAAATAGGTGAAGCCTATTTATACAAGTCATATTGAAACGTACCCTGGTCTAGTAGGAAGTAGAAACGATTGAGTGGTGGAAGAATAAAGTAACGTGTAACCGTCAGACGTTATGCTTCCATGATGAGGGAAGTGAATCTGTGTAACCGTCAGTCATTACGCTTCTATGATGAAGGAAATGAATTGTTTATAGCGTTACTTTTCACATCCACTAATTGTCCTACTTCATGACATTTTCTTGTAACGGGAGCATTGCACGCCGCACGCTGTAAACCTCCAGACCAATACCCTGATGAGTATCCCCCAGTTTGTGACATGTTTGATGTCTCGAGTGTTTTCGTGGAAAACGTGTTACAGGTTGTTATGTGTGGCAAGTCAAAGTCAAGAGACTTTGCCATAGGAAAATAGCATGTGATTCTATTAGGCTTGTCTTGGTCGGCCGCCTAAAACTTGCCACAAGTCCGTCAGTTTGGTGGTGAACTTGAATGGCTGAGATTACATCTCATGAGGAAGGATAGACGTTGATTATGGCCACATATTTGTTGTGTAACAAAGTGGCACTATTAGCACAGTGGCGCCTGGCGTAGCGGGTTGCCTGGGACTTGCCGCAAGTCCGTACATTCAGTGGCGAACTTAGATGGCTGAGATTGCATATTATGAGGAAGCGCGGCCGTTGATTATGGCCACATCTTTGTTGTGTAACAAAGTGGCGCCATTGGCATAGTAGCGCCTGGTGGAGCCATGGCATAGCGGCATGCTAATGGCGTAGCCGCGGCATAACGGCATGCTAGTAGTCGTGGCATGGCGGCATGCCAGTGGCGTTGTGGCATGGCCACGCATGTGGCGTTGTAGCATGGCCAAAGCTAAGGTTTGACTTCGTGGCCAAAATTAGGGCTTGGCGACGTGTCCAAGGGTAAGATTTGTCGTCGTGGTAAGAATTAAGGCTTGGCGGCATGGCCAAGGCTAGGATTTGGCGCCGTGGTAAGAATTAGGGCTCGGCGACGTGGGCAAGTCTAGGATTTGGCGTCGTGGTAAGAACTAGGGCTTGGCAGCGTGGCCAAGGCTAGGATTTGGTGTCGTGGTAAGAATTAGGGCTTGGAGGCGTGTCCAAGGCTAGGATTTGGCGTCGTGGTAAGAATTAGAGCTTGGCGGCGTGGCCAAGGATAAAGTGGCTTGCTACCGCGGCAGAGTGGCATGTTGGCATGCCGATCAATATGTTGTTATGGTAAGACGCGTTTGGCTTGCCAGTTAGTATGGTGGCGCGGCAGGGTGCATTTGGCATTTAATGTATGGTGGAAAGTTTAGAGCGACTTGATTGGCCAAGAAAAGGGTCCGGCCAAGCATGGGCGTGGCTACACTTCTGATGACAGTGTGGCGGATTTAGAGCGACCTGATTGGTCGATTTGAAGAGAGTCGGCCAAGCATGGGCGTGGATACACTTCTGGTGAGAGTGTGGCGGCTTTAGAGCGACCTGATTGGTCTATGGTAAGTGGGGCCGGAAAGTATGGGCCCAGCCACAACTTATGTGCACGTGGCTAATTTGAGGCGACACGATTGGTCGAGAGAAATAGGGACGGTTTAGGAAGGGGCGTGGCCAATGGAAAGTGTCTCCTGTTGGCCTAAGGCATGGCCATGCCTCCCTTTGTTGCCGCGGTTCCCTGTTTTCTAATTCTGAGCAAGGTTTTGCACCTGCTAATCCATGGTGGATTAATTACGTAGTTTTCCTAGGTTTAATTTCAACAAGCAAGGTCTGAAATACTGCGCGAGGCGCAAAACCCTAACTTCTGCAAGTTATTCAGGTCAATTGATTGAATTCTATGTGTTGACATAGAGTTCTTTTATGTTCATTTCCAGAGAGAAGCATGCTTTTTCTGATTGAATACCTTATGCAAAGACCTTATCCTTGATACTTGGAAATTCTTGCTACTCTGTTGCGAGTGAACACAAATCGTCATGCCATATAAACATTAAGGGTTCAGCCGGAGAACATAGCATACAAGGCATTCAAAGGAACTTATATTAAGTGAATATAGGCGAGGTGTCGAAATTTACAGAACATCTGGGATGGTTGCTACATTCGCCAGTCTGGATAAATTTCATGTAAGTATATTGAATGGCTCAATAAATATGTCGGTGGATAGATTAGCACTCACGGCACCGTTTCCTTTACAGAGTGACGTCTTATCAGATGTAAGGTTTTACGATTTCAACCCTAAGCTAAAAACCACCATCAACACCACTATGCTAGGATCAAGTAAAAATCATCGTGATACACGAGGATTGGGCTATAAGGGAATAGATGCTCCAAGTATTAGCAAAGAGGTAAAATTTGTCAAGGCTAGTGATTCTTCTCAACGAAAGGTTTCCACTGATGACAAAAGTGAAATACCTTCACCGGAAGTTAAGGTTCGAAAGAGCAAAGTATATCAACCTCCAAAGTCAGCAAACATGGATCGGGGTAAGAACATTCCTTATGTTTGCCACTATTGCGGAAATAAAGGTCACCTGGAAAGGAGATGTCGTTTCCTTATAAGGAATGAGAAACTTCATGATGTTCTTGTTTGGGCATCACAAGAAGTTGTGAAACCAAGATCATATGTTAAGACTAATCCCCTTAACGCTACAAGTTATAACTGTCCAACCGTTAGGCAAATGAATCAGAGCAAGGAGACGCTCTTGGATACGGGTACTCAGATTGCAGTTGAAGTGAATGTATTTTTTTCTTAAGATTGCTTGAGGTAATACTAATCTCAAAGGTTCTGTTTTTTTATCTATATTTGGTTATTTGTGAAAAATGGTTGACGGGGACGAAGATCCGAAAAATCCCTTAGGAGAACATTCGGATCCCACAAATAAAGATAAAGAAACAAACGAAGAAATACTTCATTCACATAGATCACAACTCAATGTAGAAAATTTTACAGGAACCAATAACTTTGGTTTATGGAGAACGGACGTAATGGATGCTCTTGTTCATCTTGACCTAGAAGAAGCTCTAGAAGGTCAGCCAGTGGAGATGTCTGACAAGCACTGGAAAAAGATGAATAAATTGTGTCTTGCTTCGATACGAGGGTGTTTAGAAATTGCAGTAAGAGTTAATTATTAGCACGAGACTTCAGCTAAGGATCTCTGAGAAAAGCTAGAGAAGGAATACCTTGTGAAGAACGTGGCCAATAGGATACATCTTAAAAGTAATTTGTATCTCTATAACATAAATAGAGGTGCAACCTTAACCGAGCACCTATATTCATATAATAAACTTCTTGCTGAGTTGGTTAACTACGATGAGAAGATCAACGACGAGGAACAAGCTTTGTGTCTGATAAACTCTCTTCCTGAAAAGTATGAACCCGTGATAAAAGCATTAATGCACGGAAAGGACAAGATGACATACACAGAGGTCACTATATCATTTCGTAGTGAGGAGTTTAGGAAGATGGATCGTGAAGACCTTGCAAGTGAAACTAACAATTACTTACTTCTTGCAAGAGGTCGTTCAATAGACAAGAGAAGGAAGACTGGTGGTTATGGGAAAGGTAGAGGACGTTCTAAGAGTAGAACGCGACTGCAGAAAGATGAGTGTGCTTGGTGTCATGAGTTCGGTCATTGGGCTAAGGATTGTCCTAAGCGTAAGGAAATAGAAGGAGATAACAACAAGACCGAGGTGAACATTGCAAAAGGTAATGAAGAATCAGATGATGCTTCTGATTTCTCGCTAACTGTGACACCATCAGCTTGTGATATTATAAATGGTACATGGGTATTAGATACTGGAGCAACATATCATATATGTCCATATCGTGACTGGTTCTCAAGTTTTGAAGAGCTTGATGGAGAAGTACGTATGGGAAACAATCGTACCTGCAGGGTGATTGGGATTGGTAGTGTTCGTATCAATATGCATGATGGTATGGTTAGAGAGCTGAAGGAGGTAAGATTTGTACCTGCCATAAATAAGAATCTGATTTCACTCGGAACTTTAGAAGCTAAGGGCTATAAGATAGTCGCCGAAAATGGTGTTCTAAAGGTAATCTCTGGATCTTTGGTAATCATGAAGGGCACACGTCATCATAACTTGTACTGCTTGATTGGGAGTATAACGACAGGAGATGTTTCTATTTCTGAACACATCGAGAGTGCAGCTACCGAGAAAACAAAGCTATGACACATGAGACTTGCAAATCCAGGTGAGAAGTCGTTGCATAGGTTGATTCAACAAGACTTGTTGAAAGGTGCTATTGCCTGCAATTTAGCATTTTGTGAACATTGTGTTAAGGTCAAGAAAACAAGAACAAGTTTTATCACATCTATCCACAATACTAGTGGAGTTCTTGACTATATTCACTCAGATGTTTGGGGTCCTTCCAAGAATGCATCATTGGGAGGGAAAAAATAGTTTTTGTCGTTCATTGATGATTATTCTAGGCACGTATGGGTGTACACCATGAGGCATAAGGAAGAAGTCCTAAAAATCTTTGTGAGGTGGAAAAAGGCAACTGAGGCTCAAACTGGAAGAAAGATCAAAGTACTACGTTCGGACAATGGTGGAGAGTACAAGAGTGATCCGTTCTTGCAAGTATGTCAGGATGAGGGGATAAAGAGGCACTTCACAGTTAAGAAGACACCGCAACAGAATGGGGTAGCTGAATGCATGAATCGTACTTTGCTGGAGAAGGTATGATGTATGTTATCTAATGCTGGATTAGGTAAAGCGTTTTGGGCTGAGGCAGTTTCATATGCGTGCTTCCTCATTAATATGTTGCCATCAGCTGCATTAGAAGGTAAAACTCCTATGGAGAAGTGGTTTGGTAAATCATCTTATGATTATGACTCAATTCATATCTTTGGTTATCCTGCGTGGTATCATGTTAGTGAAAACAAGCTTGATAGTCGTGATGTGAAAAGAATCTTTGTGGGTATGAAAAGTGGAGTGAAAGGGTTCAAAATTTGGAATCCAGTTAAGAAGGAGATAGTCATGAGTAGAGATGTCACATTTGATGAGATGTCTATGGTAAAGTCTTGGGGTTCTCGACAGGTGGAGAACAGAAGCACCAATACTAATGAGCCTTTGCAGCAGGTGGAGATTGATGCAACTCCACCAAATCCAGTTAAGTTTGTATCTGTTCAGAATACCTCTGAAGACATTGGGTCTGCAAGAGAGGTAACTACTGAAGTTCCAAATGATAGTGACACTATTGAGGGAGAGGAACAAGAGTCGGTAGAAGATACAGAAGCTACGGTCACGGAGACCATAGCGACCAGCAAACCGAGAAGATCAACCAGGAAGCCTGGTTGGATGAATGATTACATTGATTATGCATTACCAGTTGTTGAAGATGGTACTCCTACTTCCTATTTAGAAGTTGTACGCTATACAGAGTGTAAAGAATGGGAAGGAGAAATGAAGGACGAGATGGAGTCTCTTTACAAGAATGGTACATGGATTCTTATGAAGCTTCCGAACGGTAAGAAGGCCATAGGGTGCAAGTGGGTATATGCTAAGAAAGAAGGATCTTCGATGAATCAAGTACGCTACAAGGCAAGGTTAGTTTCAAAAGGTTATGCCCAAAGAGAACGGATTGACTACAATGAGGTGTTCTCTCCGGTGGTAAAACACTCATCAATCCGTATTTTTTTGGCCTTGGTAGCACAATATGATTTAGACCTAGTTCAGCTAGATAAGATGGCGTTCTTACATGGTGATCTAGAAGAGGAGATCTATATGACTCAGCCGAGTGGGTTCAAAGTTGCTGGAAAAGAAGATTGTGTATGTAAACTAAAGAGATCGTTATGCAGGGCCGAAGCAGTCTCCAAGACAATGGTACAAGCGATTTGACCAGTTTATGATAGGCCAAACATACACAAGAAGTCACTATGACCATTGTGTATACTTCAAGAAGCTACGTGATGAGTCTTTCATATATTTGCTCTTGTATGTCGATGATATGCTGATTGCATCGAATAACAAGAAAGAGATTGATAATTTGAAGTGCAAGTTGTCATCTGAGTTTGAGATGAAAGATCTGGGAGAGGCTAAGAAGATTCTTGGTATGGAGATTCAATGTGACAGAGAGAAGGGTAAGGTTTGTTTGTCTCAGAAGGCATATTAGAAGAAAGTGTTACAGAAGTTTGGTGTCTACGAAGGAACTAAATCCGTAAGTACTCCCCTTGCTGCTCATTTTAAGTTGAATGCTCGTATGTCTCCCACTGCTAAAGAAGATCGAAAGTATATGGCAAGTCCCATATGCTGAGGCTGTTGGTAGCTTGATGTATACGATGGTATGTACAACGCCGGACATTTCACATGCAGTTAGTATGGTCAGCCGTTATATGCATTTTCCTGGTAAGGGACATTGGCATCTTTGTGAAATGTATTTTGAGGTATCTTTATGGTACAGTTGATGTTGGCTTGGAGTTTGTGAAGGATAGAAGAAACAATCAGTTTTGTGTTGGGTATGTGGATTCTGACTATGTCGGTGATTTGGACAAGAGACGTTCAACTACAGGGTATGTATTTACCATAGCAGGAGCACCAGTTAGTTGGAGATCAATATTGCAGTCTACTGTGGCGCTTTCAACTACGGAGGCGGAGTGTATGGCAGTGACAGAGGCATTTAAGGAGGCTATATGGTTACAAGGTTTGTTAGATGACTTAGGAAATGTGCAAGACCAACTGCCTGTGCATTGTGATAGTCTAAGTGCAATTCATTTGGCTAAGAATCAAGTGCATCATGCTAGAACCAAACATATAGACATACGGTTTCACTTTGTGAGAGAATTTCTTGAAGAAGAAGACATTCTACTTGTGAAGATCGATACCAAAGACAATCCAGATGATATGTTGACTAAAGTAATATCTGGGATCAAGTTTCGACATTGTTCGAAATTGATCCACATCCTTCCGGTTTGGTGAAAGGCCCTTTTGGGGTAGAGGTTCTTAGGAACCTGGTGGAGGTCTTCTAGCAAGGTCATTTGAGTGAACTACGGTCGGGTTTGATTCCTATTGAGGATACGTAGGCAGCCAGTGATGGTTCAATCGACGTTGGAAGATGGAGGTGATTTTATCTATTGATCGTCTCATGCATGAATGCATGATCCGAGGTGGAGAATTGTTGGTAGGTCGGTCAAGGTCTAGATTAGGAAATCTAGTTGGTTAAGGAAACCAAGTACTTGTGTCCTAAGTATAGCAGCTTAAGAGGTTTGTCTCTTAGAGCTAGGTTAGGAAACCCTATACTTGTAGGAAAGTAATCCTTGTTAAGGAATGTGTCAAGTCCTATTGATGTGTATAAATAACCATAGAGAGAACTAGAGAAAACACACCAGAACTAGTAAGAGTTCTCTTCTTCTCTGCTTAGGCTTTGTATATTCCAACCTATACGGTGATATATAAAATTGCTTATTCCTTCCCGAGGATTCAACCTCGTTAAATACTTGTTCTTCTTGTGTGTGTGATTGTGTTCTTGGCGATATTGAGATACCTCGTAGTAGTGCAAACCTAACGCTTCCGCAGGCTTTGGCGCAACAATACCTTGATAATTTACGCCTTTGTCCGAGCATCTCACAGT
This sequence comes from Papaver armeniacum, assembly GCA_023531295.1. Lineage (NCBI taxonomy): Eukaryota > Viridiplantae > Streptophyta > Magnoliopsida > Ranunculales > Papaveraceae > Papaver > Papaver armeniacum. The sequence continues at coordinate 290,584 of JAJJWW010006204.1, read as the reverse complement.
TCTAGCTTGACTGTGAGAAATACCGGAAGAATGCCCGTGGCACTAATAGAGAGTGGGTCCCATCCCGCTTCAGAAGTTAGCATGGGCCCACCCCTATAAGTGCCACGGGAATTCTCCCGATATTTGTCATAATTTCATTTTCCGTTAAATCTATGCCAGGTGCATTAACGGCTTTACGAATGCCATTTTTTTTCCTATTTTGTTGATGTGATTTGCACCCAAAATAAATTTGTGACACAAACGTTTTTTTGTGACTCAAACAAATGAACCAAAAAACAAAAAGGAAAAAACAAATAAGTGAAATAAAATAAAATACACTAGCTTAGCCTGGCATTTTTAGGGCGACCCCAAAAGAATTAGGGGCGACACAAAATGACAAAAAAGGTCACCCAAACCTAAAACAAAGCCACCCCTTATCTCAAATTTTTCGAAATGGCAAATATGCCCTCCATAATCGGTAGTTAAGTCTATAATCGGGAGAAATTTGTTATATAGAGGAGATTCCATTTTCATATAATTGAGAATTTCCACAATCGGTAGTTTCATGATGTTTATTGCCTACCGATTGTACAATCGGTAGTTTCATAATGTTTATTGCCTCCCGATTATGGTAATAGCCCCAAATTCGAATTTTTCAAAAACTAATAGGAATTTTAGATTTCTCTATTTCCACAATCGGTAGTTTATGATGTTTATTGCCTACCGATTGTACAATCGGTAGTTTCATAATGTTTATTGTCTCCCGATTATGGTAATAGCCCCAAATTCGAAATTTTTAAAAACCAATAGGAATTTTAGATTTCTCTATTTCCATAATCGGTAGTTTTATGATGTTTATTGCCTACCGATTGTACAATCGGTAGTTTCATAATGTTTATTGCCTCCCGATTAAGGTAATAGCCCCAAATTCGAAATTTTTAAAAACCAATAGGAATTTTAGATTTCTCTATTTCCACAATCGGTAGTTTTATGATGTTTATTGCCTACCGATTGTACAATCGGTAGTTTCATAATGTTTATTGCCTCCCGATTATGGTAATAGCCCCAAATTCGAAATTTTCAAAAACCAATAGGAATTTTAGATTTCTCTATTTCCACAATCGGTAGTTTCATGATGTTTATTGCCTACCGATTGTACAATCGGTAGTTTCATGGGTAGTTTCATAATGTTTATTGCCCCCGATTATGATCGTAGCCCCAAATTAGAAATTTTCAAAAACCAATAGGGATTTTAGATTTCTTTATTTCCACAATCGGTAGTTTAATGATGTTTATTGCCTACCGATTGTACAATCGGTAGTTTCATAATGTTTATTGCCTCCCGATTATGGTAATAGCCCCAAATTCGAAATTTTCAAAAACCAATAGGGATTTTAGATTTCTCTATTTCCACAATCGGTAGTTTCATGATGTTTATTGCCTACCGATTGTACAATCGGTAGTTTCATAATGTTTATTGCCTCCCGATTATGGTCGTAGCCCAAAATTTAATTTTTTCAAAAACCAAAGCTAGGAAGAAAAGAACATAGTCACAATCGGTAGATAATTTTTTTTTCTAAGCTATCGATTATGAAGGAATATATAAGTATTTTCAACCTATTTTGTCATTTTGTGTCGCCCCTAATTCTTTCGGGGTCGCCCCTAAAAATGCCAGGCTAGCTTAGGTCCAGGCCAGTGTCGTATTTTAATTCTTTGGTTAGAACTTGGAAATGGTGATCGAGATACTATACGAATTTTATTCCACTATTTATTTTTTATTTAGTTAGTATTTTTGGGTGTAAATGAATCAAAATGAATTCAGTTATAAAATGACAGTAAAGGCGAAGTTGTATAGGCGCAGTTACTTTTTGTTCGATGGAGTATGTAGTCGTTAGATATGACAATGTAAAAGAGAGAAACACTGGAACCAATGTTCAGCAAAACTAGCTTCATGTTTCTCTTTCATCCGATTTTCGCTCTGTAAACCGGGTAGACCGAGTTGAATCAACCATTAACGCCCCTGTCCATTAACGCCCGTCCTCTTCCATGTGAGTAAATCTAAGTCTACAGACATATGAAATTAAACACGGTGATAAAATCAAACCCAATACCCAGCTCCCTTCGAGAAAATGCTCTGGAGTAGCGAGTAAAACCCTTTCTGGGGTGCCGGACTTGTTGCCAGAGCGGATCGAGACAGATTGGTTTCATGGCTTTGTTTCGTATTAAGTCGCAATTGATGGATTAGGCTACTGCTCTTTTTCCCGGTGAGTCGGCCGAGTTCTTTTTATTCTTTCAGTATAGTAAGGTCTTTAGTTAATTCCCTACTTATTCTTCTAGTTTGATTCTTATTCTTAGGATAGATTGGTTTTCTGTGTTGTGAATGTTTAGATTTGTATACGAATTTCAAATTGAAAGTGGGTTTCTTATTCCTTGCTAGGGTCTATATTTAGTTTTTCCTAGGATTAATATCGGAGGCTGTTTGGAATTGGAGTTTTTAATTTGATAAATTTGTAGAAGCAATTGGAAGTAAACAAACGTGTTGGTTTGTGATCATAAAAGTTTGAGGAGATTTTAGTTCTCATGGTTTTAGATACTGTTGGGGAAGACTACGAGTCAAGTCGGCTTGTGGTGTACCGAATCTATCAGGCTTGTGATGTACCGATTCGGACTTAATTAGGCTTGTAAGAGAATTTCTAGGATTTTCTTGGGGTCGTACCCATTTTGTATTGCTGAAAAACAAAGAAAGCATAAATCCACATCTCCGGAAACAAAAGATTGCCAACTTAAGTTTGAGATGTTGATGTAAGATGAACTTAAAACACTACTAAAATAGGGTACATTTCTTTAAAGGTTCGGTTTACACCAGTATTGATTTACCACACGTTGATTGATTTATTGCAACAAATATCAGCTTTGGCTTTTAAGTGATTCTTGTTCGTTGAGTGATTCTTGTTATTGAGTTATTCTTGTTCGTTGTGATTCTTGTTCATTGTAATTCTTGGAAGGGTTCAATCTATAGATTCTTGGTTCTTGATTAAGTGATTTTTGTTCGTTTAAGTGTTTCTTGTTAGTTAAGTGATTCTTGTTCGTGTCTACAGGGTTGCTTGGGTTTCGGGTTCTGGGTGGTGACTCAGTCAAAAATTTTGGTTTGAGTTAGTCATTGTAAGGTTTCTTTGGCTGTGTATTCTTAAATTGGAGGCGACTGTCGTGTAAACAACAAATTCTAAAAATAGTTCTCATTTGCATCATGAAAAGGAAAAAAAGTAAGTGGAAAGAAAAGAAAGGAAACATAACAATCAGTAAGAGTGATTCAAGGCAGGTACAAGAAAAATAAAAGAGAACACCGATCAAGCCATCGACCAACATCAAGCCTCATCTTCACTAGACGAGATCACTACTACATCAACTTCCTGTGGATCTGGATTAGGCTGAAAAACTCGTTCACTGCTGGTAGTATCTGCAACATGAGCAGCAACAACAACCATCGGTTCTTCAACCACACTGGTAGTGCATATTTCAGAGGAAGACTGGGTACCTTGACTTGGATCATCGGTATTGGATTTATTTCTAGCACCGCAGGAGTCTACTACAGGACCTTTGAGAGGGATAGAACTATCCAAGGAGGAAATATAAGCACTGGGAGCAAAAACGGCAGCAATCATAACTTCAGGAGAAGGAGGAACAAAAGTCTCAGGCTCATCGACCTCTGGATATTAATCATTAACATCATCATCGGAAAAAATACCATACAGTTGATGAACATCATGAAGTGCGTTCAGATAGGCAGCATGTGCAGAGGTTACGTTAGGTGGATGAACTTGCAGAGTTACAGGATTACTAAGATAAAAATGCTCCCTATCAATGAGGAAGTCCTCCCTCATCTGATTAGTTACAAGCACTCCATGAATGAACTGTGACATCTTAAAATGAGAGTAGAGAGGAATCAAAGTTTAAAAGATGCAAATGTAATTCAAGGGGGAGAAAAAAGATGTTGTAAAAGAAAGATAGATTTGCACAAATTTATACTGGGAGAATGGGGGGAACTGTTTAGAGAAAAAGTTGTTGCAATTAATATCTCAACCACAAATTTCATTTTTCTCACAAATTCTGGCAGATGCTCCGGCAAACAAAACACTGAAAAAAGCCTTGTGTTATTTCGAGTAATTGTCATAAAAAAGCATAACTCACCCCTTTTCATTTATCATTTTCAGGTACATCGAGGTCCGGCTGATTGGGGAGATTATCCGGGACATCTACATTTGCCTGGCTTGTGGTATCGGTATCCGGATCAAGTTTCTTCCTCGGGTCTGGGCTATTCTGTAGAGTCTTATCAACATCCAGTACCTACTCCAGAAACAACAACCACATACCTTACAACACACAACCCCTAAAGCATCTAGTCTTTCCATACCATGCTTATAGAGTAAGCGGCAACCTAAACAACAACATGCCATCACTCAATCACCTAGCCATCTTAGGATATGCCCCCAGCAGTCAAGTACAGGCACCTCGTGCTTGTAAATCTAAAAATGTAGAGAACCCTCTCATTAACAGCAAAAACCATCATCTAAACTACTGTTTATATGCCAGTACAAAAACAAGTTCCCAAAAATAACTAAAAAATCCAAAGGTAATGAAAGAAAAGGTACGACACGAGATAAAAATTCAACTTGCAAAATGTGTAATGCCAGAGCTTTTAACTGATATTCACTTAAGCCTCTCCTGCAAAAAAAACAAAAATTGAGTGGAAGGTGTTTGTCAAAATGAGTGAATCGGTGGAGGAATTGAATAGACTAGCAAGCCGAATGGAAGAACAACTAAGCCTGCCGGAGGAAGATTCTGAGGTGGTGATTATAAACAGGGAGATCCTAGCAAAAGAAACAATTGATTGGAACTTAACAATGTTGAGTAGAATATGTGTGAATAGGAATGTGTTGCAGTGGGAATACATCAATTATGTGAGGGCAAACTGGAGGTTAACAAGATCAATGTCAATATCTCCATACAAATACAAGATATACAAGAATGTCTTCATACCCAAATGCAAAAACAAATCTGATTATCATAAGATCAAAGAATTCAAACCATGGTTTTTCAAAGGTGATTTGGTGGTAATAAAGGAGATTCCAACTCTTGAAATTCCTACAGATGGGAACATAGATTTAGAACATGAACTGTTTTGGTTAAAGGCTATAGAAGTCCCAATAGCATATACTTCAAAGGAGGTGCTTAAGAAGGTGGTAAACAATGCAGGAGAATACCAAAAACACAATATTCTAGTGGGCAGCAATTTGCTAGAGAAGGATGTTATGATCCAAGTGAAGGTGAAAGTCAAGAAGAAGGTGAAATTCAGGATGGTGGAAGCTGATGAGGAGGGTGAAAAGACAACTATCAACTTTGAATATGACTGCCTCCCTCCAAATCTATGCACAAAATGTCACATTATGGACCATCCGGAGTTGCAACGTGAAGGGAGCAGACAATGGCTCAATCCATCTTACATGAAGAAAGTAGATGGTGGAGTAGGGAAGAGTTCAGGAGCTAGTAGGAGTCAAGAGATGTTGGAACCTGTGGAGAAGGAAAAACAGAACTCTCCTCCACAGGAAGGAGGAGACAATATGATACTGGAAGGGGGGAAAAACATGGAAAAAAGCTTACAAGACAAAGAAACAATGATGGCTGATGGGTATGTAAAGGAGAGGCCAAGTTCAATGGAGAGTTTTGGTGTAGGTGTGCAAGGAGTAAAGTCACTTGAAAACATTTCTAAAGGAAAAGAAATCTATGTGGAAAAATATAAGAAGAATTTGCTGGCACTTGCAAATTTGAACCAGACGCAGTGCAAAAAAGGGATTGTTATAGATGAAAAACAATAATCAACACACAAAAACAAGATCAACACAAACCCCTTCAATACCCAAATTCCAAATACAGGGGATATTTTGAAAAAGGTGACAAATAGCTTGAAATTGGATGTAACAAGCTGTCAGGAAACTATAAAACCGCAAATTCAAAACCCAAACAAAGTACATAGATCAAACCAGAAAAAATCCATCCCAATCAAACAAAGAGAAAGAGATGTAAAGGAAACAAATATGGCTTCTCCTTTAGCAAAGAGGAAGCTAAACTTAACAGAAGATGAGGAAATGATTGAATATTGCAAAAGGTCAATGTCTGTTAAGCAATGTGAAGTATTGCGTATGCTCCATGATGGGTCTGACTTTCAATTGGGGAGCGGGGAACAAGGAAATAAAAACAACAATCCTAGACAACCTGCTAAACTAAACACAACCAAAAAAGACTTTACAGAAAAAAGTTCTACAGTCACCGGTCAGCACTCGAACCAGTATGATAGAACATCACTTGAGGAGGCGGCTAGGGGGGTACATGGCACCATGCAGGAAAAACCGGATACGCTCTACAATCTTGGACACCAGGTACATCTTCACTTTAACAACTTATCCCAGATAAGTAGATTGTGCTCCCTATACTGCAATGGTAGAGAAAATTGTGTGATAATAGGAAATTGTAGATGGACTGGTCTAATCGAAGCATTTAGTTCCATATTTTTAACAATCACTATGTGCAACATGCTGGAAATGTTAGAGTTATTTCCTGGAATTGCCAGGAATAGGTAACCCACTTACCCAACAATACCTTAATGACATGATTAAAGAAAAAAACCCAGACATACGATTTTTGTGTTGGACAAAAAACATCAGAACTATAGTGAACCCCATAATCACAAAGTTAGGATATAAAAAATGTTTCATGGTAGAACCAATTGGGGCGGCAGGAGGACTTGTGGTGGCATGGAAAATAGGGACAAACTTCTAAGTAGGAGTCTTCTCCAAAAGTCTAATAAACTGCCATATCAGAAATATAGTAACTGGGGTGGAAAGCACGTTGTCCTATGTGTATGGACCGACAGAATGAAATGAAAAATACAAGTTCTGGAATTATATGGAAGAAATGGATGGGAACATGAACCAAGAATGGCTGTTAGTAGGGGACTTAAACCTTACTTTGATAGAGAAAGACAAAAGAGGAGTGGGAAACTTCAACAAGAATGAGGCAGATAAGATCAATTACTGCCTCGAGATGTCTGACCTGAATGATCTGGGTTTTATGGGATACCCCTATACTTGGGGAAATAAAAGGAAAGATGAAGCTCTGACGGAAGCTAGACTGGATAGAGTAATGGCAAATGGGAGATGGTGTGAGAACAACACTAATGCAGTGGTCACTCACCTGATGGGTATGGGGTCAGACCATATTACAATCATGTTAAACTCAAAACAACTGCTCAAAGGGGATTATAGGCCTTTCAAGGTAATGGGAACTTGGATCAAGAACCCTGATTGCAAGAAGCTGATTAAAGACAATTGGCAGAAGAAGGTCAATGGCAGTAAAGCTCAGAGACTGGTTCATAAGCTTAAGAGTACCAAACAAGCAATATACATGTGGAACAAGAATACGTTCGGTGACATAAATAAGAATCTGATCAAGGAAAAAAGCAAGCTTCAGCAAGCTAGCTCGAACATTAATCTTAGAAATAGGAGCAAGGTGATTAGAGATTGTGAAAAAGATGTGGATCACTGGTATAGGGTAGTAGAAAGTTTCTGGAAGGATAAAAGATGTGGGCAAGAGGTTAAACTAGGGGATAGAAATACAACTTATTTCCATAGAAAAGCTGTTAATAGATACATGAGGAATAAGATAGAGGCAATTAAGGATAGAACTGGTAAGTGGGTGGAAGGGACTGAGAAGGTAGCTGAGATCATCACGGGCCATTTCAAAGATGTAACAACTACATCTAGCCCGGATACTGACAGCATTTATCTAGATGACATACAACCAAACATAACGGAGGAGGACAATCAGATGCTAACAGAGACACCTACCTTGGAGGAAATTAAGAGTGTAGTTTTCTCAATGGAGCCTGATAAAGCTTCAGGACCGGATGGGTTCACTCCGAGATTTTTTCAGATGAATTGGTATGTGGTGCAGATGGAAGTGGTTAGCATGGTGGAGAGCTTCTTCACTTCAAGGTTCATCCTAAGAGAAATTAACACCACTTTCATCACCCTTATACCTAAGATAGAGTACCCCCAAGCAGCGAGTGATTATAGACCCATTAGCCTAAGCAATATCAGTTATAAAATCATGTCAAAAATCCTAGCAAATAGACTGAAAATACTTCTCCCAAGTATAATCTCTCCCTACCAAGAAGCATTTATTCAAGGTAGACAGATCTCAGACAATGTTTTTATAGCACACGAAATGATACATACGATGAGATCCCACAGGGGTAGTGAATTCCTTATGGGTCTTAAGATAGATATGTCAAAGGCTTTCGATAGATTGGAGTGGAGTTTTCTAGGCAAGATTCTAGATAAATTAGGTTTTAGTAGCCAGTGGTGTAACCAGGTGCACCAATGCATCAGTATTGTGTCGGCTTCTGTTCTTTTGAATGGGGTGCCCTGTGAGAAATTCAACCCTTCTAGAGGGATGAGGCAGGGAGATCCGTTATCTCCCTACCTATTCATCATATGCATGGAGATGCTGTCTAGAGCCATCTCCAAAGCAGAAGAGTTATAACTCATTCATGGGATTAAGGTGGGCCTAAATGCACCGGTAATATCGCACCTTTTGTTTGTTGATGATCTGCTGATCTTCAGTAAAGATAGTAAGGATGAGAGTGAGAACATATTGAAGGTGCTGAACGAGTTTAGCATGGCTTCTGGCCAACTCATTAACATGGAAAAGTATGGAGTTTTTTTTTCAGTCGAACCTCACACCAGAACACTATGAATGATGTTATAAACATTTTGGGTGTGAAGAGAATAGACCTTAATTACAAGTACCTGGGTTTACCCTTGTTTACGCACACGTCCAAAATTAAGTCGTGTCAGTTCATTCTAGACAGGGTTGGGGGAAATTTACAGGAGTGGAAAGGAAAAAACCTATCTTGTGCGGGAAAAAGCATCATGATACAAACAGCCTCGTCCACCGTACCAATGTATGAGATGAATTGTTTTCGAGTGCCAGTGGAAGTGACTGAGAACATCAATAAATTGCAGCGCGACTTTTTCTGGGGAAAGAATGAGTATGGCAAGAAAGGAGTGTACTTAAAGGCTTGGATCGGAGTCTGTAAACCAAATAATATGGGAGGAATGGGATTTGTGAACCTAAGATAGTTTAATGCGTCTATGCTTGCCAAAGATATCTGGAGGTTACTGAAGGAACCTACTGGTTTGTGGGGGTCCATCTACAAAAGCAAGTACTTCCCCGAGTCATGCTTCTTGAACTACAACTACAAATGCTCTGATAAAGACTCGTGGGTGTGGAAAAACCTAATGAAGGAAGTGGGAAAGATAAGAGATAATACTGAATGGATAGTGGGGGATGGAAAAACCATTAGAATTTGGGAAGACAAGTGGTATTCAGGGAAACAACAACAACTGGTAGAACCGGTGCAACATATCAAAAAGATCACTTATGTGGAGGATATAATGACAAAGAATGAAGAGGAATGGAATTGGGACGATCAAAATATGGCCAAATATATTGACAAACAGGTCATATAGCAGATCAAAAAGATAAAGATACACAAAGGCAAAAGGGATGATTTGAGATGGAAACTGGAAAAAAATGGAAAGTTCACAATAAAGTCCTTATATATGCAACTAATGCTCATGGGTCAGCCGGAAGATACTGAGGTGAAAAAATTCTGGGGTAAGGTGTGGAGAATGAACACAATTCCAAGAGTCAAGACATTCGTATGGAAGTGTGTACATTCCATCCTCCCATTGAATGAGAGACTTGCAAGAGTTTTACCATATATCAACAAGACTTGTCCACTTTGTGGACAGCATGATGAAACTCTAACCCATATCTTCTTAAAGTGCGATTTCATTCTTACTGTTCTAAGCCATATGAGTATTCCAATCACGGTCTATACTAACAATCGACTGATTTTCACTGTTGGCTTCAGGATTGGTTCAATAGAGGAAAGATGGACATGGTGGGGGACATAGAGTGGGCAGACATACTGGCCATCACCTGTTGGGAAATCTGAAAGAGTAGGTATGACTTAGTGTTTAGGAACTTGAGGCCTAACCCACAGAGAGTAGGGGCCAATATTACCAATATGGTGAGTGGCATCAGAAGGGCTAGGAGAGCAGAAAATTTGAACTCAGATTTTCAAATAATAGAAAATGTTAAACCCTTAGCTATTAACTTATTAGCTGTCAAGATAAATATAGCTTTAAACATCAGTAGTAACAGCGCAGAGGGAAGAATAGGATTAATGTTGTCTGATCATGCAGGAAAAATCTCCAGGGCAAGATGCAGAAATGTTGAAGCAGGTACTGAGGAAGAGCTAGAGGATGAGGCAGCTTCGATGACAATCCAATGGGCACATCAACTAAACCATTCGCAAGTCGAAGTTGAAGGTGACAATGCGAAAGTCTTTGAAGTTGTTCAGATCCGGCTAGGAAAGGCAGGGAAAAACACACAGGAGCTACATGAAGAAAGGAACAAAAACTTTAAATTATGTATTAGGAATCTTAAGGAGCTCATCTTGGTTCCATAGGCTGAAAATTTCATGGCATGAAAGCTAGCCGAAAAATGTATTGAGCATAAACTCGGTTCGCAGTGGAAGGAACCAATCATTAACTCTTTTTTGGTAAAGCTCCTACAGGATGGTAGAGAAACAAACAATGGAAAGTTTATCCAGGGTTAAACCTGGTTTATTTATTAAAAAAAAAAGTATTGCTTCTGTCGGTGGATTAATAGCCACGTGGTTAAAAGAAAATGCGTTGGTTAAAGAATGTTATAATTAATTTTTAAAGAAATCCAATTTTAGCCTGGGCGAATAGTAGACTTGAGAGGGTTCGTTGGACCCTTCCCAGCTCTTCTTCTTTCTCGGGAAGAATTAATTTGGCCCATCGTCTTTACTTTACACCGCTTCCTTTTTGGCCTATTTTATTAAGCATCTTTCGCACTTTGGTAGTTTTACCGGCGCTTTTCTTTTTTTTTTTTCGTGGTCACTCTCATTTCTTTTTTCGGGCGGACTCGCCTGTTTCATCTAATCCATCAATATGCAAGTTTTATCCCCTTATTGATTCTCAATTGTCTATGGTCTCCCTCTTGGCTCAGGTACGACACTCCAGTATCCCTAATTTTTTCATCGTTAATTATATCTCTCCCATTTCCTCTTGTGTTTAATATTTAGCACCTTTATGTAATTTCTGCACAATATAACTTGCTTCTTAATCCCAATACCATTAATTCAGCCAACAATCCAAAACTCTCATTTATGTACTATATCTCAAACCTCTACCAACACCAAACAAACCAGAACCCAACCAACTCTTCCCTCCCTAACCATGTCCATGCCAGGGCATAAACCAACCACCAACAACACAATACCTACGAGGATTAATCTCTATATATAAACCAACCATCTTATTCATCTCAGAAACATTAGCCAATAACAATCAAATGCTTCGCATTGCTCAAACATTAAAATTCCAGTACCACCACTTTGTCCCCAAAATTGGAAGAAAATGAGGTCTTTGCCTATTATGGAATAATGATGTCAACCTACAAATCCTAAGGACATCCCAATGTTTTATTCACGCCATTGTCACCTCCCATCCCATCCCACCATGGATTTGCACCGGTATATATGGTCCACCACAACCGGCCGCAAGAAAAGATTTTTGGCAAGATTTCCCATCCCTATTCCCCAGCACATCTACTCCTTGGATTCGGAGATTTTAATGAAGTGATGGAACAATCCGAAAAGAAAGGCGGCAGACCAGTAACATATGCTCAAACTCAGCCTTTCATTAATCTAATTGATCAAATGGGATTCTTAGAGCTAGGATTCCGAGGAGACCCTTACACTTGGACAAACAACCAGCAAGGCCAAGACAATATCCAGGAACGCATCGATAGAGTATCAAACCAACAGTGGAGAACTGCCAATCCTCACGTGGCAATCACGCATTTGCCACGAATAGCTTCAGATCATGCCCCAATTCTTCTACAAATCAAAGCCCTGGACTGGCAAGGAACCAAAAACTACAAATTCGAACATTTATGGCTATCTCACCCACAATTACAGCAAGTGGTCAACTCAGCTTGGGACAAAATTCATGATTCAGACCCCTCCTTGAATCTCCAACTAAAGCTCATACCAACCAGCGAAACCCTGACAGAATGGAATAAGGTAACCTTCGGCCATTTACCTACTCTAATTAAAAAATCAACTGCCAAAATCAAGCAGGCACAACATCAATGTGCTACGCAGACGGGCCCATCGCTGGACCAGTGGCTCCTACAACAAAAACAGCTTCGCATAGATCATCTCACCCTGCTCGATTGTCATGCAACCTACTGGCAACAAAGATCTAGAATACAGTGGTTGCAATCGGGAGATCGAAACACAACATTCTTTCACACCAAGGTTACAATTCATCGAAGCTGCAACAACATACAACAACTCCAAGATCAACAAAATAATTGGATCCATGATAAGGACGCAATCATCAAAATTATGTTAGATCACTTCACCGATCAATATACAGCACCAAGTACAAGAATTAATGACCAGTTGTTTGAAGACATTACCCCGAGGCTAACCCCTCAACAATGTTCTCTTCTTACTTCAGAGGTAACCCCCGAAGAAATCAAAAAAGCGCTATTTTCCATTGGCTCTGAACGTGTCCGAAAGTACATCACTCTTCTAAACCCTCTCAATACATACCAGTAGGACTATGCAATGTTACCTACAAAATTATCTCAAAAATCTTAGTCAACTTCTTAAGGCCTCTTCTCCCCTTCCTCATAAGCCCCTACCAAAGTGCTTTTGTGCCCCAAAGATGTATTCATGATAACATAGCAATCGCCGGTGATCTTTTCCATTATATCAAATCCTCTAGCCGAACCAAGGACCCAAAAGTGGCTCTCAAGCTCGACATACAAAAAGCTTATGACTCTTTAGATTGGGGATTCATCAAACGTGCTTTTACCAAAATGGGTTTCCCACAACTCTTTGTGGACTACATCATGTTATGCATCACCACAGTAACATACTCAGTCAACATTAACGGCACTTCCCACGGGTACATCACCCCCACTAGAGGAATTAGGCAAGGTGATCCCCTCTCTTCTTATATATTTATTATCTGTGCGGAAATCCTCTCAACAAATTTGGGAAACCTAGAAGAGCAAAAAATGATAGAGGGACTCCGCATCTCTCAAAAAGACCCCCCAATACTGCATCTCATGTACGCGGATGATTTGTTAATAACATATAAAGCAACAACAGAGGGCACAAACCATCTCAAGCACTTATTGCAAGCTTACAGTACCTCAGCAGGTCAACATATCAATACCTCAAAATCGACAATAATCCATCACCCAAATCTTGAAAAACATCAAGTAATCGAACTTCAATAAACTTTCGGCATGCCAACAACATCATACCCACTCACATACCTAGGAGTACAATTTGAACAAGGAAGAACATCTCAACATATTTTTCCTCCCTTCTTCAGCGACTAGCTCGAAAAGCAAAAGGTTGGATGACGAAATGCCTAAATCAGGCTGGAAGATTAATTCTCATTAAAACTTCTCTCACACGTACAACCAATCATTTCATGCAAACGCAATTGCTTCCAGCTCATATCCACCAAAAAATGGATCGCATAACTAGAGACTTCTTCTGGGGACACGACTCAACCGTAAGGAAACTTCATCCAATAGGATTTGATAAACTCATCAAACCTAAATCAAAAGGAGGATTGGAATTTGAAGCAGCAAAGAGCATAACAAGGCCCTCCTTATGAAGAGAATCTGAAACATACATGAGAAACCAAACTCTATATTGGCTTTGTTGTACAACGAGAAATACCTTAAACATCAACCAATCCTCCAAAAAATCCCTCCTCCTCCCTCGTCCACAAGCCCCCTTTGGAGGAATCTGGCTTCCCTCATACCAACCCTGAAAAAACATCTCCTTCGCCAGATAGGAAATGACTCCACCACCCCAATCCAAGCAAACTGGATCCCTCAGTTCGAAACATAGACCCAACACTTTGCTACCCCATAAAATCAATAGCTGATATCATTGACCCATTAACCAGGTCTTGGAACCACGAAAAGCTGAGCATCCTCCCACCAAACACAATCCAAAGAATCGTCAACCTTCACTTTCTACATGAGAACCAGCCGGATAAAATAATTTGGCCCTTCACAAAATCAGGAAAATACACGACGTCTTTAAGATACAAATGCCTAACAGACATTTCAGATCAATTGCAGCACAACCCACCACCCCCTCCAACCAACTTCCTATGGACGCTCCCATGTCCACCATAAGTACAGCTTTTCTTGTGGAAAGCACTTAATGAGGGTTTACCAACCCTCCAACTACTCAATCACATCCGCCTAGCCAACTCCAATCTTTGCCCCGATGCAATTCTGAACCTGAAACTACAAAGTATATCCTGGTACACTGTCCGATCGCGATGGATTCGTGGAACCTACTGCTTCCCCGGATTTCTACTCCGCAGAGCACCCACCAAGGAATACCCACTTCATTAAACCGATAGACATTTATATCCATACTTCTCAGGCTGAAATTGGTAACGAAACCACCACCACATTCTGCTTTCTCTTCTGGTCCCTTTGGCTAGCTAGAAATGATGTCTTATACAAACAAAAGCAAACAAACCCAACAAACATACTCCAAATGGCTACCCTCCTACAACAGGAATACACTTGGGCTCAACAGAACCTCCCACCGGTATTACCAGGAATGCAATCTTCTACAAACATTATGCATCAGATTCCCAAGTCAATCATAATTTTAGTAGGATGGAGTAAACCCCACCCGTACTGGATCAAAATCAACACAGAGATGGAGCAAACTAGAGGGACATCCGGACTGGCGAGAACGGAATTATTTGCCGAAACGAAAATGCTATAACAATCTTAGCAATTACACAACCACTAGGGATAACAACAGCGCTCACTGCGGAAACTTGGGCCATGCTCATAGCGTAAGAACAGCTACAGATCGAGAATGGCCAAAGGTGCAATTCGAAACGGACTCGGAAAATCTTCTTAGGTTTTTAACCTCGACAGCCGAACCACCTTGGTACTTAAACAATGTGATAGCAGAAATCAAGTTTAGATTGACCAAAATTCCGCATTGCACCATAAACCATATTTACAGGGAAGGAAATCAGGTAGCGGACGAGTTAGCAAACAAAGCAGCAGATGACAGCACAACGAGAAATCTATTCACAACAATGGGGACAAAACACAAAACACCATGGGTACAATGTACCCTCGCGTTATTTCTTCCTAACTTTAATACAATATCATGCTTCAAAAAAAAAAAAAAAAAAAAAACCGTAAAATAAAGTGGACGTCTATGTCCGACGTGAAGCGTCCACAAATTATGGCCCGTAACTCAAAGTCTCATAAACTGGGTGAGCCCTACAAATCTATATATGTACTTCTGTTTGTGCACAGTTTTAATACAATATCATGCAACGGAAAAAAAAAAAATAAGAACCATTTTTTGGGGACCATGATTTTTTTGAGGGGACCATGGTCTTATTAGGCCACCTTCCCTCTAGTTATAAGGGGTGTCCTAATGCGCTGAAATTACTAACCTACCCTTAACCTAATTTAATTTAAAACCAACCTAATAACCACCTCTCTCTCACTCTATATATAACCACCACCTCCTCCCACCACCACCGCCCAAAATAAAGTGGACGTCTATGTCCCATTACGTGAAAATGGAAGTTGTGGAGAGGTTTAATGGAGGTTACGCGTCCACAAATTATGGCCCGTAACTCAAAGTCTCATAAACTGGGTGAGCCCTACAAATCTATATATGTAGTTCTGTTTGTGCACAGTTCTTAGTTAAAAAGTGGGTGCAAAATGCAATGGAAAAACTTAGGCTAAGGTCCCAAAAAATAATATTCTTAATAACCGAACTCTGTTCAAAATCCAATTCAAAATTTTACATTTTTGGGGAAGTTTTTACCAATTCAACATACATTATCTAAGTTTGGAACATACTTGTTCACCCAAATACTCTTCCTCCGGTTGTGGTTGATAAAATCCATTATTTGAATACTCAAAGGGGGTGAATTGGAAAAAATATATTAATTTTAACTCTATTCTCAACTAATAATAAACCCATCTTTTAATTTAATCTCACTAATTATTTTTAACTAAATCATTTCATTTTAAAATTAATTAAGAGGGTAGATTAGGTATTAAATAAATAACGATATGGGGTGACCTTATAATGTCTTTACCCAAAATAAAACCATGGTCCCCTCAAAAAAAGGTTGGTCCCAAAAAACGGTTCAAAAATAATATTCTTATTATCGTCCTAAATTTTGAAATTTTGAAAATTATATGCATAACGGGTTATAGGTCCTAAATTTTGAGGGGTATAATTGACAACGCAACTTGGATATAACATATCTAAAAAACCGCACCTTGGAATTTTACAAATTTTATATCGTTGGAAATCTTTTAAAAAGAGCTACACAACGAGTATAAACAACAATATCAAATTTTTGTTTTTCACGAAAATATCGGAGGTGATCTTCATTTTAGGCAAAATTTTCGAAAACTTGATACATAACCATTACGCAGACACCAAAAACGATGCATAACACATTTTGCAGACGCAACAAAAGATGCATAAAACGTTATGCAACCATATTTTGGTTCATGCATTTAGTAATTTAGTTATGCAAATATATACGCCTAAATAATAACATAAAAAAAAAAAAGACGCATGACGAATTATGCAATAATTTTCTCGAGTGCATAACAAGTTATGCATCCATTGTTTGTGTTAATTTCATTGCTTACAAAAAAAGGTTGATCCATAATGCGTTATGCAGCGTATTTTTGGTTGCATATTAAGTTATGCATCGATTTTTTTATTTCAGTGCTTACAAAAGAGTGGTTGCAAAATGCTTTATGCATCCATTTTCACGACTGCATTACTTGTTATGCAGCTATTATTATAGGTGCATGACAAGTTATGCAATCTTTATTTTTGTTGGTTTTAATAGTAACAAAAAAGTTGTTGCATAACGTGTTATGCAACCATTTTCTGGACTGCATAACAAGTTATGCAACAACTTTTGTAGATTAGATGCATAACAGATAATGAAACAATTTTTTTGGCTGCATAATAAATAATTCAACAATTATGACCAACAACAACGTCAATATGACCAATACATTTTTAACTGAATTGATGAAATTATTGCCTATATTTCTTCTCTAATTGCCCTTGGTCTTTTGTCCCTACCTTCAAAAATCAAGACAAACCCCCAAATTACGGCTTTAAAAACTTGAATGTAATGTAGAACTTGAAGCCAGTCTGTATTCCGGTACTAACCCGCCGGACTTGTATGGGACTCCACAAGCATTACACAACGTTTTGGGTGCCAAAAGACCAGTCCTCCACAATGGTGTTGCACAATGTAGACATTTCGGACTGATGACCTATCCGAAAACTCCCGTTTTCTTGATAGTACCACCTTCATAGTCTTCTTACTGGTGGTGGTGTTAGACAACACGTCAGATGATGATGCTGTTGGAGATAAAACGAGTAGTCGTGATGACCATTTTAGTGGTAATCTTATCCCTTGGTGCTTCACCACTCATATTTACTTCTTGATTTTTTTCAGTACTTAAACTTAGCGGCGTAACATCTGCAATCGAAATTCCATTTGCTGCTTGAAGCGCCGCTCCTTGAAATACGGCTGCATCTGGCTCCAAAATCTCACAAAACCCTTGTGCTTCTCTACAAAATACTCTTAGCATATCTCGAATTTTTGTACTGCCACCAACAAGAATAACTTCATGAAATTGAGAAATCCCTGAAATTTGAAGACACTGGACAATTGCTTCCTGACATTTATCAAACAATTCCTTGCATTCCATATCAAACACATGTTGCGTCACAGGAAAACGCTTTAGAAGAAATTCTTTGGGAGATTGAACATAGTAAAAATGGACACCGACTCCTGCTTCTGTAACATTTGGATTACTTAGATCTTTTTTAGCATTTTCACATGCAAACCTTAAACTGCTCTTAGATCTGAGACGTTCAGATGGACTATTGAGGTGAATGCGATGACGGTGTCGATATAAAGGATCATCGAAATTTTTTCCACCAAGAAGTAAATTATTGTTGCCCAGATGCAATTGCCAGAAATTGAATAAGAAAAAAAAAGAAGTAGAACGGAGATGATTGATTTAGATCTCTTCATCATCATTGTTCGGAACTCTCAATCACATCTCAAAAAGAGTTTACAAAAAAAAAAAATCTGATATCAATCGGCAAAACAAACGATTCAAAAAAAACAAAAACATATAAATCACACAAAATACCCATCAATGGAAATAAGAAAGCCAACCAAAAACAAACATCAATCGACACAAAATACCCATCGATGGAAATCAGAAATCTCCGTGAAATCAGTGAAGAACAACCTTCGTTGAACACAAACTGTCGGCGATTTTAGGATCTAGGGATTTCCGAAGTGAAAAGCAGCAATAGACAATTTAAGAAAATCTGGGTGTGGGAGAAATTTTTAATGAGAGAATGGGTTCGAGCCTGAACTTTTGTGACGGTGGGTTTGACAGTGTAAAAAATTTAAAAAATAGGTGTGGTGGTAGTTTTCACAAATGCAAATAGGAATAATCTGAGATTCGGTGTACCCACTCCTAGCCAGTTGAGTGGGACCCAAATAAAATACCGTTATATCTATCAGTGCTTCTGCATGAAATGTGAAGAAAAGACGGTAAAAACCGCCTCCCTCACATGAAAGAGGGTCCCAGTCCTAGTTAGCAATTCGGAGTTTGGTAAATGTACGGGTCGGTAAACGTACGTGAATTATACGGATTTGTAGAAGTTGGATTCGGACATATATCCGGTCAACGATTCTTGGTTCGGCAGTAGTTCGGAACAGTATACGTACGTGTATAATTCATTTCATAGATATGAGTTCGCCACACAAAATTCGACTTATATATATAATAAACTAGTAAACATTTAGGCTTCTCTTAAATATAACCCACACTTTTATTAACCATAGTCCATTTGACTTTCGTCAATATAGATTGACTAAACTTTTGAGTTTGACCCTTTTTATTATTATTCATAGCCCATAAACTAGGTTAGTGAGACACTGAAAGAATAATAAGACAGTGAGTTAATAAATCGTTGATACAGTGACCACTAAAAGAAGTATCAACTATCTCCACAGCCATTGATCATGAAAAGAAGAAGAAAAAAAAAAGAGCCACCGAAAAAAAGAATAAAACTTCTGATATTAATGATTTATGTTGCCGATATGCTTGATCAATCCCAAAAACTTTAACGAGGTGTGCATGATCTTGGCTCCCATTAGCATCAACGACAAGAATCGCACCATCTGAATGAGTACGGCCATATATCATATTCGAGAGCAAATTATTAATCTTTATGACCAGGGAATCGACCACAGCAACATCTAGAGCATCTTCCGTTTACAACAGTGTCAAACTATTGTTTGCTCTTATTAATATGTTCTGTATCATGGCCCATTTTTTCTTGATTCAGTATGTTCATGGAAAATGTAAGAGTACAACTGAGATGGTGATGAAAACTTGTTTTTAGTCTATTAATGAAATCAATACACTAAGTACTCGGTGTCTTTTAAATGATGAACCCTAAACATGGAAGAATGATGAAGCTTAAATGTGGAAACGGGGATATTCCCTTTTGTCAACCGTCAAAACTAGGAAAGTTTTTTTCTTCTTCTTCTCAATTAGTCATCCATGATGTACTGATTAAACCCAGGAAATGATTCACTGATTGAATTTTTAAGAAATTTTAAAAATTCTAGGGTTTATGACTAGAGGAAAAGGATTATTATTTCTAAAATAAGATGGAATGGGTGAATCAACTTGGGTTAGATATTTGGATCGGTGAAATCTCCACTTAACTAGTAAAATATTTTGGGTTATGTTTTGGGCTATGATTAATAAATTGAAAATAAACTGTGGGCTATCAATAACAGGGGCTATGGTTAATAAAAGCGTGGGCTATATTTAAGAGAAGCCAACATTTGTAGTGGGAACATAATATTATGTGTGGTTTTACTGGAGTATTTAAAAAATATATATGTTTTTAACCAAAAAACGGGATCAGCACAGCTGGCCAGCTAGATAGTTGGTTTGGAAGTCTGAGATCAGTGGTTCTATTCCCTTTAATAACATTTTTGTTAAAAACGTATTTTCCTGTTTGGGCTTCGCCAAGACTGTGTCAAATGGGCCCAGGGGTTCGATCCCCTTTAATAACATTTTTGTTAAAAACGTATTTTCCTGTTTGGGCTTCGCCAAGACTGTGTCAAATGGGCCGATTCTGTCACACGAATCCTTGTTCGGAAAATCGCGTATAAGTCGGGAACCTAAGAAAATGTACCAGTTTCAATTGGACGGCCGATTCATTCGCCCCCGATCAATTCGCGAATGATTCGGCGAATTGCTAACTAGGGTCACACGCCCCTGGAAGCTAGCAAAGGGTCCCCTTTTGGGCCCCACAATGTTAAGTTATGTGAGAAAGGCGGTTTTTGGCGTGTTTTTTTCAGGGTTTATTAGGAATTTTAGTGAATTTGTTACACAAACAAATGAACCAAACACTGGAGACTGGAGTTGCATTTTGACGTTTTAATTCTAGACAAATGGAGCTAAAACACGAGCTAAGTTATGAAAGTAATTCAATGGTAATCCAAAGCGATTTTGTTATAAGAATAAATTGAAATAGGTCCGAGCTTTGTTTCAGAAGAGTTTTTCTTATTGGGACTAACCCTCGATCTGGCAATTTGGCTTTGTTTCAGAATTCGGAACCATGGATCATAGACAAACTACTGTTAGAAATTTTGAATAGAATTATGTTAGTTATAATTGAAGGGTTGTTTCCAAGAGATGTGACCCTCCATGAATGGACTCTTACAAGAGATGTGACTCTTCGTGAAGAGACCTATGTCCTTTCCTAAGAGACACCAATCAAGTATATAAACCCCACTCATGTTTCATTCTTGTACACAAGGAAAGAACACACATAAATCTGATTTCACTTGCATTCATTGTTGTCATAGTATTGAGAGATAAACACTAAATTTGGGTTCCTAGTTTGAATTAAATATGGTGAGGAGCATAAGCTCTTGGTGCTACTCATGTCATTGATTTTCTTTTCTTATTCTTTGGGAAAATTCTCACATTTTGTTAGATAGTCATGTAATTCAATAAGCATTTATGTGTCTATTTTAATCTCAATTTTCTTTTTGTTTATTTTGTTTAATTCTAGGTACCCATTTGTTAATCGTATTTACTATGGCTTTTTATGTCTTTGTTTTGGGTAGGTGTTTTTGGAGAAATAAACATTTTAGGAAAAAAGAAATTTCCTTGAATTTGGAGTGCTTTTGGACCGGGGGTCGAATTGTTGGTATATGGGTCGAAATCTTTGAATAAGTCTCTTCTTACTCGGTCGGAAGAAAGATCGAAAGACTTTTCATTTAATATTAGCTCTGTGTGCCTACATTATTACACATTAAGGAGACGTTTCTCAAGTAAGACCCATTAGCACCATCACATTTAAACTTTTAGGAGTGGGGCGAATTTCTTCTTAAGGACAAAGTATCCATCCCCAATTTCATCCATTCAAGAAAACTCGATCTTTAAACTCCAAATAAGAAAATCATGTTAAAATTAAAAGCCCCGATTTGACAAATACAAAACCTTTTTCAACACCAACCAAACTAAGAGAAAACATCAATTTATCGGCATCGTTCTAGTTTTCTAATCTTACCGATTCCGATTTCTTTTCTTATTCTTTGGTTCTTAGGGAGATACATTTTGTTAGACAAGTTTTAATAAAACGATGTCTTTTACTGTGCATTTATGTGTCTATTTTAATCTCAATTTTCTTTTCTTTTCTTATTTTGTTGGTGTGTCTATTTTAATCTCATTTGTGTATTTACTATGGCTTTTTATGTCTTTGTAGGTATTTTTGGAGAAATAAACATTTTAGGAAAATTCGGCTCGAAAAGTTGTTAAAGGCATCTCGGAGGACATTTGCTAAACGGACCCCTGTTTTGGATAAGGGGCACCTCAATTACTAATGGGCACCTCAACTGATAAGGGTAACCCTTTTCACTATTTACAGCCGATTGCTAAAGACACCCCAGCTGACTGGATAAGGGGCGACCTTCTTCACCATTTTCAAAACTTGATTTTGGCAGGAATTTTGTGCAGTGACCGGCAGCAAATAGGGTTTGAGAATTGGACAAGTTTTAAGGAGATTCAATCAGTGAAACTCTTTGGGATTACTCTATTGAGCAAGACAGGAATGGTAAGGGTGTTGGAATCAACCAGAATTGACTGGATAATTCAATTTAAAATATCAGGGAAAGATGGGTTTTTCTCGGTTTTTTTGGTTTGAACAGAGAATGATTTGAGAGAGATTATTTCGGTGATTTGGATCAGAATGATCCTGTTACGACAAAACATGATGGGCATATGGGTTAGAACCGAATAACAAGGGCTGAATCATTGCTTTTGATAAAACAAAGTAACACGAGTAACCCGAGTTACAGGTGAGTGATACGATGGTTTGCATGTGCTCACGCATGTTTAACCACTCCTGGGATGTTTACTGAGTGTTTTTGGAGTGTGTCAACATGATAAAACTGCGTGAGGAGCTAAATCTGGGAAGAAAATATTCCCGAGAATATATTCTTTCACTGCCGAATAATGGAGGATTTGTTGGAGTTATGGAGGATTATTTTAAGTGATTTGAAGCTATATAAGTTGTGGAGGAATAGTATTTGAGGCTTCGAGAGTTGGGGGAAGTTACAGAGGTACGGGAGAAGCTGCAGAGAAGAATCGGAGGAGTGCAGGAAAAGTATTCTGCTGGTGCAGAACTGAAGAACACGAAGAACGTTGGACGTTCTGGGTCAGTCCCAAAGATTGTCGCATAATCAACTACACAGACAATTGTCGTTCTCCAACAGTCTTATCTTTTCTGTTCCATTGTAACACTCAATCTGTAACAATTATAAACGTTTCAGTTGAGCTGCTTCCATTCTTTTTCCCATATTTCTTCAATAAAATCACCGTTTGAGCCATGAATAAATCTTGTGATCGTGTTTTTGACATGAGGAGCTAAACCCCAACACTGGGATGACGGAAGAAGCCATTCTCTATGCGTGTGGTAAATCTATTTAATTCCTTCATGACTTTTGCACTACTTCAAATTGATTCATGATTTTTCTTAATTGATTGTGATTTTGTTTGATGACGTATGCTTGGTCTAAGTATTTTTGATACGTCATGCTTGTGATTTATAGTCAATCTTTTATAAAATCTACCTTGGCAAAGAATAAAGAGTCAATATTTATTATTTTATGAGCTATAATTGTCTGGAATTGATAGTTGAACCACATGAATATGAGAATTGGTGGAATCTTGAGTCTCAGTACCTCTCGATATTGTGACATCTTTTGCATATATTTTTAAGTCTGAAATCAAATCTTTACAAGTCTGAGCAACGAACACTTTATTTACCACTTTAAAACTATATCACATTTCGGATCAACGTCAGTTGCATATAAGGAGAAGATATCCAACAATCTTAAGACGAAATCTCTTCCATTTTCTTCTTTTCTTATGCACGTTGTATGTCTGTATGTATTAGGCGACTGGCAGTTACGATTGGAAACTGCAAGTCTCTTGACAAGGACGACTAGTTTACTTCCTTTCTCCTGTGTTGATCAACTGTCGGAAAACGCCAACTATAATTGAAGATTATATTGGAAAATCTACTGTCTTTGTTCAAGGAAATAGAAAAGAGGAAGTGCTCAACATTTAATGATCATTCAACAGTGATTATGCATTACTTATTTAAGTAGTAGCATTCAGTGGCAACTTGGAATTGAGAACCAAAAGGAAGATTGGAATAATCAAACAAATTGGTGGTTTGGGTTTGGTTTGAAAACCAAAGAGACACATATCTACATAAACGTCGTCATATACGCTTTTTGTTTTGTTTCTCAATTCATTTTAAATTCTATTTATTATACAGTTAATCTGTAAATTAATGATCTTTGTAGTTTGTATTTCCCAGCAAAAACAGAACGTAAATGGAGAATAACGTTCCAGTTGCCGCAAACATTGAAAATGAAGAAAACAACCAGTTTTGCGTTGTGGTTTCTAAAGTAAACATGATCAACAATTCAAGAGAGTGGTTTGTCGACACCGGTGCAACATGCCATGTTTGTTCTGATAAGAGTGTATTCTCCCATTATAAGAAAAAGCAACGATGGAGAAAATGACGGAAGTCATATTAGAAATTAATTTAATTGGAGATTCTTGTGAATAGTGGATCATAGCGAAGTTACTAGTCATATTTGTGCCGATAAGAACATTTTCGCTTCTTGTGGAAGTGTATGGACAACGAAAATGGAATTACTCCTCAAGGGTAATTTGGAGGCTTGATTGGTTACTGGCTAAGAGTTATTGGAACATTAATCCAGTTTGGATTGGGCAACCTCTTAATTTGATTTGTAGGAGACGGGTACAAAATCAACAAAGATGATCCAATAAATCCGAGGAATCATTATTCAATTTGAGATGCGTAATTTTCACTTGGATAGTGGGTCTCAGCATTATAATCGTTCCCATGGTATCTTGTGTCGAAAGGTTGACTGCGGAAGATGACCGAAGCATCCATTCGATTACGGTTATTATTTTGAATGATACTAATATCACATTAAATCATTTGGGTCCATCGATGATCTATGATCTCACTGGAGCGAATGAATGGTCACAATGGAGGGACTAGAATCACACATGTTCATACACAACATATATAAGCGGGAGTATTAATTGCTTGATGAGTAACTAAGAGTTAGTCGATAAACAAACTAGTTGTTTAAGCACCTCTTTGAGTTATTCAAATTAAATGAATCGGCAAAAGATGCAAGGCTACAAGAAGAAAATGTTTTTGTACGCGACCTTTCAAGATTCATTTTTTGAAATTTGAATGTTAGCTTCCATGAACGTCACGTGTTGTGGTGATGAGGCGTATTGAAACTTTATTTAAATGTTTCAAAATTTGAGCCCACTTACTCTGGTCTTGGACAAAGTTTAGCCAAGGGGAATAATGATCATTGAATGGGATGATCATAGTGGTATGGTCTTGAATTATATATCCATAACGATGGTCTTGATGGACGTTAAACCGTTAGATTGATAGCATCTGTGGTTTAATTCATGGAATTTAAAAGGTCATTAATCAAATGAAGTTGGATGAAAATTGCTAACATGCTAATCCTTGAATTTAGCATTGTTTTTATGATATGGACACCTGAGTATAGCCTTGAAAAGTGGGGGTAAACCATATGCTATATACTGTCTAAGAAAAACAAGGGTGTTTTTAAAATACAAATAATTCATGTCAATCGTCAATTTAGCTACGTAAATGGTGATTGAACACATGTGATTAGTTTGTAACAAATTGGATGAAAGGGCGGCCGACTTTTCCAGAATTGGAGAGTTACAAAATCACGTTGGTTAGTGCATGCACATATGGATGTAAATTTGTACAAACATGATTTTGGAAATAATATGTAGCACATAAAATTGGAAGAGAAATTCCAAAAATTTGTAATAGTGCTACAAATGGTGACAAGTCTCTAGTAAATAGTCTCAAAGACCGCGCGTGTGAATATATTTTGATGACTATAGATAATGTGTTCATCGAGGGGAATAGGTTAATTTAAAGCCTACTAATTATGAGTGAAGATAATGGTAACCAAACCTAGTTGACTGGAGATCCCAAGATCTAGGTTCAAAAGGGACAACTAAGTTATGTATAACTCGGAGTAAACACTGTGGAGATAAAACTCCATCCTATTCCTATGATGAGATAGTGTATTTCCTGAAATGTGGTATAGGATAAGCTATGCTTTTAACGATGCCTATATCTTTTATTTACAAGTGGGATATTACAAGATATTCTTAATGGGACATCACCTATGTGAGTGTAAAATTGTGGCCGATTCTATGGAAATTTTATAAGGCTTTAATTTCCTAGAGCACTCATGAATCCGGGATTTGTTCAGGGCCAAAATGAACACAAGCGTAGAACCAAATTAGTGAGAAAATGCATTGTGTGATAACTATTGTCTTGGTTTACATTAAAAACTGAACAGTTCAAGACATCGCGTTCACTGGTTAGTGAGTAAATCCGATAGTTATTCACTAAGGAAGGTTCAAATCCAAAAGCTACCTATCCCCATGCAATGACTTTTCACTTTATCTCTCTTTAATGTCTGCATAGCATTTGCATTCTTAGAAATTCTATTCAAATGTGGGGGATTGTTAGAAATTTTGAATAGAATTATGTTAGTTATAATTGAAGGGTTGTTTCCAAGAGATGTGACCCTCCATGAATGGACTCTTACAAGAGATGTGACTCTCCGTGAAGAGACACAATGTCCTGTCCTAAGAGACACCAATCAAGTATATAAACCCCACTCATGCTTCATTCTTGTACACAAGAAAAGAACACAAGAAAAGCACACACATAAATCTGATTTCACTTGCATTCATTGTTTTCAAAGTATTGAGAGATAAACACTAAATTTGGTTCGTTGTTTCCTTGAGTTTGGAGTGCTTCTACTCGAGGAAGAAAGATCGTTGTATCCTGGGAGACGTTTCACAAGTAAGACCCATTAGCACCGGAGTGGGGCGAATTTCATCTTAAGGACAGAGTATCTAATACTCGACTCGATCTATACATAGGTTCTAGTTTTCTAATCTCTCTGATTTTCTTTTCTTATTCTTTGGTTCTCGCATTTCGGATCAACGTCAGTTGCATATAAGGAGAAGATATCCAACAACTACAATTGAATTACTCCTTAACATACACCAAGAAAAACCCAATTTGGGTTTTGGAAAAAAGACAAAATCCCCAATTTCAATTCAACAAAATTCTCTCAAGTTTCTTGGATCAAACCATTTGACTTGGTTTGTTTTGGCCTAAAAATTACGTGTCCCCTGTTTAGTCTTAACCAAATGAAAAGAACGAGATTTTATTGATATAAACTACACCGTTGTTCACGTAATATTTGTTGGTATTCAGCGGTTACATGTAATTGACAAGGTTCTATATCCATTCCTACCAACTTTTGTCCCCTGTTTCTTTAATTTTAAAATGTTAAAGAATTACGTCGTATATTATTCTATGTATTCTGCTATAAATAATCCTTGCGGTAACGACACGACATGAGACTGAATAATTTTTTATTATAATAATTTTAATAATTACCATGAACTATTGTATGGACGTCAAATAAATTAAAACTCACTATGGTGGATACCTTGAATGAGGATATTTATTTCCGTTCTAACCAAAAGAGGGAAAAAGTGAGCTATATACCTTATTTACCCGATGCATGTCCTAAGTTTTATACCCAATTATGATGGCCCTTTTTGTAACATTTGCTGGTGTAGAAACAGAGCACCAGGAGTACACAAAATCTAAACCAACGGTGAACTTGGTGAGCTTGCTAATTGTACCTTAGAAGAAAGATACTCGATTAAGATTTTCTTCTTTTTATAACATTTCCTTTTTGAGTTTCTTTTTTTTTTTTTTTTTTTTTTTTTTTGTCGATTAAAGAAAATATCCGATGAAGATTTGTCGCTCTTCTTTTTGTTCTTTTCTTTTCATTTGTGTTCCAGATTTTGATTAAACTATTCATGGCATTAAGATCTGATAAAAAGATAGTCATGATCTTGATCAAGAATGCTCGATTGTTCCCAGGAATGCTAAATTTGTTATGGATGAAAATATAGTTCATCTTTTGAATGATTATATGTCTTAGTCGAAAATATATTTGGTGTGGAAGCTAGAGAATTATTCTAAAGTTTATTATTCTTTGGGTTGTACACATTGTAACTCTAATGCTATTTGTGTTTTGCAGGTTGAGGAAGGTTGATTTATTTGATTGTAGAAATTAAAATCAGGCATATGAGTAGATTTTGTGTGAGTCATTTTTGGATATGTATTTTTCGATCTTTTCCCTTTATACAATGAGTATATTGAAAATTATTCTTGTGTTCTTAAAAAGAATATCTTATTGTGTTGCAGATCAGTGAAGGATGGCTAACTAGATTTTTACAGATATGGTTTAAAGAACTTTTTTTTTCTACGGATGTAACATTAAATTTTTCACTTTATTTTCATGATGCCACATTTATTTTTAATTGATAAGCAACTAATTAAGAGAGGTATCAATAATCTACGTAATGGAAGGAGGTTACAAACACCAAAGCCACTAGATGTCTTTGGATGAGATGAGGCTAGGATGGTCGGATCATCTGTTTGTCTCTGAAAATGTTAGCCGACCTTCTAAGCTCAAAAACCCTTTCTGTTTTGTATTATAGATTACGCTGTATATATGTATTCTAATACAAATTTGCACTTCTAATGTACTTATGTATTTTTGTTTATTTAGATTACGTATTTGTATGGTGTATTTTCAAGATAACTACTATGTTAATTAGTTGTATTTTTATGCAATTTTGAAATTTTAATTTCTATGATATACGAAATTAGGTAATAATGCGCAACCACTAGCATTTCTTAGTGGAAGTTTTTATTCCCCGAATATCTCATATTGACATATTTTATCTGGGAGTACCCATTAGTGACAGTGATTTAATGGATTTATATGATGCTACTAGACACCACATCGCACAACCTCAGAACTCCACATTAATTTTTAGGTTGCTGGATAACGTCACTAGAATTTTCAAGATTCTAAGAATGAATGTTTGGAGGGAAGAGGACCAAAATCGGTTGTTAGTTGGCTATAACCATATATTCTTTGCGCATCCAAGTCACTTGTCACAGGGAGATTGGGCGATGATCCGGTGGAATTGGAATGAACAGTCATTGTATGTGAGAATTATGCACCAACATTATTTTTTTAGAGAGTCAAATCTGGTTAACCCCCTTCGCAACTCCACACTTTACTGGATGTAAGTTATTTCTCACAACTGTCTGCTTTGGTCAGAAGGGAAGAAATCTAAAGACAAAGTTGGTTAGTACATGGTTTGGAAGGCAGAGATTACGGTGCATTAGATGAAAACTGGCATGTGATCAAATATCTAGGAATGTGTGATTTCATAAGTGGTTTATATGTGCGCTTGGACATATACTTGGAGAGGGGACATGCATTAACTGTTCCAAAAAATAATTGATGAAGAACAAGTCTTCCCAATATACATCTAATGCACTTTTCAAACAGAAAGATGATAAAGAATCAGAGTTTATATAAAGATATGGTCAATCACCTAAACACTCTACCTTTATCTCGTAATCCCTAACTCAATTCTCGTTCACCATTTGGTAAATCTGTTTTTGTTTTTTATAGTACTTTTCTCCTCTAAATTTGTATTTGTTTGAAGTTCTTTAAAATATAAATTGTTCTAATGTCATTGTTGTTTTATTCATTTTTATTCTATTTTCTATTACTTTTACTTATATTATTGAACATGCATTAAAATTTGATAGCGTTAGGGGTGTTCATCAAATGGTTTTATTTATTTTTTTGTTATAAACATAATTAACGATTTCTTTGATTTCTTTTCCTCAACATAATATGTTCAAAATTTTTTGTCTATCATATGAATTTGATTAAGCATTCGGAATTTAGTTTAAGTTCAGTATGCATGTAAGGTACAAAGAGTTATAGAAAAATTGGTGTATGACTATGCATGCGTAATGGTCATAGATTTCCAAGTTTCTATCGAGAAATATAATATTTTTATACGTGAATATATCTCATCAAAGGGAAACACCAACTTTATACATATTAATATTAATTCAAAATAACACATTTTACTTGAAGAGTGTACAATAGGTAAGTGAAGTTTAAATTTGAGTGTCAATGATCATAAAGAGCATACATCACTCATGTTAGTCTATCTCAACTCAAAGGTAAACAAGAATAATTACAAATAACATTTTCTAATACACATTTTATGTTTTTACAATCATTTAGAAGAAGAAAAAAACAATAAATCTAATATTTCATCAAAGTTTATTAGTAGGACTAAACGAGTATAGCCGACTAATTACTGGGAATTATCGAAATATCTACAAATGAAGAACTTAAGTCGTCGTCATCCGTTAAACCACAATACGAAGTGTCAAAAGTATTATTTTTACTTTCCACACCATCTGAAGATGATAATTTTAGTTATTTCCATATATCTTGTGTTACGTTATAAGGAGAGATCGATAAAGTGAAAAAAAAACTTACATTGCCTCATTTTTGTCGCGAATGTTGCTAAATATTTTTTGGATCCGAAGAAGCAAGAGTAAGTTTGGAAAATTGTAACTAACTTTAGTCTACTTCAGTGTCTGGCCAAGTTTATTAATTTGATGTCTATTTTATAACTGATGCAGGGGATCAAACGAATTGCTTCACGAGTTGTAGCTTATGCCACTCCCCAGTCTATCTTATGAAAAAATTTATTGTTGGTGGAAAAGTTTTGTGAATATCTAGTTTACTATTAGAGAATCCACTTACACTTCTATTCACACACTATCTCACATTTTGGAAGCTATTCTTTTTGGAATAAAACCTAAATGATGATGTATTTGGAGCTAATATTTTGTGGATATGATGAATCTAAGTCGTCATCATCTGACAAACCATAATACGAAATATCAAAAGTATTAGTTTTACTTTCCACACCATCTGGAGATGATAATTTTAGTTATTTTGTATATCTTGTGTTACTTCATGAGGAGTAATCGTTAAAGTGAAAGAAAAAAAAAACTTACATTGCCTCGTTTTTAGCGCGAATGTTGTTAAATCTTTTTTTGATCAAAAGAAGCAAGAGTAAGTTTGGAAAGTTGTAGATAATTTTAGCTTACCCAAGTGTTGGACAAGTTTGTTAATTATAACTGATGCAGGGGATCAAAGGAACTTCTTTACGAGCTGTGGAGCTTGTTTTGATGCCACTTACCAGTCTATTTTATGAAAAAAATTATTGTTGGTGGCAGAGTTTTTGATATGTTTACTTTACTATTATGGTGGTTTGGATATATAATTTTAATTGTTGGATTTATGGGTTTATGGGATTTGGTGGAATTAAGTTTCCTTTGGTATGTTTGGTTGCTCAAATCTCTTGAATCATGTTTCCCACGGGAATCCGTTTTCCAGCAAATTCTCCATATGGAGTCCGACCCCTCCCCCTAAGATTTGTTGGGAGACTTATCAAAGGATTTACAAGGATTTATAGACCCACTTTTCTAATTTTACGCCTTGTATATATATATATATATATAGCGTAATACCAAACAGTATATGGACTTTAAAACAAGATAATTGTATGATTCCTAGGAACTTTAAACGAGTTACTAAACACACGAGAGATTTACATGAAATCCCAGAATTTGTAATCCCATATGGGATTATAAATCCTCGAAATCGTGAATTCTGCAAACAAATCCACCATTAGAGAATCCACTTACACTTTTATTTACACATTATCTCACATTGGAAGCTATTCTTTTTGGAATAAAACCTAAATGATAACGTATTTGAAGATAATATTTTGGGGATATGTTCATCTTGTACGGCCGGGTGCTTTCGCTTTCTTACACTAGATTGGTCAACATGAAGTTCATTACTCACCATTTTCGAACCAATTTAACAGAAAAAATATTTTTTCATAAAAAGCAGAGAGGGAAGGAAGGAATAGAAAAAAAAAATAGACAAATAAGAAGAAGAAATAGGTATAGCACTTACTCGAATAGAAGAACGAACACCAGCTAAATGTGGATTTATGAGAACTTTCTCATATTCTTCTATTACAAAGGAAGAAGAAAAATATGAAATAAAGATAGCCAACCAGTGTATTTATAATAAAATTAAAGAACGCAATAAATAACTACGTTCCGACGCTTGAATGACCAAATCTCTTGCAATGAGAGCAAGCAATTGGCTTCCAAGGGTATTCTACTTTTACCATAAGCTTTCTATCATCAATTTTGACTGGAAGCTCAGCTGGGAAAGAACAATCAGCTGCAATTTCGACACTGACTCTAGCAAACAACATTCTAGTCTTTAATGCGGTTTGTGAGTATGTCGTGATGGGTTTACCCACTAAACTAGCAATCCTAGCTAAACCAACATCATTCAGAGATGAATCGGTACCCCCCTGAGATTCATCCACAGAGGTACAATTTTAATGGAATCAATATGAGATTCTATGAAGAGTGACCAAGGTCTAATAAGAAATAGCTTTTTTGCAATATGTACTGAACCAAATTACAAAATTCGAGCTCTATCTTGTTCTTGAATAAACTTGAAAAGGAAAGCATTTTCTCCATGAATGGTCATGGTGAAATCTCATTTTGTCTTCCACTGGGAAGATAACTATCTTTCACAAAAGGAAAAGCTAGCATATTCCCTACAAAATAACCAACTACCAGAGATTCACAATATTCAATTTGAGATTTGAGTTCACCTGATGCAAAAACTATCATTGGTTGACTATCAACCGAAGTTGGTTCTTCATAATTAGGAAACTTCGTTGATGGAGCCGAAGTTCTTTAGATGTTGTGACCATTCAAGCATGAGTTAGGGTTTGCTTTTGAAGCTCCATTAAATCCCAAAGAAGAAGAAGGAACTGGTAACATCGGAAAATCCTCTAACCCAAGGTTTAAATCATTACCGATTGCAGATTTAGATGTTGATTCACTCTGATTAGTGTTCGAAATCGGAGGAGAAAGAGAAAAATGGTTTCCAACCATGGAGAAAAACAAGAAATTTGATGCCCTGGAAAATCACCTCTATTCCCCCTGCCGTGTCATCTCTTAAGATCGTGTATGTTGCTTTCCCTCCTATTAGTCTTCCCTCTCGATCGGCATGAGAATTCTTAAAGCTAGTTAATCCATGGGCTTTGCTAGTACAAGCCTAGCGTCGGGAGCGTCAAACCGCTCAACCACTCGACTCCCGATATTTTCTTTCGTTCTTTCTTCTTTCCAGTTTTGGTGGGTCCTTCGAATCTATCCTTACTTCGTCGACAGTTTCTAATTCAGTGATGATAGACCCACCGAAGAACAGTACCGTGATGTGCACCGAGAGGGGATCTGACGGCCTCAATATCCCCTCTCTGCATTGGGATATGGGTGGGGCATGAGCGGGCCTCACCACCCTCTCACACGGTGCAGCCTCAGTAAAAATGTTTTCGGTGTACGGATCATTTTCGTTTCTAATTAGAAATATTTGCGAATAGAAGGAATAATCTGGGAGAGGAGCATACTCGTGTGGTAGACCCCACTTACTGTTTTTAGCATAAAAGATGCGACAGTTGTAGGACGACTTCGAGTTACGAGAATGACAACGTGGCACTATTCAGATCGGTGGGACCCAACTAAATGCCGGAATCACGTGCATTAACACCATGGGCTCCACAAGATCCAACTTCTTTCTTTTTTCTAAGAACATAACGAACTCAAAGTCTGAGTCAGTAGACAATCCCCCCCACCCCAAAAAAAATCCCTCAATACCACCTGACTGATAAGAACATTCGTTTAGATAAATGTATCAAACGCATTAATCACAAACAAATCACGAAAAGAACTAAGGTATCTAAACTTTAGGTATCTAAAAGAATTAGGGCGGCGTCGACAAAACGATAGGTTATTTCCACCAGGTTATTTTCGGGGCATTTTTTTAATCCCAAACTACCCTTTACAATCGGTAGATAACTATACAATCGGTAGTTAATCAACAATCGGGAGTAAATTTGGTTTGTATAACTTCCGAATGTAAAGTAAAATCCTTTATCTTTTGAATTTTGACTATCCTATAATCGGTAGTCAAAATAGTTATCTTGACTCCCGATTAAAGTAGACCTTTGGCAAATATCCTACCATAATCGGTAGGGAATTTAGGTTATTTAACTCCCAGAATATAGAGTAGCCCCAAAATGAGATTTTGCGAAAATCTTTTTTTTGGAATTTTGGTTGAGCCTATAATCGGTAAGAAAGGAAGAGTTATCATGACTTCAGATTATAAAGTGGCTCTCTTTACAAATATCCTACCATAATCGGTAGTCAAAATAGTTCATATAACTAAAAATATAGAGTAGCCCCAAAATCGATTTTGCAAAAATCCTTTTTTTTTGAAATTTTGGTTGAGCCAATAATCGGTAGTAAATGAAGTTATCATAACTTCCGATTATCCTTGCTCTCTTTGCAAATATCCAACCATATTCGGTAGTCAAGATAGTTCACTTTTCTCGTAACGGAGCGAAAGTATCACTTTTTCCGTAACGAGATGTGATAGTATCATTTTTCCTGAAACGGGATGTGAAGGATTATTTTTTCTAAAACGGAAAATTAGTCGATCCATAAACCAAAATATGGTTGCATGATGTGTTATGCATCTTTGGTGGTGGTTTGCATAATGGCTATGCATTCAATTTTCGAGAATTGTGCCTTAAATGATAGTATCATTTTTCTTGAAACGGATGGAGTACATCGTTTTATTAGTTGCAATGGAAAATTAGTTGATGCATAAACCAATATTTTGCTACATAAAGTATTATGTATCCTTTTTGATGGTTTGCATAATGGATATACATTTAATTTTCTAAAATTATGCCTAAAATGATATATATATCTTCGAATTTTTCATAAAAACTTCAAATTTGATATTGTTGTTTGTACTTGATAACCTTTCTAACGAGATAAAATTTGTAAAATTCCAAGGTTCAATTTTTAGATATGTTATATTAAAGTTTGTTTTCCAATTATACTAAAAGATAGGATACATGTTATAGTATCTAGGTTAAAAAGCCATTTTTCATTTTCAACCATTTCCAATCTTTTTGTGGTAATTGATCATCAGATTTTACAACAAATTATATAAAAGCATCAAGAGAGTGAAATATAAATGGAACCTATCGTTACACAGTCTTTACGATCTTCATCAAGAAGAAGAAAAAAAAAAATGAAACAACCCGAGTGAAATATGTGGACTCTGAGCCCAATTACTACCACCGTGACCTAAAATTGTAGAAGCAGCAGTGTGATGATTTCCATCAATATCAGACATAAGGTGATCATCAACAATTGATACCCCCGCATCTTTGATTTGGTTTTGTGATTTTTTTTTCTTCTTTGAGTTTCTTTTTTAATTACATACAGAGAGAATACTTGACTAAACTAAACTGGTGATCGTGTAGGAGGAAGAAAGGATCAATGGGAGGAGAGTGAGGGTTTTTTACTCTTTACTAAAAGTGGGCCGGCAACTAACTTAACGGTTTTAGGGGCAGAAAAAAAGTTCTATAAAAGTGGGGTTCGCAGTTTAGGTGCTGTCGGGTTTGCCTTTTCTTTTTGGATGAGGCCTGCAAATCTATATGTACGATGTCCGTGCACAGAATCTGAGATCCGATTTCAGTTAGGAATGACAGCCTGGCAATATTCTCTCACCGTCAGATCAGTGGGGCCCGAATGAAATATCGTTAAATCACCTGGATTGACACAGTGGGCTCCACAAAATCAAGAATCTCCTTTTCCCTGTTTGGTTGTTGTGATCCCCACCCCTTGGTTATGTCGTTACCCAAACGAACGATCCAAACACTACCTAAAGATCTAGGGTCCTATTTTAAAACCTAAAAGCGAGAAGCACCGTAACCATGTGGAGACGAAAAAGGTCAACATCATCACTATTATAAATGAAGTCATTGTAATATCCAGTCTCTCTTCAATTCCTCCTCATCATCATCATCACTATCATCATCATCTTCTTAATTTCTTGATTTTCACATAATCTAAACCCCAACATTACAGTTTGCATTAACTTTCTGTTAATTTCAAGCTTTTTAAATAACAATTCGAAAAGAAATTCAAGAACCTAAAATATTCAGTCCAGATTTTGATAATTTTCTTCTACATTAGTTGGAATCTAAAAGTTGTTTCTTTTCATCTTTTTCCCCTGCTTCATTCGGATTCAAAAGGTTGATTATTTTCATCATCTTCTGTACATTAGTTGGAATCATAAGATTGATTCTTTGAAACCTTTCTGATGATAACTCGTTAAGAGAATTGAGTGAAGTATTAAGAATAGATCTAGAAACGTAAAGAAGAAGAAGAAGAAAGAAGAAGAAGAAGAAGACTATTCAGGTTTCTTGAAACACCAAACCACGATACTGAAGGTAATTGAAACCTTGCATTCTTTCTCCTCTCTCTTTTCCCTTCTTTCTTTATATTGTCTTGAGGTAATTGAAATCTTTTCATATAAATATTGATTTTGTATTTCCCATTTTTCAAGATACCATGAAGGTTTCTTGAAAATAATTCTTTTAATATTATTTTCATGTTTTTGGTATATTTATTTGATATATATTTTTGTATTTTTGTAGACTTAATTTTTTTAATGACTATAATAGGTACTATGGCTGAACCAGTAGGATTTTCAGAAGAAATATTTGTTCCTCTTACGTCTAGATTTGCAATTTACTATCTAGGGGTTCCTCTAAATTACGCCGAGTTTAAACGTGATATGGTAGACCCACATTTCGATAATGCCACTAAAAACAAGATAGCACAAGATAAATATGCAGAGTTGAATGTTAAATTGTGGGACAGCTCCTCAAGACAGTATAAAGCTATGGTCCTAGATTTTTGGAAAAGGACTGAGAACTTTTATTGCTTAGGGTGCCGCGATGACCATATTCGGTACCATTCTATGTTTGTACACCCAAGTAAGCTCTCTTTAGGGGACTGGGCAGCCGTTTCTTGGAACACGGACGAAAAGTGCTTATACATCAGAATAGTACATGAGCATTATTATTTCAAGGAACCCACCCTGGTCGATCCACCGGTGAATTTACAGACTTTACTTGATGGAACATATTACTCCGCGGACTCTGAATTCAGAAAGATGCAGATTTCGAGGACGAGTTGGTTAGTGGGCGATATAGAAAATAGAGATTATAGTCAGCTGGCTGAGTGGGACATGATTAAGTACCTTGGGATGGTTGATTGTGTGGATGGATTGTATGTGCCCTTGGTAACATACCTTAGCAAAGTGCCTGAGGATAAGCGTAGTGTGTTTATGAGGGAGGTAAACAGTGAACAAGGGTCTACCGTTTGGATTGAGGATTTCGA
The DNA here is from genome assembly GCA_023531295.1 of Papaver armeniacum. NCBI lineage: Eukaryota > Viridiplantae > Streptophyta > Magnoliopsida > Ranunculales > Papaveraceae > Papaver > Papaver armeniacum. The sequence continues at coordinate 253,290 of JAJJWW010006204.1, read as the reverse complement.
TGAAAAGGGCATCGATGCACCTTACAGAGAAGCTAGAGTGATGCGAAGTGCAACAGAGAACGGGTATGTAGTGATCAAGTTTGACAGAGAATTGAACCTTACTATGGGATGGACAGATGGCTCTGTCATCGGGTTGAAATGGCATTCCTACAATAATCTCTCCTACAGCCTGGTGAGTCATGTCAAGTACTGGTCCAACCTTCCAAGGGCCCAGTAATTTCTCCACCAGTCTCGAGGTAAATTTCTTTCTTTCTTTCTCTTACTTTTTATATTATTGTTTATTCCATTCTTTTTTTGATGGTTCACTCCTTACTTGTCATGTAAATGTCTCGTGGTTTTTGTTTCAGATACGGCAGGGACGGACCCAAGATTTTTTCTTGGGTAGGGTTAAAATGCTAATGATTTTTAAAGCGGCCGAAGGCCGCGCCAAAATTTTTTTGGAACGAAACGCATAGCTAATGTCTGATGTAATCCACCTACAGAACACTAAATTGATGCACAATTAAAAATAAAAGCAAAAACTTAAGTAGCAAAATGCGATAACGGAATTTTTTTTATAGTTCGTAGAAGTAAAATGGGAGATAATTGTGTTGAAGAGTAGAATTTCTTTTGTGGAAATTTCTGAGGAACCCAAGTTTGATTCCTCTCTCTTCCAGAAACCCATCATTAAGATCGTATATATGTGTAGCCCAAAAGATGAGATCTACGGTTAAGATTAGTAGTTTTTAATTAGATTCACATTTTCACATTTTTAAAAAGGCTAAACTACCCTATATCTAAATTATTATTTAAAAAAAAAAATTAAAAAAAAAAATCCATAAATACTTTGGTCTTTAATTACCATCCACTATTTCCGGCTTAACTACTTTACAGATATATTTGGAAATGAAAATATTTTGTGCCTTAAATTAGGAGATCTGTATAGGATTGGTCAATGCACAAACGGACTAATCTCCTCCGAAATCATATATCCTTATTCTGTGTTTTAGCTACACGACTCCATTGTCATTGTTAGTCTCTACTCTTAATCTCCTCGTAAATTATCAAGGATTTCAATGTTCACTCTTGTTATCATGCTTTGGCATAAATCTTTCTTTTACTCACTCTACACCGACTTATAGTGATTAATTAGGTAGTTCTCCATTTGTCGTAACCTGTTCTGAATAATTGGTTTTAATCAATAACTTAGACTTCGACATTGATTGTAATTAGTGACCATATAAGATTTGATTTTTGACCTTTTTTGTTTTGTTTTTGTGAACTCTGAGATCAAATCGAAAATGAAGAAATAACTAATTAAGAAGTTAAAGACGAGATTTGCTATGAAAAATCAATTGAATCATGTAACGGTATGAGAATGACAGGCACCAGTTTCGAGTGATTAGGTTGTTGGTGTTGTATACTCGCTAACTGTGATAAGCTTATGTGATAATTGAAGTTTATCATCGTATTGTGAAAATTCTTGTTATCGTTTCTGTGATAAGTGCAATTATCATTCAAACGTGATAATGATGGTTTTCATTACGTTGTGATTAGCTAGTATATTTTGCAAGATGCTTTTTTATGAGTGAACTGAATTTCCACACCGATGTATTAGGTTTGCAAGGTAATGAAGGCTAGTTGTGAAGCCATTATATACTTTGAAAGTGGTTTGTCGTCATGAATTTGCATTTTAATTTTAAAGTCCAACATTAGTTTTCACAGCTGCTCATTACGGCAAGGTCCTAAAACGTTTATAGAGTTACTGCTTTTGCTATTTAATTTAGCTTGAAAGATGGATCAACTAAACCTTTGTGAGTCCACAAATACAACTATATATCCTTTTGCAGTTTTCTAAGCATAATACAAGATCAACGTACATTGTTTTTGAGATCAGACAAACAAATGACCCTTGCAAATGATACGTTCCCAGCATTGTCAAACAGTGTAATTCGGGACAAACAAAAAACTTTTATAAATCGGAAATTATCACCAAATATGCATCCTATGATAACATTAATTATCACAACTTTAGTAAATGAAAACCACAATTATCACATAATATACCAACGAAAAATACATTTTTCACAATATTTGATATGTCAGTTACATGTTTACCAAAGAATAGTCCATTGTCATCACCCTGACATAAACGAAAAAATATGAAAAATTTAACCATAAAAAATTGAGGATACTTTTAACTATCACATGTTTACGAAAGAAGAAAACAAATTATCACCAAACATGATCGGAAACAAAAATTGATAACACAAATTATCACCAAATATGATCAGAAACAAAAAATTGATAACAGACATAAACGCAATACAAACAATCAAGTATGATTCGAACTAATTTACTCATACAGAACCCATTAAATCAAAATTAATTCTACAATCAAAACATGCATGAATAATCGAGTCGAAAAAGCCCAGGCCGACCGTTTTGAAGCTATCAGTACAATATGGTGATAAATGAATGAATTGATAGGTAGCATCAATGAATGACTAAGAAAGTAAGCTACGAAGAAGGTGATGATAGGGTTTCGTTTGTTATAAGAATGTACCAGGGTGAAAATACAAGAGCTTTGGGTTCATGTAACTTGAAGAAAGAAGAACAAATGGAAGAAGAAGTCCGGGCGTGATAAAACAGAAGATGAAGGGGCGAGATAATTTATGTAAGCTTGTTAGGATTTTCCTACATTCTTGGATCTTGATTTTGGTTAGTTTTACCGAATTTATGGTTTTGACTGTTTTCACGGCTGACCAAATAATTAGATATCGGAAAATAAAAATATCAATAAAATAAAGTTGAAGGTTAGTTTTGTAAACTTAGTAGTCCTCAAACTAATTATGGATTTCACATATACAATATATTAATGATGGGTTTATCATATAAGAAAAAATTAGAATGGGCTAGAGATATTTTCCCCCAATTTCTTTTTGTTTTTAATAAGATTTAGCTCTTAATTATATCTTAGGTGGGCTGAAAATTAAATATGTAGAACTATAGGGGGATAAAAATAATTTTAGGGTGGGCTGAAGATTAAATATGTACTACTACGGGGCTAAAAATAATTTTTAAAAAATTTTCTATAATAATTTTTTTTCTTAGACAAATTTAGGGACGGGCTATAGCCCGGGTTAGCCCCTTGCTAGGCCCGTCCCTGAGATACGGCAATATGGATTGAGAGGAGATGTCAAGATGCACACCTGCTATTGATTGCTTCTTTTGTGTTGCTGATTCACCCCTAGGATTTCCTGGTTAGCATTTCAGATTATATTGTAAGAGTACTAGTTATTTTTTGAACGCAGACGATATTGTAAGAGTACTAGTTACTTTAGTTAATTCAACTCCAAAAGTTTACAGTATTGACCTTTAAATTCTTTCCCTGTACTTGTTGTTGTCTCGTATTGCTCTTATATATGTTTTGCAGTGGTGATAGGTGTGTGAGTTTCTAGAATGTTCTGCTCTTATTAATATTCACGTTTTGCGCTTATTTGCTTGTAGTAATGAAAAATGCAACTACTTCTGAGTAGGGCCAGAGTGGATGACAAGCCATGAGAACCAATGCATACGTAGCATTAAAAATTTTAAAGTAAAAGCCAACAATGACACATAGGAATAAGAGGTTGCACACTATATTTAATTTTTAGCCCATGTTTTAGAAAATAATTATAATTTAAACCTTATCAAAGTAAAAGTGGTTTTCTTCTCAATTCTACTGTCCCATATTTTGTTTTTATAGACTATATATTTCTCTCTGTAATATTTTGTTCATCGTATTCTTTAATTGTCTATCTATCTAGCATTTTGTCAGTGAATTAGCGATTAAATACGCGCTTTGTTCCAAAAATTTGCACGGCCTAAGGCTGCCAAGTAAGTCATTGAAATTTCATCTCTATCCAAGAAAGAATCTCGGATCCCTGAATGAGCGACTCCATTTATTGAGAAGGATTAGTGATCCGGTGCGTAAGTTACTATTAGTAACTAGAAGGTCCAGATTTCAGGACATGGAATAAAAAGAAGAAAAAAAAAACCGGTTATACCTGCCACCCACCCTACCCGACCCGCCATTTGGTGGGTTGGGTAGGATCTTACCCGTTTAAAGGCGGGTAGGGTGGCGGGTAAATTTTTCTTACCCGCCAGGTAAGGTGGCGAAATAGGCCATATCCTACCCATCCTACCCGTTGTGCACCCCGAGGTGAAATAACCATGCTAAAGAAAACAAAAAGAAGATGCCACAGTGAACATAAAGAAGATCTTTGACTTACTAATCCCATTGTAGTGTAGGCAAACGATTATCAACCGTGATATACGGCGCCCAATTTATTGCACCCAAATGCACCCAATGTTAGGTGGCGCACATGTGGCTTTACGAAGGAAAAAAGATTAAATGCTACGTCATCCACACAACTGAAAACAGAAAAAATCTTTTGAAGTCCAATGAGCAATTCTCGACTGCAGATCTCACTAGATGCATGGCGCAAGTGGTTAGTGTACAGGATTTGTAAAAATTTCCCGAAGTTTATAATCAATCTCATTTGTCCTATTGTTTCGAAATCTTAACCTTTAATTTTAATACAGGCGGCAATAGATATCAGAATCTAATTGAACAATAGTAAGCTTTGAAATATACACACATCTTCATATAATCTGATATTGGATTATAAAAAAGATGCAACATGATTTCCCTTTTAATTTTACTTACTTTACCATCATTATTCATTATTACTGTAACGATTCAATCATGGATATATGGATATATATGCATATACAGATATGTGTTATTGAATAGATGGGATCTATTGAGGAGAAAACGAAATCCGGAACCAGAAAACCCTTGCTTATCTTCTTCCCTAATTAAATTTACTATTGGTTCCTCCTATTATTTCTTCTTTGTGAACGAAACGGAACCTAGTATTTCTTCTTTGTGAACGAAACGGAACCTAGCTAGTTCTCATCGATGGTGTAATACTGGAAATTACAATGCACCAATAGTCACCATCATTAGAGCTTCTAGTACAACGTAGCATCTTCTCACTCCCATGATCTCTTCGGCATAATCCATCCCCGCCTTATCCTTAGTTTCCAGCTGAAAGGGACGTTCAAAATGGGTAAAGTGAAGGAAAGAGACATTCATGCGAGCAACATTCACACCATCCTCCTTGCACCTAGCTTGCATATCATTTTTCAAATACCCGTGCGTAAACTATTACTGCTTCAGGGTGCAAACAAATTGGTCAAATCTAAGTAGATATATCTTCGCATAAATATGTCTTACCAATTCTAATATCGTTAAAATAGCAAGAATATATTATTAAGAAAACTGTAAAGCCACTTGAAATAATTTGCAGGTAAATATGATGGATTCCGAATTTAAGACGTTGGAAGGACGAAACATTTTAAAACTTCTGCTTGCTCGTCGAAAGCAATAATCTTGAAAGCATCGAAAACAAATTGTTGTTGAGGAAAAATGGGAGATTAATATATTATTAAGAAAACTGTAAAGCCATTTGAAGATGCTAATCTGTCATTCTATACTTCTTTGTCTTCTTCTTCACCGGTTAGGGCTTCAAATTCAATGGTCAGGTAATTAATGGAAGATTACTTACCTAATCGTTTCATGGGCAAGAGACTTGAGTCTCCATTCTGTCTGCAAAAACTTTGTATCGTCATCTCAGAGTATCTACAAATTGGAAGTTATGTCAAGTATTAAATGCGAGACCTGTATTCTGCAAATGAGTACATATTACAACATTAAGTATTGGTGAGTCATTTTGTTATCACACTGGTTTTTAGAAAATATGCCCGGGTCTTATATTATTAGGACTGATCACTCTATAAGCGAACATAAGACAACAAATTTAATGTGCTCAATATACGAAACGCAATTCGTAAAAACCTAACCCAGGTGGAAGTGGAGTTAACAACATTCCATGAGAAAATAAGTGGAAAATGCGTATTCACAGTAATAGCAGCGATTCTAGCATTTGTGGATGTATATACAGTAAGTCCGGTCCTAACACATACATGCAAAACGTGGTAGTATACTATAACAGTGTTGTCAAGTGGCCAAGTGATGATGCGCAACTGTGGCGCATTACCAGTGGATTGGCCAAAGTGTCAGAGGTGCAAGTACGAGGCCATAATGGCGCAACGAAGCTATAATAGCGCAACGTAAGCCATAATAGCGGTATTCAGTACAAGTGCATGTCTGAGTGACAACAAGAGGATGGCATGTGCCAAACAGGGTTTGGACATGGCCAAGGATGCGAGATTAGCATCACGAGATGCCAAAGGAGTTTGGCATGTTACATGTATGCATGAGGCGTGCAGGCATGCAAGCAAGACTTGCATTAGCACACTTGCATCACTGGCAGAATGATGTACAGCCGTGATGGCACAATATTTGGCTGGCAAATGCATCAACTGGCAACAGTGCAAGATGACATGTGCGGGGCACATGGCCTTGACGGTTTAGAGTTGGTTACACGAGGGTGGGTTTACTTTATGCTTTCTAACTGATAGAAAGGAATCGTTTGGCTAGTGAACGGTTTGGCAAAGGTTAGCGTAGTTAGCTAACTGCCACATGTAAAGTAAATCAGAATCGCTTGCGATTAGTTGTACATAGCTTTTTGTAAGGCTATTGTTTATGGGTGAAAATCGTTTCTGCTGATCTCGGTAATTTCGGTGGGGTGAGTGAGAAATTGATTCAAACCCTAAACAAATGTGGCGCACGTGAGCACTTTATAGATTCGAGAGATCGATCTGTACAAGTCCCACCTAAACCAAGAAATGGCCGTTCCCAGACTTGCTTCGGTCACAAAGTGGAGGAGAAGGGTTGATTTGGGGAGGGAAGCAAAGAAAGGTGTTGAGGAGAGTAGTATCTCGACTTGTATCGAAAGTGAAAGCTTAGGAAGCTTGCAAGAGATAGAAGCTTTGGGAGAGCTTGCAAAGTTGCCTTTCCGAGAGTGTAAGTGTAGTATATTTCTCCCGACCGAGACTTGTTGTCTGGTGAAATAGGTAAGACCTATTTATACAAGTCGAGATTGAAACGTACCCGGCCTCATGAAGGAAGAGAGTAAAGGGTGAAATAATGGGAGGAGGTGGTAACCGCATGGTTTAATGGGCGAAAAACGTTTTTCACCATTATTTCCTCTTTTATTTGACCGCTTTATTCCTTTTCACGCTTTCTTAATGTGAGCGTAGTGTACGCCGCATCTTTGTGACCGCCAAACCAAAACCCTAAAGAAGCATCCCCCAGTTTGTGTCGATGTCTCGAGTGTTGGTTGCATCTTGAGTGCAAGTGGCGCTGCTAGTGGCGCGTGTGGCATGTGCCAATGGCATGTGCGGAATGCCTTGGTGGAAGGTTGCACGGTTTGCAAGTTAGGTTACCAGCGTGTGTGTTTGGCATGTGCCAATGGCATGTGCGGAATGCCTTGGTGGTAGGTTGCACGGTTTGCAAGTTAGGCTACCAGCGTGTGTGTTTGGCATGTGCGGAATGCCTTGGTGGTAGGTTGCACGGTTTGCAAGTTAGGCTACCAGCGTGTGTGTTTGGCATGTGCCAATGGCGCGTGCGGCCATGTTGACCTAGTTGCAAGTCTTGCAAACCTAAGGCGCTATGTTTGGCGTGGGCCAAAGGCATAGCGGCTTAGAAATATGGCTTGCGGCACGTGTTGGCATGTGCCAATGGCACGTGCGGCCATGTTGACCTAGTTGCAAGTCTTGCAAACTCAGGCCAAAGGCATAGCGGCTTAGAAATATGGCTTGCGGCACGTGTTGGCATGTGCCAATGGCACGTGCGGCCATGTTGACCTAGTTGAAAGTCTTGCAAACTTAGGGCGCTATGTTTGGCGTGGGCCCAAGGCATAGCGGCTTAGAAATATGGCTTGCGGCACATGTTGGCATGTGCCAATGGCACGTGCGGCCATGTTGACCTAGTTGCAAGTCTTGCAAACCTAGGGCGCTATGTTTAGCGTGGGCCAAAGGCATAACGGCTTGGAAATATGGCTTGCGACACGTGTTGGCATGTGCCAATGGCACGTGCGGCCATGTTGACCTAGTTGCAAGTCTTGCAAACCTAGGCGCTATGTTTGGCTTGGGCCCAAGGCATAGCGGCTTAGAAATATGGCTTGCGACACGTGTTGGCATGTGCCAATGTCACGTGCGGCCATGTTGACCTAGTTGCAAGTCTTGCAAACCTAGGGCGCTATGTTTGGCGTGGGCCAAAGGCATAGCGGCTCGAAAATATGGCTTGCGGCACCTGTTGGCATGTGCCAATGGCACGTGCGGCCATGTTGACCTAGTTTCAAGTCTTGCAAACCTAGGGCGCTATGTTGGGCGTGGGCCAAAGGCATAGCGGCTTGGAAATATGGCTTGCGACACGTGTTGGCATCATCTGCCAATGGCACGTGCGGCCATGTTGACCTAGTTGCAAGTCTTGCAAACCTAGGCGCTATGTTGAAGCGTGGGCCAAAGGCATAGCGGCTTGGAAATATGGCTTGCGACACGTGTTGGCATGTGCCAATGGCACGTGCGGCCATGTTGACCTAGTTGCAAGTCTTGCAAACCTAGGGCGCTATGTTTGGCGTGGGCCAAAGGCATAGCGTCTCGGAAATATGGCTTGCGACACGTGTTGGCATGTGCCAATGGCACGTGCGGCCATGTTGACCTAGTTGCAAGTCTTGCAAACCTAGGGCGCTATGTTGGGCGTGGGCCAAAGTTATAGCGGCTTGGAAATATGGCTTGCGACATGTGTTGGCATGTGCCAATGGCACGTGCGGCCATGTTGACCTAGTTGCAAGTCTTGCAAGCCTAGGGCGCTATATTTGGCGTGGGCCAAAGGCATAGCGGCTTGGAATTTGGCGTTGTTGTCATGGTGCGCAGGGTGCGGCTTGGTTTGGCATTGTTGCCATGGTGCGCAGTATGTGGCTTGGTTTGGCATTGTTGCCATGGTGCGTAGTATTCGGCTTGGTTTGGCATCGTTGCCATGGTGCGCAGGGTGCGGCTTGATTTGGCATTGTTGCCATGGTGCGCAGTATGCGGCTTGGTTTGGCATTGTTGCCATTGTGCGCAGGGTGCGGCTTGATTTGGCATTATTGCCATGGTGCGCAGTATGCGGCTTGGTTTGGCATTGTTGCCATTGTGCGCAAGATGCGGCTTTGGTTTGGCATTGTTGCCATGGTGCGCAAAAGATACGGCTTGGTTTGGCATTGCTGCCATGGTGCTCAGTATGCGGCTTGGTTTGGCATTGCTGCCATGGTGCGCAGTATGCGGCTTGGTTTGGCATTGTTTGCCATGGTGCGATATCTTTTGCTTGGTTTGGCATTGCTTTGCCATGGTGCGCAGATGCGGCTTGGTTTGGCATTCTTTGCCATGGTGCGGCTTAGTTTTGGAATTAGGGTTCTGTGTTGAAAACCCTAACTGGTATTTTGAAAAAAATACCCCTATTAATTATTTACACCTGAGTTAAATGCTCTTAGTTAATGTGTTGCGGGTAACACTAGGTCATGGGGTTTTACGATTTTACCCTTTGTCTAAAAAACCACCATCAACATTAAGTCCCCGCTTAGCCCGAACAGGGGCTTTGTTGCGAGGTAAGCATAAGATGGTGACAAACTATTAACAAAGAAACCGTAAAGAAAATTGAAGGAGGCTCGTCCGACCTTTATAAATAGGATTTGGAATCCTTGCCTCTCGTAGTTTTGGCACAAATCGGAGAGGTGGTACAATTGGTGGGCCCGATGCAGCTTAGGCGACGTTAGGAAGTTGGTGTGAGTTGGGAAACCTAGTGGGCTGTTGTGGGGGACCGGCACAAAGTGTAGAAGCCGTGCGTGCTCTGAGGTTAGGCGCAATTGGTGGGGCCTATGCGGCTTGGGCGACGTTGGGAAGTTGGCCTGAGTTGGGAAGTCGAAAGTGTCTAGGCGGGTGGGACCTGGCGCAAAGTGTAGAAGTCTTGCGTGCTTGCGGGCGTGACTTGCGACCATTTGGAGGTCGGCGCAATTGGTGGGGCTTCTGTGCAACTTGGAAGTCGTGCTTGCAGGCGTGACTTATGTAAATAAAGAGGGAGTAGGCGTTTCTTCAGACAACAAAGTTTCCTTATTTTGCTTTCGTTCACGTGCGGCTTCAATTAGGGTATCATCCATGCCAAAAATCTGGAAGCGTTATGTCCTTCATTGCTTCCTTTCACGGTATTCATACCCAACGCGAATGCATTGCCTCCCTTGTTTGAGAAAGGGTTCTTCCCGTTGATTCCCCTTTTCCTTTGCTTTGCGGTACGTTTTCTTCTTCTTTCTTTGTTCCACGCTATCCTCTTTTATATGTGTATAGACATGATGGAACTTGATCATCTTCCATTTTTTTGCAGTGTATGATGGGACCCTCCGAGAGATGGCCGTGCCTTTAACTTTTCTAAAAGGACTTGAGGTCAAGGAGATCGATCTTCTTCTCTTGAGGAGGTATTGGTTGGTATTGAATCTTTGTTCCATGAAGCTAATGAAATTATTAAGGACCTCCTCCCATCTATCCCCACGAAGAACAGTGCATGTTCGGACTCCTTGGGTTCGGTGGGGGAGGAGAACGCCATGATTCTCGATTTTGATGTGGATGAATCAACAAACTTTCTTCGAAGCGTCAATGAGAAAACTTTCGAAAGAGCATATGATAGAGCGAGACAGCCTTTTGAAGTTGATGCCAAAGGTGTTATTGACGATACCGGAGGTGTCATGTTGGCGTATCTTTGGAATAGTTGTCGGGGAGGACACCGCCGCGTGCGTGGGCTGCTTTGGGATGGGATGTTGAGGTTGCCATTGCTAAACCGCCGAGTGGAACCTTTGTTGCCCGAAGGATTGGCTTTGGAAATGCTTGAAGATAGCTTTGCCCTAAGGGACTTGCGCTCCATCCTTCGAGGGCTAGTTCCTCCTTTTGTTTTTCTGTTAGCTGCTTAGTTCCCTGATGTTTTTCCCTTTTTTTTTTGTAAACACATCTTTCCCTTCTTCTTCATCGGTAAACCTTTTGCTTCATATATATATATTTTTGAAAGGGGTTGTGGTATGATGGCAGTGTAATGGTTTTCTGGGTTCTTCTGATGTATTTCTCTGATGCCCGAAGGATTCGCTCGGGAAGAGATATATTTATTTTATTTTATTTATTTTATTTTTTTTGACAAAAGGGTAGATCTCAAGGAAAAATACAAACGGTGTATTCATCCCAGGGAAGTACGGCTATTAAGAGGAATGATTCAAAGGAAGTCTTGAAAAGGGGAGTGATTGGGAAATACAGACATTTTAGGGATTGGATTCCTTGAGCCATCGCGAGTGAACTATCACGCCTTCAGTGTGTCGGTATTGATGAGCTTGCAATATCCTCCCAAAAGGGTATCCGCAACCTGTATAGCTTCCGCCTTCACCTTCCTCGGGCAAATCCATTTTTACTGTCATCCTCCCAACTTGAAACGAGCTTTCCTTAACCACTACATCTCCGATTGAAAACGTGTTCAGACGTCGTGTAACCATTTGAGCCTTGGCTTCGTTGGTTTCGCTAGAAGCTTCCAAGCTTCTTGCAAAGTGTTCGAATGGTCCACTCCCCATTCACATTTTTTACGAGCGTTCGTGCGGTTGTTGTTGCCCGAGTCCCCATGACAGAATGGGGGAAGAAAAGGTCGGTTGCAGAAAGGTTGCTCGGTCGGACTTACTTGCATTTGAAAATCATGAAATAGCGCCAACGGGTCCTCTTCGGACGCTTGGGTTCCTTTAATAGCTCGTTGATGTGATAACCCGTGGGACGATTTGTTGGGAATCCCTTCGGGCGGGGATGTCGGCAGAGGTGTACGCCTGTTTTGCCTTGTTGTCGAGCGCCCATAAGCGTCCCAAAATCATGTCATGATCTAGTTCTTTGACAATGTGGAACTTGTTGTGTGTTATAGCGTCTCCCATCTCGATCTCTAGGTTGATATAGCCATGCGCGTTCAAAGCCTCTCCTCTCAAGCTCTTAATCACGACGGAAATAGGTAGAGTCTTGCTTTGTAAATCCTATTTGCCTTTAGTGTCTTGAAAGTGATGATGTTGTGGTCGAGGTCGTGTCGATGAGCGTGTCGTCAAGTTCGGTACCTCTTAAACAGACGTAGCCGCAGTCCCAGCTTCTCGCCCGCTTGTTCGGGAAGCTTGAGCCCTTGGCGTAGATTCCAAGGGGAGAAAAAGCCGTTTGCCGGATACAACACGATTGAGAGCTGCGAAAATATCTTGGCGATGAACCTTGGAGAGATAGAGAATTTCGCATATATGTCGCATCGTGGATTGCACGTCTAGTGCACGGAGTCCCGGAGGAACCGCGATTTCTTATTGGGAGTGGGTCTCGATGCACTCTTTCGTCTCCTAGTTGGACTTCTCCTGCTTCTATCCTTTCCTTGAAAATATGCTTTAATCTGTTGCAATCGCTAGTCAGGTGGTGAACGAACCTGTGGTAATGGAAGTATTTGGGGTTTGCCATCTCGGCCTCGCTTGGTGGACGCGTCTACTTCGGTGGCGATCATGACATCATCTTGAACCCAGGCTTCTAGGAGGTCAATCACCTCTCGATGGGGAATGGGAAATCAAGGATATTTCCTTCGGCATCACGATGCTGCACAAGAGTTTTAGTGGCGATCTTCCGTTGCGAGAGCCCCGTTGCGCCCGGAGCTTCAACGTTTCTACCATGGCTCGTAGTTGCGGCTTTCCTTTTTCCTATTTGTTCACTATGTTCACGGAGGATGAGCCGGCATTAAATTGTTTGGTTTGATGAGGCGCCTACTCCCCGCGAGTTTCACGTGCGTCTTCGATTCGAGTTGGCCTAGTCCTTTCCCGATAATGCTGGTCAAATTGTTGCGAGATCGTCTGGCTGCCTCATGGAGTTCGGAGAATGTTTGGAAACGCAAGTTTTCTAGCAGGGCGCGATAGATCGGGACCATACCATTGATGCATGCGTTTACCAATTATTGCTCGGTCACGTTTGGGTCGTGACAATGAAAGTGCTTGAACCATGAACCTTTTGACGAAATCATTCGGATGTTCGTTATCCCACTGTACATTCTCCAGGTCTCGAAAAGGTAACTTGTTGATTACGAAGAAATACTTCTGTAAAACGCGGTGACCATGCTACTCCGGTTGGGAATGCTTTGTTCGGTGGGATCTTTGTTGTACCATGTATACGCCCTTCCGGTAAGTGATTTTGAAAATTCCCTTAAACGAAGAACGTGATTATATTCATGTTCACCCAAGGATTCCAGAAACGAGAAACATGTTCGCGTGCATTCCTGGGTACCATCATACGAGGGGTAAATTGAGGGGAAGAGTACCCCCTTGGGAGAGGGTTCTCCGTATTTTGGACGGGTAAGGGGTTGGTGATGATGTACATCGAACTCATCATGCTTGATTCGGTCACGTAGGAGTTGTTCCAAATCTTCTCTCGTGACGAAATTTGGTGGTTGATTTCTCTCCAACGGGACTCTAGTGCGAGTTTCTTCATCCGTGGATGCGTGCCCTCTAGCCGAGTGCCTACGTCGGGGTTGTTGGAGATGCTTCTAGGCGTCTCGGAGGATGCGACTCACGGGGTAGTCGCTCTGTCAAGGTTTTGAGAAAGGTGAGCACCTCCTTTTGTGTTGAAACCATGTCTGTGCAGGATCGCGAGCGTCTCTGTCGTTCCATCAAATCGGCGATAGTGACGTAGGGCGACTTCCTCTGGTCCCTCCGGTCTCTCGTCCCGTCGGGCGGGGTAATGGAGCCTTAGTTGTCGGAGGCGCCATCTTGGAAAAAGCATTCGGGGTCGCGGTGGCGGCCCTAGCCACTGTTACTGGGGCGTGACACCTGAAGAGATATTTCGTTGCCGTGATTAGAGGGTTGTGCGAGATGCTAGAGGAGGCAGCGGCTGCGGCCCGGTGATAGGCGGTGTTACACTTAAGGAGTGCATTCGATGTTCTTGTTGTCACCGGTGAAGTAACAATATTATGGGGAGACGCCAACATCGTGGATGCGTTACGCTGATGTTCTCGTACCGCTCGGATCCGAGTTCCACCATGTTGGGATTTGACGTTGAAAACGAAATCGGGAGTTGGAGTTGATATTGTAGCCGATAGATCAATCCTCCCGCCGTGGTCGCCAATTGTTTATGGGTGAAAATCGTTTCGCCGATCTCGGTAATTTCGGTGGGTGAGTGAGAAATTGATTCAAACCCTAAACAAATGTGCTTTGCACGTGAGCACTTTATAGATTCGAGAGATCGATCTGTACAAGTCCGGCCTAAACCAAGAAATGGCCGTTCCCGGACTTGCTTCGGTCACAAAGTGAAGGAGAAGGGTTGATTTGGGGAGGAAGCAAAGAAAGGTGTTGAGGAGAGTAGTATCTCGACTTGTATCGAAAGTGAAAGCTTAGGAAGCTTGCAAGAGATAGAAGCTTTTGGGAGAGCTTGCAAAGTTGCCTTTCGAGAGTGTAAGTGTAGTATATTTCTCCCGACCGAGACTTGTTGTGCTGGTGGAAATAGGTAAGACCTATTTATACAAGTCGAGATTGAAACGTACCCAGCCTCATGAAGGAAGAGAGTAAAGGGTGAAATAATGGGAGGAGGTGGTAACCAATGGGTTTAATGGGCGAAACGTTTTTCACCATTATTTCCTCTTTTTATTTGACCGCTTTATTCCTTTTCACGCTTTCTTAATGTGAGCGTAGTGTACGCCGCATCTTTGTGACCGGGCCAAACCAAAACCCTAAAGAAGCATCCCCAGTTTGTGTCGATGTCTCGAGTGTTGGTTGCATCTTGAGTGCAAGTGGCGCCGCTAGTGGCGCGTGTGGCATGTGCCAATGGCATGTGCGGAATACCTTGGTGGTAGGTTGCACGGTTTGCAAGTTAGGTTACCGGCGTGTGTGTTTGGCATGTGCCAATGGCATGTGCGGAATGCCTTGGTGGTAGGTTGCACGGTTTGCAAGTTAGGCTACCCGGCGTGTGTGTTTGGCATGTGCCAATGGCATGTGCGAATGCCTTGGTGGTAGGTTGCACGGTTTGCAAGTTAGGCTACCGGCGTGTGTGTTTGGCATGTGCCAATGGCATGTGCGGAATGCCTTGGTGGTAGGTTGCACGGTTTGCAAGTTAGGCTACCAGGCGTGTGTGTTTGGCATGTGCCAATGGCGCGTGCGGCCATGTTGACCTAGTTGCAAGTCTTGCAAACCTAGGGCGCTATGTTTGGCGTGGGACAAAGGCATAGCGGCTTAGAAATATGGCTTGCGGCACGTGTTGGCATGTGCCAATGGCACGTGCGACCATGTTGACCTAGTTGCAAGTCTTGCAAACCTAGGGCGCTATGTTTGGCGTGGGCCCAAGTCATAGCGGCTTAGAAATATGGCTTGCGGCACGTGTTGGCATGTGCCAATGGCACGTCGGCCATGTTGACCTAGTTGCAAGTCTTGCAAACCTAGGGCGCTATGTTTGGCGTGGGCCCAAGGCATAGCGGCTCGGAAATATGGCTTGCGGCACGTGTTGGCATGTGCCAATGGCATGTGCAGCCATGTTGACCTAGTTGCAAGTCTTGCAAACCTAGGGCGCTATGTTTGGCGTGGGCCCAAGGCATTGCGGCTCTAAATATGGCTTGCGGCACGTGTTGGCATGTGCCAATGGCACGTGCGGCCATATTGACCTAGTTGCAAGTCTTGCAAACCTAGGGCGCTATGTTTGGCGTGGGCCAAAGGCATTGCGGCTCGGAAATATGGCTTGCGGCACGTGTTGGCATGTGCCAATAGCACGTGCGGCCATGTTGACCTAGTTGCAAGTCTTGCAAACCTAGGGCGCTATGTTTGGCGTGGGCCCAAGGCATAGCGGCTCGGAAATATGGCTTGCTGCACGTGTTGGCATGTGCGGCCATGTTGACCTAGTTGCAAGTCTTGCAAACCTAGGGCGCTATGTTTGGCGTGGGCCCAAGGCAATGCGGCTCGGAAATATGGCTTGCGGCACGTGTTGGCATGTGCCAATGGCACGTCTTGGCCATGTTGACCTAGTTGCAAGTCTTGCAAACCTAGGGCGCTATGTTGGGTGTGGGCCAAAGGCATAGCGGCTCGGAAATATGGCTTGCGGCACGTGTTGGCATGTGCCAATGGCACGTGCGGCCATGTTGACCTAGTTGCAAGTCTTGCAAACCTAGGGCGCTATGTTGGGCGTGGGCCAAAGGCATATCGGCTTGGAAATATGGCTTGCGGCACGTGTTGGCATGTGCCAATGGCACGTGCAGCCATGTTGACCTAGTTGCAAGTCTTGCAAACCTAGGGCGCTATGTTGGCGTGGGCCAAAGGCATAGCGGCTTGGAAATATGGCTTGCGACACGTGTTGGCATGTGCCAATGGCACGTGCGGACATGTTGACCTAGTTGCAAGTCTTGCAAACCTAGGGCGCTATGTTTGGCGTGGGCCAAAAGCATAGCGGCTTGGAAATATGGCTTGCGACACGTGTTGGCATGTGCCAATGGCACGTGCGGCCATGTTGACCTAGTTGCAAGTCTTGCGAACCTAGGGCGCTATGTTGGGCGTGGGCCAAAGGCATAGCGGCTTGGAAATATGGCTTGCGACACGTGTTGGCATGTGCCAATGGCACGTGCGGCCATGTTGACCTAGTTGCAAGTCTTGCAAGCCTAGGGCGCTATATTTGGCGTGGGCCAAAGGCATAGCGTCTTGGAATTTGGCGTTGTTGTCATGGTGCGCAGGGTGCGGCTTGGTTTGGCATTGTTGCCATGGTGCGTAGTATGCGGCTTGGTTTGGTATTGTTGCCATGGTGCGCAGTATGCAGCTTGGTTTGGCATTGTTGCCATGGTGCGCAGAGTGCGGCTTGCTTTGGCATTGTTGCCATGGTGCGCAGTATGCGGCTTGGTTTGGCATTGTTGCCATGGTGCGTGATGTGCGGCTTAATTTGGCATTGTTGCCATGGTGCGCAGTATGCGGCTTGGTTTGGCATTGTTGCCATGGTGCGCAGATATGCGGCTTGGTTTAGCATTGGTGCCATGGTGCGCGATATGCGGCTTGGTTTAGCATTCTTTGCCATGGTGCGCGATATGCGGCTTGGTTTGGCATTGTTGCCATGGTGCGCGATATATGCGGCTTGGTTTGGAATTGTTGCCATGGTGCGCGGTATGTCACGGCTTGTTTGGCATTGCTGCCATGGTGCGCGATATGCGGCTTGGTTTGGTATTGTTGCCATGGTGCGCGGTATGCGGCTTGGTTTGGCATTCTTTGCCATGGTGCGCGAAAGACTTGGTTTTGGAATTAGGGTTACGTGTTGAAAACCTAATCTGGTATTTTGAAAAAATACCCCTATTAATTATTTACACCTGAGTTAAATGCTCTTAGTTAATGTGTTGCGGGTAACACTAGGTCATGGGGTTTTACGATTTTACCCCTTGTCTAAAAACTTCCATCAATAGCTATATAAGCTTGATCTTGTGAAGGGATTGGGTAATCCGGAACAAGAAGAGTGTGTAACCCTAAGTGTGCAATATAAAAGGCTAAGGCCGATTTAAAGAAAAGTTCACATTGGTGCATATTTCCCTTTGGTTTGGCTTATTGTTTATGCATCAAGCGGAGTGTGTGCAATTGATTGAAGACTTGAAAGATTTGTGAGCTGAACCTCTATTTAGTATGGGGTGAATAGAGAATTAGTCAAGAAGTTGAAGTATTGGATAAGTGCGAGTTGGCTGAGATTGTGCTGTGGAGCATAATTGCCATTGTCAAGTTGGTGTTGCATTTGAGAAGTGCGAACCAGTGACAATTCGGGTATCAGAGCCCTGGTTAAGGGTCTCTCTCTCTGTTGACGTTGGATTATAAGGCTGATTAAAGTTGTTGTTGTTCTATGTTTGGCTGTAAATTGTATTTGAAGTGAAGGATCCACACAGAAAGTACAAGGCAGACAAAGGATGGGCGGAGATCAGACCAAAGAGTTGCATTAAAGGTATGCGAATCGTTAATTCAAGAATCTACAAGTGATAATCATGCACGAAGGATGTCCTCGGAACAACTTGATGAGGGTGAAACAAGTTGTTCTACATATTAGAACTGCACTAAAAGTGCGGAGACACTTTTACAAGTGTTGATGAAAAACAACACGATCTTGGGGAAGGCTCAGCATGATGTTGGTAGCAACATCAGTCATTTGCTAAGGAGCAAAGCACACACAGAGAAGAAGATGTCTTCTGGACTGATGTACATTGATGTGAAGATCAATGGAGAATGGGTATTAGCGATGGCTGATACTGGTGCTACGAAGTCTTTCATTCATCCAAGCGTTGCCATGGCATTGAACTTAACAGTTACTAGCGCGGCTAGCACCATCAAAACTGTTAACGCAGAACCACAAGCCAGTTGAGGGAAAGTTCGCAATGCAGATGTGCAAGTTGAAGAATGGAAAGGAAAACTAGATTTGCTTGTTATGGTCATGGATGATTTTGACCTAATTTTGGGCATGGATTTCTTTTGCGCGGCGAAGGCGTCGCCATTACCTCATAGAAATGGGATATTGATACAACACCCTGAATACCCATGTTTTGTCTCTATGGTGAGACAAAGTGAACCAGCCAAGACACTTAATCCATGTTTGTCTGCAATTCAGGTGAACGATGGTATGCGCCAAGGCTTGGCTAATTTCCTATGAGTATTTGTTGAGATCAAACCAGGAAAGGTAATAGAAGTAGAGGATGGAATAGCTGAGGTCTTAGAAGAGTTTGCAGACACAATGCCTGCAGAACTGCCTAAGACGCTACCACCGCGGCGTAGGATCGATCATATGATAGAGTTGGTGCCAGGGGCGAGGCCGCCTGCGCAAGCACCATATCGTATGTCACCATTAGAAGTTGAGGAGATGCGCAAGCAGATTTCCGAATTGCTTGGAGGCGGAGGTTACATACAACCGTCTAAAGCTCCATTTGGTGCTCTGGTTCTATTCCAAAAGAAACAAGATGGCTCGCTTCGTATGTGTGTTCATTATAGAGCTTTGAACAAACTAACTGTGAAAAACAAGTACCCAATTCCGCTAGTGGCAGACTTGTTTGATCGGTTGGCCAAAGCTAAATTCTTCACCAAATTGGATTTGTGCTCAGGTTATTACCAAGTGCGCATAGCGAAGGCGATGAACCAAAGACTGCAATGGTAACAAGGTATGGCTCATTTGAATACCGTGTTATGCCATTAGGCTTGACGAATGCTCCGACAACATTTTACAACTTTGATGAATGATGTGTTTGCTGAGTACATTGATCGTTTTGTGGTAGTATACTTGGATGACATAGTCATATACACTAAGACTTTGGAAGAGCATGCGATGCATCTTCGCAAAGTGTTTGCAAAGCTTAGAGAAGCAAGTTTGTATGTGAAGAAGGGAAAGTGTGAGTTTTCCCAGACCACAATTACTTTCCTTGGCCATGTGATATCGCAAGGGTACGTGCATATGGACCAGAAAAAGGTAGAGGCCATTTTGGATTGGCCAGAACCTACGAAGCTTGGAGAGCTTCGTTCTTTATTGGGTTTAGCTAAATATTACCGGCGATTCATAGTTGGCTATTCAAAGAAAGTGGCCCCTTTGACAGATTTGTTGAGGAAGGACAAATCTTGGGCATGGACCGACGAGTGTCGGCGGTCATTCGATGCATTGAAGGAAGCGGTCTCGACAGTACCGGTTCTTCGCTTGCCTAGCTTCGATGTACCATTTGAAGTGCACACGGATGCTTCGACGGGGGCTCTAGGGGAGTCTTGGTGCAAGATGGCCATCCAGTGGCTTACGAGTCGTAAGATTAATGATCTTTGAAGGGAGATACACTTTGTTGTTTATGGGTAAAAATCGTTTCGCCGATTTCGGTAAATTCGGTAGGTGAGTGAGAAACTGGTTCAAACCTAAACAAATGTGCTGCACGTGAGCACTTTATAGATTCGAGAGATCAATCTGTACAAGTCCCCTAAACCAAGAAATGGCCGTTCCAGGACTTGCTTCGGTCACAAAGTGGAGGAGAAGGGTTGATTTGGGGAGGAAAGCAAAGAAAGGTGTTGAGGAGAGTAGTATCTCGACTTGTATCGAAAAGTGAAAGCTTAGGAAGCTTGCAAGAGGTGGAAGCTTTTGGGAGAGCTTGCAAAGTTGCCTTTACGAGTGTAAGTGTAGTATATTTCTCTGACCGAGACTTGTTGTCCTGTAGAAATAGGTAAGACCTATTTATACAAGTCGAGATTGAAACGTACCGGCCTCATGAAGGAAGAGAGTAAAGGGTGAAATAATGGGAGGAGGTGGTAACCGCATGGTGTTAATGGGTGAAAACGTTTTCACCATTATTTTCTATTTTATTTGACCGCTTTATTCTTTTTCACGCTTTCTTAATGTGAGCGTAGTGTACGCTGCATCTTTGTGACCGCCAAACCAAAACCCTAAAAAGCATCCCCGGTTTGTGTTGATGTCTCGAGTGTTGGTTGCATCTTGGGTGCAAATGGTGCCGCTAGGGGGACGCATGTGGCATGTGCCAATGGCATGTGCGGGAATGCCTTCGTTGCGAGTTGCACCTCGGCGTAAGTGGTAATGCCCGAGCAGCTAGTGGCGTGTGTGGCATGTGCCAACGGCATGTGCGGAATGCCTTGGTGGTAGGTTGCACGGTTTGCAAGTTAGGCTACCAGCGTGTGTGTTTGGCATGTGCCAATGGCATGTGCGGAATGCCTTGGTGGTAGGTTGCACGGTTTGCAAGTTAGGATACCAGCGTGTGTGTTTGGCATGTGCCAATGGCATGTGCGGAATGCCTTGGTGGTAGGTTGCACGGTTTACAAGTTAGGCTACCAGCGAGCATGTTGGCATGTGCGGAATGTTGACCTAGTTGCAAGTCTTGTGAGCCTAGGGCGCTATATTTGGCGTGGGCCAAAGGCATAGCGGCTTGGAAATATGGCTTGCGACACGTGTTGGCATGTGCCAATGGTACATGCGGCCATGTTGACCTAGTTGCAAGTCTTGCAATCCTAGGGCGCTATATTTGGCGTGGGCCAAAGGCATAGCGGTTAGGAAATATGGCTTGCGACACGTGTTGCCATGTGCCAATGGCACGTGCGGCCATGTTGACCTAGTTGCAAGTCTTGCAAGCCTAGGGCGCTATATTTGGCGTGGGCCAAAGGCATAGCGGCTCGGAAATATGGCTTGCGACACGTGTTGGCATGTGCCAATGGCACGTGCGGCCATGTTGACCTAGTTGCAAGTCTTGCAAGCCTAGGGCGCTATATTTGGCGTGGGCCAAAGGCATAGCGGCTCGGAAATATGGCTTGCGACACGTGTTGGCATGTGCCAATGGCACGTGCGGCCATGTTGACCTAGTTGCAAGTCTTGCAAGCCTCGGGCGTTATATTTGGCGTGGGCCAAAGGCATAGCGGTTAGGAAATATGGCTTGCGACACGTGTTGGCATGTGCCAATGGCACGTGCGTCCATGTTGACCTAGTTGCAAGTCTTGCAAGCCTAGGGCGTTATATTTGGCGTGGGCCAAAGGCATAGCGGTTAGGAAATATGGCTTGCGACATGTGTTGGCATGTGCCAATGGCACGTGCGGCCATGTTGACCTAGTTGCAAGTCTTGCAAGCCTAGGGCGCTATATTTGGCGTGGGCCATAGGCATAGCGGCTTGGAAATTTGGCATTGTTGCCACGGTGCGCAGGGTGCGGCTTGGATTGGCATTGTTGCCATGGTGCGCATGGTGCGGCTTGGTTTGGCATTGTTGCCATGGTGCGCAGTATGCGGCTTGGTTTGGCATTGTTGCCATGGTGCGCGATATGCGGCTTGGTTTTAGCATTGTTGCCATGGTGCGCGGGGTGCGGCTTGGTTTGGCATTGTTGCCATGGTGCGCGAGGTGCGGCTTGGTTTGGCATTGTTGCCATGGTGCGCGGGTCGCGGCTTGGTTTGGCATTGTTGCCATGGTGCGCTGATATGCGGCTTGGTTTGGCATTGTTGCCATGGTGCGCGATATGCGGCTTGGTTTGGCATTGTTGCCATGGTGCGCGATATGCGGCTTGGTTTGGCATTGTTGCCATGGTGCGCAGGTGCGGCTTGGTTTGGCATTGTTGCCATGGTGCGCAGAGGTGCGGCTTGGTTTGGCATTGTTGCCATGGTGCGCAGATGCGGCTTGGTTTGGCATTGTTGCCATGGTGCGCGATATGCGGCTTGGTTTTGGAATTAGGGTTACGTGTTGAAAAAACCCTAATCGGTATTTTGAAAAAATACCTATTAATTATTTACACCGAGTTAAATGCTCTTAGTTAATGTGTTGCAAGTAACACTAGGTCATGGGGTTTTACGATTTTACCCCTTGTTTAAAAACCACCATCAACATTAAGTCCCCGCAGCTCGGACAGGGGCTTTGTTGCGAGGTAAGCATAAGATGGTGACAAACTATCAACACCAAACCGTAAAGAGAATTAAGGAGGCTTGTCGACCTTTTATAAATAGGATTTGGAATCCTTGCCTCCGGTAGTTTTGCACAAATCGGAGAGGTGACACAATTGGTGGGGCCGGTGCAACTTGGGCGACGTTGGGAAGTTTTGCGTGAGTTGGGAAACGAGCGTGCTAGGGTGGGACCGGCGCAATGTGGAAGTATGCGTGCTTGCGACGTGACAGGGCGGTCATGGGAAGTTGATGCGAGTTAGGAAACCGGGCGTGCTAGCTTGGTGGGGCCGGCGCAAGTATGGAAGTCAGGCTGTGCGTGCTTGCGGGCGTGACTTGGGCGGTCATAGGAACTTGACACGAGTTAGGAAGCGGGCGTGCTATTTGGTGGGGCCGACGCAAGGTAGGGAAGCCTGTGCGTGCTTGCCGGCATGACTTGGGCGGTCATAGGGAAGTTGACGCGAGTTAGGAAATTGGGCGTGCTAGCTGGTGGGACCGGCGCAAGGTAGGGAAGCTGTGCGTGCTTGCAGGCGTGACTTGGGCGGTCATAGGGAAGTTGACGCGAGTTAGGAAACTGGGCGTGCTAGGCTGGTGGGGCCGGCGCAAGGTAGGGAAGTCTGTGCGTGCTTGCGGCGTGACTTGGGCGGTCATAGGAAGTTGACGCGAGTTAGGAACCGGGCGTGCTAGCTGGTGGGACCGACGCAAAGGTAGGGAAGCCGTGTGCGTGCTTCTTTGGCGTGACTTGGCGGTCATTGGGAAGTTGGCGAGTTGGGAAACGGCGTGCTAGCTCATGGGACCGGCGTAAGGTGGGGAAGGCGATTGCGCTAGGCTGGCGAGACCCCGGTGTCAACAAGGAGGGAGTAGGTGTTTCTACGAGATAGCAAAGTTTCCTTATTTTGCCTTCCTTCACGCGCGGGATCGGGGGCATTGTCCATGCTAAAATCTGGAAGCGTTATGTTCCTCATTGCTTCCTTTCCTTTTTAAGGTTACGTATTCATACCCAACGTAATTGCATCATCTCACTCGTTTGAGAAAGGGTTCTTCTTGTTGAGTTTCTCTTTTTGTCATGTCGCACTGAGAGACGAACCATCTTCTAACCAGCCCGAGTTCTCCAGTGAAGCGCGCGAGTCGACTGCTGGCGGAGCATCCCAACAAAGGTTATTCGGGTTAAGAAAATCATACCTATGTTTTCTTCTTCTTTGGTGGACCGACGTACGCTTTCTTGCTTGTTTGATGAATGGAAAATTCTCCTTTTGTCGGGATATCCACGTGGGAGCATGCGTTAGTGTTTTCGACGAGGATGACCCTAGTCGTTCCCCTCCCTTCAAATCCAACCTTGTTGGCTAACTGCGAGACTTGGAGAACGCTGATTTAGGGCTCTCTTGTCATGAATACCCCTACGTGAGTTCGTCGTTTGGGACTCGTATGAGGTGTCTCTCCTCCAATTATCGGAATGTTAGCGGTTTCACAGTGCGAAAGAATTCGTGGTCCTTTATACGAGGATATGGAAGACATGCGGCCATATCGCTACCGGGAGCGCGGTGAAGTAATGTTCGTCCTCCTTGGTTTCCGTAGTGAACTGTCTTTTGCCAATGATTGCTGAGATAGAGAATACGTCCATCCGTGCCGCCGCACATAGCCATTCAAAGGTGG
Source organism: Papaver armeniacum (assembly GCA_023531295.1). Taxonomy (NCBI): domain Eukaryota; kingdom Viridiplantae; phylum Streptophyta; class Magnoliopsida; order Ranunculales; family Papaveraceae; genus Papaver; species Papaver armeniacum. The sequence continues at coordinate 229,266 of JAJJWW010006204.1, read as the reverse complement.
GAGAACATAAAGTCCACTGCGAATCCTGGAGTTTAATATCAGGTTGGTTGCGGCATCGTCTCAATATTGTGAAAGTCGACGTAGCCGGTATTCTTCTTTGGTGTGATTCACGCCACGAAACCATCTTTGGAAGAGGAGAAAGCTTTTGCCTTGGAGTCTCGGAGGATTGAAGATTTAACTCGAGACTTGAAGAGTAGGAATTTTGATGTAGCATGTTGCGGGGAAGTGATTAGGCGTAGTATGTCTTAAGTCACTTTCCGTTGATGACTATCTCTAGCTTTCCCCATCTTCTTTGATAATCTTTTAGTAACCACCGTCATACGCTTTAGTGATTATGTACGGCCCTTCCCATTTGGGAGAAAACTTGGTGCCGATGCATCTTCTTTGGATGTGACAGGGATGCTCGAAATTACATGATGACATATTACGGATAATGCGAGGCTCGGGATCCTCCGCAGCCTCGTAAAGTGTTGAAGCGTCTTAGACGGAGGTGATGATATTCTTCTGTTGCACCCTTGAAGAGTAGAGGACCTTGTTATGGGTAAGGATTTTGGTAGACTGTGTCTTGGAGCTTTGGCATGAAGGGATCCCATGTATATCTTCCGTCCTCAAGTATGGTTTACGTGTTTCCCTCTTTGTAGTAATTCTTTGCTGCGGTGAAGCTCGACCGGTATCAACGAATGAGGGGCAACAGTTCTTTGTAGGAGATGTAATCAGGAGAAACTATATTGTGGTGGTAACAAAGTAGATTAACTGATGTTCTATGGGCTTAAGTGGAAGTAAAAGGATTAGTTGGATGCGTGGCGAAACAAACATCCATGATCACGAGTTTTGGCGAGATGGATTAAAAGTGTCCATGACTACGAAGATTGGCTGGCTGTGACTATGTTCCTTGATATGAGGAGTGTGGCGTCACGACCCTTTGCGGAAGGAGTGGCGTTGAAGCGAACGTTGAAGCGAAGCCATTCTTTGGAGAATGTTGATGTGTAGCTACTTGGAGAGAACGTTGATGCGAGCTACTGGAGAGAACGTTGAAATGACATCTTGCAACTCTCGAGCCTTGACGGCTACCATTTTGAAGTCGGAGGGCTGCGTCACATTCATCAAACTCGACATCCCTCAAGAACGAAGAGGTTAGGAGTCCCCGAGTTACATCTATCGATCGTGCTTTCTAGGAGAGGTTGGGGTTTGGGAACGGCTTTCCCTGGCTGGAAACGCCTGCTTTCCTGATGCAGTGCGGTTGAGGGGTGAAAATATTTCTTGACGCTACGCCTTGGAGAAATATAGAATCTCACATAACTGTTTCATCATAGACTGTACGACTTTGTGTTCGAAGTTTCCATTATGCGGAAGAAGTGTCTCCGTGAACTCAGGAGAGTTGTTGATTTCCCTTGCTTTCGATTTTGGAGAAGTCTTTCCTGACCTCCCCGTGTGACGAAATTGGATTGCTTATCCCCTTATACTGGGCGTTCAAGAGCGACGCGAGCCTCTTCATTTATAAATGTGCGTCCTGCTGAAGTATCTTTTGTCTTCATCAACTCAACAGTGCTAAAAGGAGGTCGGCTTCTTCCGGATCTTCTAGTATCTTGCCCTGATGGTGGAGTAGCGTCTCGGGTGACGGTTGGAGCTTCCATGCTTGAAGAACCGTTGGGGTGGCGGAAGTGGCTCGGTTACGGTGATCGTAAGTGTATCGTGCCGAGATGACACGGTTTGATCACGAAGTCTTTGGATCCATGGCGCTGTTTCAAAGGTCAAGGATGGTCTTTGGAAGGGCGCAAGATGTTAGCGCTTGAAGGATGCAAACCTGTTATCACAAAGTGTGGCACCTGCGGGCGGCATGCGCGTGCGGCATGTGCGTCGGTAAGCGCGTCTGGCAAGCGCGTGTCGGCAAGTGTTTCTGGCATGCGCGTCTGGCAAGCGCATCAGGTAAGCGCATCTGGAGAATGCATCTGGTAGGCGCTGGATCATCTTGGAATGGGCGCTGACTTGGATTTCGGTATGGTGTGGACCATTGGCTTCTTCCCATATGTAGCTCAAACAGGAAATCCTTTCCTTATTCAAATTCCAAAAGGTGTTATGCTTATAAAATGGGTTGGATCCCCTTTTTACCTCGTAGCTTTGTTATCACGTCATGGTGTTAGCGGTAGCGTGGTAGTGGTAAAGTGGGCAAGCATATTCCAGCTATGTACTCCAGGCGTTTCTCTTTCAATTTTTTTATTGTTTTCTTGTCTTGGTGTAAACCGTAGCCATAGGTATACCTTTCATAAACTTGTGGAAATACTTCATCATAAATAATTCTTCGAATGTCAACAATGTAGTAACGTCGCTAATAGTGGCGAGTAATTATTATTGTGCAAAGTAGGTATGTACGGGTAGGTGAATTTTTTTTTGAAAGGCAAACAAAGCGCTGGTTTATGGTTTTTGTCTTCTGGATTTCTTGGGTTGATAGATAAATGTTAGCTTTTGAGGATATTGGATTATTTCTGGGATGAATGGTTTTGATGATATGACTCTGATTATGTTTTGGGAAAGGAATATTGCTTTTATGAAAGTGTGTGCTAGCAATAGGAACAAAACGCAATAGTATGGCGGTTTTATTAAGAACCTAAAAAGCAGATCGTATATCTTGCCCAATCTAAATTTACTCACTTGCAAACACGCTTTGTCTCCAAGTAAAAAGGCGGCTTTCTTTGGCAACAAGCGGCTTTACTTTGGTAGCATCGCGATTAGTCCCCAATTCTTTGTAGCGTCTTGACGAGTCCCAGTTTTACTGGTATAGTTTTAACAACTGATAACCGGGTTGTCTGGCAGTTGAGTCGGACTGAGTCGTATGTCCCCAATCACTGGTAGCATCTTCGACGAGTCCCCAGTTTTCAGGTGTAGTTTTACAACTGGTAACCGGGTCGTCTGGCAGTTGAGTCGGATTGAGTCTCCTTCCCCTACCATCTTGACATCTGGGTCGAAGAACGAGATCGACAGTCTGACATTGTAGCAGATAGATCAATCCTCCATTGTGGTCGCCAATTGTTTATGGGTAAAAATTGTTTACGCCGATTTCTAAATTCGGTAGGTGAGTGAAAACTGGTTCAAACCCTAAACAAATGTGTCTTTGCACGTGAGCACTTTATAGATTCGAGAGATCAATCTATACAAGTCCGGCCTAAACCAAGAAATGGCCGTTCCGGACTTGCTCGGTCACAAAGTGGAGGAGAAGGGTTGATTTGGGGAGGAAGCAAAGAAAGGTGTTGAGGAGAGTAGTATCTCGACTTGTATCGAGAAAGTGAAAGCTTAGGAAGCTTGCAAGAGGTGGAAGCTTTTGGGAGAGCTTGCAAGTTGCCTTTACGAGAGTGTAAGTGTAGTATATTTCTCCCGACCGAGACTTGTTGTCTGGTGAAATAGGTAAGACCTATTTATACAAGTCGAGATTGAAACGTACTCGGCCTCATGAAGGAAGAGAGTAAAGGGTGCAATAATGGGAGGAGGTGGTAACCGCATGGTGTTAATGGGTGAAAACGTTTTTCACCATTATTTCCTCTTTTATTTGACCGCTTTATTCTTTTTCACGCTTTCTTAATGTGAGCGTAGTGTACGCTGCATAGTGTGACCGCCAAACCAAAACCCTAAAAAGAATCCCCCAGTTTGTGTTGATGTCTCGAGTGTTGGTTGCATCTTGGGTGCAAGTGGTGCTGCTAGGGACGCATGTGGCATGTGCCAATGGCATGTGCGGAATGCCTTCGTTGCGAGTTGCACCTAGAGCGTAAGTGGTAATGCCAAAGCCGCTAGTGGCGTGTGTGGCATGTGCCAACGGCATGTGCGGAATGCCTTGGTGGTAGGTTGCACGGTTTGCAAGTTAGGCTACCAGCGTGTGTGTTTGGCATGTGCGGAATGCCTTGGTGGTAGGTTGCACGGTTTGCAAGTTAGGCTACCAGCGTGTGTGTTTGGCATGTGCCAATGGCATGTGCGGAATGCCTTGGTGGTAGGTTGCACGGTTTGCAAGTTAGGCTACCAGCGAGCATGTTGGCATGTGCGGAATGTTGACCTAGTTGCAAGTCTTGCGACCCTAGGGCGCTATATTTGGCGTGGGCCAAAGGCATAGCGGCTTAGAAATATGGCTTGCGACACGTGTTGGCATGTGCCAATGGCACATGCGGCCATGTTGACCTAGTTGCAAGTCTTGCAAGCCTAGGGCGCTATATTTGGCGTGGGCCAAAGGCATAGCGGTTAGGAAATATGGCTTGCGACACGTGTTGGCATGTGCCAATGGCACGTGCGGCCATGTTGACCTAGTTGCAAGTCTTGCAAGCCTAGGGCGCAATATTTGGCGTGGGCCAAAGGCATAGCGGCTCGGAAATACGGCTTGCGACACGTGTTGGCATGTGCCAATGGCATGTGCGGCCATGTTGACCTAGTTGCAAGTCTTGCAAGCCTCGGGCGCTATATTTGGCGTGGGCCAAAGGAATAGCGGTTAGGAAATATGGCTTGCGACACGTGTTGGCATGTGCCAATGGCACGTGCGGCCATGTTGACCTAGTTGCAAGTCTTGCAAGCCTAGGGCGCTATATTTGGCGTGGGCCAAATGCATAGCGTCTCGGAAATATGGCTTGCGACATGTGTTGGCACGTGCCAATGGCACGTGCGGCTATGTTGACCTAGTTGCAAGTCTTGCAAGCCTAGGGTGCTATATTTGGTGTGGGCCAAAGGCATAGCGGCTCGGAAATATGGCTTGCGACACGTGTTGGCATGTGCCAATGGCACGTGCGGCCATGTTGACCTAGTTGCAAGTCTTGCAAGCCTAGGGCGCCATATTTGGCGTGGGCCAAAGGCATAGCGGTTAGGAAATATGGCTTGCGACATGTGTTGGCATGTGCCAATGGCACGTGCGTCCATGTTGACTTAGTTGCAAGTCTTGCAAGCCTAGGGCGCTATATTTGGCGTGGGCCAAAGGCATAGCGGCTTGGAAATTTGGCATTGTTGCCACGGTGCGCAGGGTGCGGCTTGGTTTGGCATTGTTGCCATGGTGCGCAGTGCGGCTTGGTTTGGCATTGTTGCCATGGTGCATGATATCGGCTTGGTTTGGCATTGTTGCCATGGTGCGCAGATATGTGGCTTGGTTTGGCATTGTTTCCATGGTGCGCGAGGTGCGGCTTGGTTTGGCATTGTTGCCATGGTGCGCGGGGTGCGGCTTGGTTTGGCATTGTTGCCATGGTGCGCGATATGCGGCTTGGTTTGGCATTGTTGCCATGGTGCGCGATATGCGGCTTGGTTTGGCATTGTTGCCATGGTGCGCGAGGTGCGGCTTGGTTTGGCATTGTTGCCATGGTGCGCGGGGTGCGGCTTGGTTTGGCATTGTTGCCATGGTGCGCAGGGGTGCGGCTTGGTTTGGCATTGTTGCCATGGTGCGCGATATGCGGCTTGGTTTGGCATTGTTGCCATGGTGCGCGATATGCGGCTTGGTTTTGGAATTAGGGTTACGTGTTGAAAAAACCCTTATCTCGGTATTTTGAAAAATACCTCTATTAATTATTTACACCTGAGTTAAATGCTCTTAGTTAATGTGTTGCGGGTAACACTAGGTCATGGGGTTTTACGATTTTACCCCTTGTTTAAAAACCACCATCAACAAGCGTGCATGAGAAAGAGATGTTGGCAGTGATACATTGCCTAAGAACGTGGCGCCATTATTTGTTGGGAACTTATTTCATCATAAGGACGGATAATGTGGCCATTTCGTTTTTTAACGACCGAAGAAACTTTCGCCAAAACAAGCAAGGTGGCTTGACTTTTGAGCGAGTTCGAATACAAGTTCGAACATAAGCCGGGAGAAAGGCTTAATTACATGCCCAGTTCGTTAAGCTGAAAGTTGGTAGCGAGAATATGTTGCGACCGACCACGATTGAGGCGAGTTGTTGCCTCGAATCAAAGAAGAGACGAAGAATGATCAGGCATGTGTGCGCCTGACTAAACAGATCTGTGATGGGATCGTTCATCGATTTTGGCTAGATGATGGAGTAATTTATGCCAGGGGAGGAAAAATTTATGTACCTAATTCAGGTGGCTTGAGAAGGGAACTCTTGCGAGAGACGCATGATTCCATTTGGGCTGGTCATCCAGGCATGGAACGAATGCATGCTTTGATAGCTCGTTCCTATTAATGGCCTAAGATGGAAGAAGATGTTGAATTGTATGTGAAGACATGCTTAGTGTGTCAATTGGATAAGACGGAAAGGAGGAATGTAGAAGGTTTGCTACAACCTTTGCCGATTCCAGACAAGCCATGGCAGTGCTTGTCGATGGACTTTATTAACGGGCTTCCAAAGGTGCAAGGCTTTAGCTCGATAATGGTCATCGTTGATCGCTTTTCGAAGTATGCTACATTCATTCCCTGCCCCCATTCTTGTAATGCAGACGTTGCAGCGGAGCTGTTCTTCAAGAATGTAGTGAAGTATTGGGAAATTCCTCGAGATATTGTGAGTGATAGAGACTCACGGTTTACAGGTAGGTTTTGGACTGCCTTGTTTGGAATGCTTGGTTCCGAACTAAAGTTTTCTACTAGCAATCACCCCCAAACCGATGGTCAGACGGAGCGGATAAATGCATTGCTAGAAGAGTACTTGCGTCATTATGTGACGGCAAGCCAGGGAGATTGGGTGGCATTGATGGATACGACCCAATTTTGTTACAATTTGCACAAGAGTTCAGCTACGGAGCTGAGTCCTTTCTAGTTGGCTACATGCCAGCAGCCATTAACCCCTCATGAGGTGCCAAAGGCTAAAAGCAAGGTTCCTGTCCAGCAGCTTATCATTATGCAAGGTTGAAGACAGAGATGACTGAGCAGGCGCGTGATAGTTTATCAAAGGCGCAAAGACGAATGAAAAAGTATGCTGATTTGCATCGCAGAGATGTAGAATTTGAGGTGGAAGATATGGTGTTGTTAAAGCTAACGCCCCAGATTTGGAAGAAGATTTCTAGCAAGACAGTGCATACAGGCCTAATTCCAAGATATGATGGTCCCTTCAAAGTGATTAAAAGAGTTGGTAAGGTGGCTTACGACTTGAGTTGCAGGACGGGTTGAAAGTGCATCCCACTTTTCATGTCAGATTTTTGAAGAAATACCATCCTGATTTGCTGGACACTTCGAGACAACAAGCGAAGCGTGCACCACCTGTAATCATATCACAATTCGATAAGCAAGTTGAGGCAATACTTGATGATTGAGTTATGGGGCAAAGCAAGAAGGATAGGAGAACTTATTTTATAATTAAGTGGCAAGGTTTTCCAGACTCCGAGGCTTCTTGGGAGAAGGATACTACATTGTGGCAATTTGAAGAACAAATTCAGGCTTACCTACGGCAAAAAGAATCGACGAGGGCGTCGATTTCAGCTGGTGGGGGAGGTCTATAACGGTGTTGTCAAGTGGCCAAGTGATGATGCGCAACTGTGGCGCATTACCAGTGGATTGGACAAAGTGTCAGAGGTGCAAGTACGAGGACATAATGGTGCAACGAAGCTATAATAGCGCAACGTAAGCCATAATATCGGTATTCGAGACAAGTGCATGTCGACAGCAAGAGGATGGCATGTGCCAAACAGGGTTTGGACATGGACAAGGATGCGAGATTAGCATCACGAGATGCCAAATGAGTTTGGCATGTTACCTGTATGCATGAGGCGTGCAGGCATGCAAGCAAGACTTGCATTAGCACACTTGCATCATTGGCAGAATGATGTACAGCCGTGATGGCGCAATATTTGGCTGGCAAATGCGTCAACTGGCAACAAGGAAAGATGACATATGCGGGGCACATGGCCTTGACGGTTTAGAGTTGGTTACACGAGAGTGGGTTTACTTTATGCTTTCTAACTGATAGGAAGGACTCGTTTGGCTAGTGAACGGTTTGGCAAAGGTTAGCGTAGTTAGCTAACTGCCACATGTAAAGTAAAACTGTAATTGCTTGCAGTTAGTTGTACATAGCTTTTTGTAAGGCTATATAAGCCTGATCTTGTGAAGGGATTGGGTAATCCGGAACAAGAAGAGTGTGTAACCCTAAGTGTGCAATAAATAAAAGGCTAAGGCCTGATTTAAAGAAAAGTTCTGTTGGTGCATATTTCCCTTTGGTTTGGCTTATTGTTTATGCATCAAGCGGAGTGTGTGCAATTGATTGAAGACTTGAAAGATTTGTGAGCAGAACCTCTATTTAGTATGGGCTGAATAGAGAATTAGTCAAAAAGTTGAAGTATTGGCTAAGTGCGAGTTGGCTGAGATTGTGCTGTGGAGCATAATTGCCATTGTCAAGTTGGTGTTGCATTTGAGAAGTGCGAACCTGTGACATATACGCCATTGCACAATACGGGTTTACACCAGTGTTATGAATATCCATTAAAGTAGTCAACAAAGTTAAAAAGCGTAACGTGATAATGAAGTAAAATGCTGCAAAAATAAATAAGCTAAGATCAGAACTGGAGATACAAATATATTTTCTAGGAAGGAAGTCATGTCTTCCAAAAGCCTTATGCCGTTTCTCCTTTCTCTCTCCTAAAGAAGACTACAGTTGAATTTCTGAATACTGACTGTATTTGAATGTTAGAAATAACCTAACATCTTTAGAATGGTCAAGCATACGATGAACCATATACCCACGTATAGGATTAGTATGAAAGTGTTGGATTCATGTACCTGGTTACAGTGATCCGTCGCTGTGCTAGTCAGCTGATTGTATTATTGTAATTGGGCTCTTTTGGTGGTTCGGAAAGAGTCCGAGACTCTGAGATGCAGGGATGCGTGGTCCAATATCTGTGCCAAGATCCCAGATCCTCCGTCGACCTTACCTGTGTAAAAGTAAATGAACTGTTACTATTAGGGAGAGTCGGAGGAGCGAAGTAATGACTAACGCACTGCACAAAGCTTCTTTCTTTACCTAAGTCATGGATGCTGCAATCAGCCAAACCAAAAAGAGAGTCAATATTAAGAGATTAACGGCCCCTGCTACAAAAGAAAAAAATGGTAAATAGTTTACTTAACCCTTCAATTCAATGGCCCGATAATTTTTTTGAATCTATCATTAAAAAAGATGAAAAATTCCATCTCTTATGGGATAATGCTCAACAACTGAATTAGTTAACTGATTTGCACACTATCCTGAAATAATGCCCGGAGAGGAATATGGTTAGGATTTAGCTATATTCTTAACGATAACAAACACAAATCAAAAAAAGAAGAATATTGTTAGGAAAATAAAATAAATAAGAGCTAATGTTTTGATAGCAGTTTTATCTGTGTCAAGATTCCTGGTGAGCAGAACGGTGGTAGTAGTAGAGGGTTTTGATACGCAAGGTTCGTTATTCTTTTTTGGTCACAAGCGGTGCGGAAAATACGAATTATCGGTGGTATGAGAAAATAAAAGGTTCCTATAGGTCGAAATATATTCCGGTGGGGCTTGAAGCTCTAGGAGGAAAATCACCTGAAATCATATTATTATTAATATTTACTAGTTTTTCACCCTTGCTAAGCACGGATTTTTTGTCGCATACGAAGTATCCATGTTGTAAAACAATTTCATTAAAGAACTAAAAATATTATTTGCAATTACAACTTAAAAAATATATTTAATAGCCTAACAGTTATTTGTTCATTTAAAAGTCATGGGCCTTACATAGCAAAATCTCCAAAGCAAGTTATGCCATTCCAATGCTTCTCTGAACTTTGATATTTCTTAAATTTATATATGTAATTAATGTTTTTTATTTTATTTTTTGTATTTTTGATTATATGTTCTACCGAGCCATTATTTCATTATTACATCAGTAATCCAGATCCACATCCTAATATGAAAAATATCTTAAGCAATTTTATTTTTTTATATATATAAATTTCACTATCTTGAATATATGTCATGTAATGGTGTTCATATTTTGAAATTTATCAGAATTTTTTTCCGGATAGTTTAATAGTGATCTTTGATTTTTCTTCTCTACACAAACCTAAAAAATGAATTCCATAAAAACAATCACACATAATGCATTAAAATTTAGATAACAAAGAGAGAACAAAAATAAATATAAATGGGAACAAAATACATAGATATTTATGAGAAATTATCTGTATAGTGTGTTGAGATATCTTCAAGCTAGTTCAGCAAAATTAAGTTTATGAGCGAATAATTTCATTCTCTTTGATAACCACGGTGATGCATGTTTTATCGATGAAATGCAATCTTATGAAGCAATCTTTGATAACCACCGTGATGCATATTTTCACTCTCAAGAAGCAGGTCTATATTTTCCGTTAAAAATCGAAACCACGAAGTCTGTAATAGCTATTAGTCTTTGGTTTTCATACTAACTCAAGATAACCACATCAGTGAGTGTATATATGCTATGTCCGAGAACTATAAGACATGAATCCGGGAATTTGATGGCCACTCCATATTTTCCATTTCATCCCTACCTCTCCACGTATTCTAAAGTCGCTATGTCGATATGACTACATCTGTAAGTAATATTTCCTTTGTGCTCGAGTTTTTTTAGCCAACATGAATTCACCAATTGAATAATTGTCGAGATTTACATACTTTGCCAACTTCAACGACTTTCCTATTTTATTTTATTTTTCCCATTTACTTCACATGAAATGCACATTCAAAGTACGATTTTTTTTCTTCTATTACATCAGGCATTTTGAGCAGAATTATCATCCAAATTGCGAAGTATCTCGAAAAAATAATTGTACCCGATATATATGGGTATAAAGTGTGAGCAGAATTATCATCCAAAATTATATCAGGCATTTCTATCTAATCTGGTCATCCATAATTGTACCCGATATATAAGGGTATAAAGTGTAAGCAACTTTACTACGTACATGACCAATAATCTTGATTTTTATCTCAAAAGATATCAAGGGGAGAAACGTATTGGCTATCTTCTAACTTAACTGTATAGCCCGTGCATTCACCATGTAAAATGGAACTGGTAAGCAAAACTAATCTACTTCAAATAACCATAATTTTCCTAGCAGCTAGCAAACGAACAGTCTAACATAGGATTTAAAGCCAGATGTATTATCTGAACAGTCCATAGCAAATGCACCATGTGATTTTAAGCCGGAGATATTATCTCAAACCACTGTAGTTTTCATACTCGTACCGTTGAAAATGCACCATGAAAAAGGACACTGGTAAGTAGTACTTACCACTAAGCTACTCCAGGTCCAACTTAATTTGCTGGTAAGCACCAAATGTACCATGCAAGTGGACACAGATAACAGTCCAACGTAGAATTTTTAAGTCTGAGAAATATAAGTACTTAATTATCTTAAATCACCATATTTTTCATGGCATAGCTAGCCAAGTACTCACACAACTACATGCACCACAATTGTTTCTTTCCGTACCAATAACCCTCTACCGAAGAAGAAAGCCAATAATTCTTTTGAAATATTAAAACAATGAACAACCAATAAAAATGAAAATTATACAAATGAAATGGAACTTGGGTTTTCCGGTAAAAATAGTTAGTAACAGAGACCTCAAACATTAGTCATGATGCAAACAGGACACACTGAGATTTGAACACTACGATGAAGACATGGGAGGGTTCTCTGAAAGGTTGGTACGAATGCAGTAGATGACATAAGCACACGTGATATAAAGCCTGTGATAGGCTCATCTAAGATGGTTAATTCTAGTAAACCATAGGGCAGTAATATTCTACTCGAAAAGTCATCAACTAACCTCCATTCTAAACCATTTTCTCATCGTCCTAAGTTGTCTCCCATTTTCTATTTAGATGGAAAAACATGAGAAACTCAGAATAGAACATACCAAACAATTATTTTCAACTTATTAAAAATTAAAACAAACAAAAGGCGCCCCTTGATGCGCACAAAAAATGTAATTTCAAATACGACATCGATGGATTATGTTAGCTGACTCAAACTATTAGAGATTACATGTAACCACCTTAATAGCTATATAATGATTCGGGCAGGATAGCTCATTCAAACAGAACATGACAAAAAAATTGATTTGCCACATATTAACAACATGATCACCCATAACAGAGAAACTCAACTAATCATGGTCAGCTTCTCCATGCCTACCACAAAACTGAAGAAAAAGGTTTCCCCTTGCCGCAATAAAAAACTAACACTTTAAACTCTACAAATTACGTTATCTTACTTATCCATAGCAAATAAACTTGCAAAATCAACTGAAATAACATTTATAATTTCATGCCCGAGTGAGATAATTTCAAACCCGAGTGATAATTATCCCTTTTTGAAGATGCAGTTCTGAGATGGATGAATTCAAGCGTTTGTAATGGATCACCATCTAATGGACTAAGCTTCAGTGAATTTGTTGATCAGTAAATTCTATTTGTAGTACAATTTTATATTTCACTTTGGGCCTGCAAGTGTGAACCTTTTAATGGAGTACTTTTTTATCAAGGTTTTTTGGCTCCTCATTTTTAGTTTTGTTTAAATCATGTTACGCTACTTCCATGTTTTTTATTGACGTTTTTATATTTTGATCTATTGGACAGGATTAATGATTGATTTTTTGCGGAACGGGTAACACGTTTAGATCCGGTAAGCACTCACAACTGTATGTATATTGATTTATAAACTTTGATCAAAGTATTTTTACTTATCTCGAATTGTAAATGTAATCACAATTAGAATTAGTGTTAATTTTAATTAATATCCAGGAATTGTAATTAGGATTAATTAGAATTATCAAAAACTGAAATTAGACATTGGACATTTTCCTTTTTATAATTTTGTGATGAAATCGTGATCAATGATATTTTTTTTTGCATTTTAATTTTATTTGTAATGTTTTTTTTTGTTTATTTTGTCTGTAAATTTAATTATTAGGATTAAATGTGGCCGATTTTTTTTTTATATTTTTGGCAATGTATTAGATTTTATTATATTTAGTTATTTTGGGTAATTTGTTTGCTTGTTGTGATTAGCCGAAAATATATTGTGAACCAAAAATATTATAAAATTACCACAAAAAGATATTATGGAGTTCCGGTTAACCATGTCGCTCGAAAAAATCCAGTGTTTATATAGAGAATTGTGATGGTTTATCATCTAACCGTCATTTTATTTTATAAACTACTGTGACGTTTGATTGATACCGTCATTATATTAGATATATGTAACAATTTATAGATGGCACTGTATAATCGGTATATGGTAACAGTTCCTCACAGTAAACGTCATCGTAAATAGTTACCATGACAGTTCTAATGGACGTCACAGTATGTAACAGCAATATATGATGGTTGTCTCTAGTAGCCGTCAGCTATGCCTTACCAGCAACTTATGGTGACGTTTTACCTAAAACCGTCTGGTAAAAAACTCTAAACCGTCACCAAATCCCATATTTGGCCTAGTGGGATTTCATGCTCTCTTTCATACTTTTTTTTTTTTTAAAGTGGACCTAGTGGTGATCAGATCAAGATCTTTTCAGACTAATCAATTTAGTGTTCTAATAATCATGCATGTGACCCATCATGATCTGATTAATCTCAAGAAGTCTTGTGAGTCATGAAATAATTTGTCAAAGCAACACAATTATCTGTTGGTTCTGGCGTAAAGAAAAAAATAGAGATGATAGTGATTTTGAGTAATCAATTAGTCCAGATGAACAACATGTGGTAATGGTGATTATTCATTACGGTGATAAGGACAAAATAGGAAAATCCATTTCTGTTCATAAAGGGTTTGCTTATTCAAGAACTATGGTGATTTCCACGGACATTTACAAATACGAGATAAAGATAATAATATTTTAAAGCTCTTAACTTATGCTGGGCGCATAAGTTAACAAAACCCATATATATACTACACCAAAAGAAATCCTGATTGAAATTGAACGAAACGTAAATGTAGAAGAAAAAAAATGCACAAATCAAATTGTATGAAAACCCGAGATTTATATAGTGAATCAATAAGTACCTAAGCTAGCTAGAATATATAGATACTAGCCCTTAACCCGTGCCGTAACGGCACAGGCCATGATGTTGGTTCATTTTTAATATATCGTATAATTTGTGTCCCGAATACTTATCAACTCCTTATGATTTAATATGTGTTTGTCATAAAAATAGTTGGGATTTTCCTCTCTTTTTACTTTGTTTTTTCCTTTAATATTTTACCGCCGGAGATTTTCTCAAACGAAAGAAATATAATCTTAACTTCCAGACACTGTTTTATTTAGGTTCATTGCTTATAATGAGATAATCCTATACATGAACATGGAAGTTTAAATATTTTTTGGAAATATGTAGTCAGCAGCGCTCATCTCAGTGAAATCAACTAATCAATATCGTCCATAAAAGTCTCCTCATGCTCCTATTTCGCTCCAGCCGACTCATCAATCATGGTCATGTTGTCGATCCTCCAAATAGGCAGAGAATAGTATTTTTTTGCATCGAACGAATGATACAAACTATCCAATGTGACATGATTTTCCTGTAATTTTTCAACACCATTAGACAATGTTTAAAATGTGTACCCATTACCTTTTCGAAGAGATTGTATATATGCGAACCTCTGCCATTAAATTTTCAACAAAGTATTGTGCCCAACAATTCGTGTTAACGAAGGCTTTGATAACTTCAAAAGTCTTGGAAATTTTGTCACTTCCGTATGTTCCTACCTTCACTTGGAATACAATCTGGCGACACATTACCTCATAAAGAACCTTGAAAACATATTGTACTTCATGATCCTATTTCAAATTAATAGATTGTCAATAGATCCTTTACCAAAAGTTGACATATTCTACGTTGAATATTTATTAAAAAAAATTATGGTATTGTGGATCGTTGCTTTCTAAGACTGTAATTTTCAAAATTGGCCTCTTCAAGTCCCACAGCTTTCTAAGTTTATATATCTTGTTTGTTTTTAACATTTTAGTTATCCATATTATGTTTGTCACTAACTTTAAACTTGATGTCATCTTCTACTGTGAACTTTATGTGATTTCAGAATCGAAATAGTTATACCTCTTTCATTCGTATCAAGTAATCCGTTGTATATCCCAACAATTCTTCTACAACAATTCTTCTACAACAATTCCTTTCTTTTGTCGTTTCCGGACCATCAGTAGCCATTATTGTCAAACGCAATCTGTCTAATTTTTTGTTGATGTTATGTATTTGCAATGTTCATTTTTCTTAGTGGAAAAACTAAAAAAAAAAAAAAAAAAAAAAAAAACATAAGTATTACATCGGGTCTAAGTTACTATATCCAAAATACTCCGGACACTGCTTCTGGTGCCTTGTTTCCTGAAATTCCTCGTTGCATTCTAGACAGTATAGGCAACACCAATCATTTGCGAAGTGAGCTATTTGCGCAAGTGTAGTCAATGTATCCCCTGCCTGTAATAATAATAACAACACGTCAATTTTTTTTCAAGGCATCCAATTGTAAATGGTATGAATCTAGTAGATTTGAATTATACCTCAATCTTAGATATCACCTTCTTCTCACATAACATAGCAATTGAGGAAGGACAAATCTTGACCACTCTTTACATAGGCATAGTTAGCCAAACTATGTTTTCCAATTGTCTTACGTGAATTTTTTTATTAATCCATATTTTAGTCATATCCTATCGAAGCCGATCTAATTAGTCCTATATAAAGTTAATCTTAAAATTTTGACCTTATCTCTTGACCAAATTATTGAAGTATTCTCAGTCATGTTCTGCGTGTGATCTACCCATCTGTGTCTACTCTACCTTCTAACCCAGTAAATGAAACCTATACATATTGATCCGTAATTTGATATTGTTGATTTGTCATCAAGAGGTCGCATGATTTGAGAATGTAAAATATAAAAAATATTCTATAAACATCGGAAGCGAAATTTAGATTTATGATTTAGAGTTTTTTATGATGATTTTGATGAACAAACATAATTTTCAAACAAATATTTTAGAATGCAAATACATTTTCCCGGTCAATAAGGTTTTAATATCGGGAATTGAGTGAAAGTTGTTGTCTTTGTAGGTAGTTGTCGCGAAACAACTCGACATTGATGGTTTTCAGGAAAAAGAATATAATAGTACTTGAGAGAGCGATAATGTTCTCTTACGCGGGTACACCAATTGCCTTTATATAATACGAGTGATCAAACAGTCATGATCATATTGTCTTATACGTTCAGGTATCATCCTCGAAATATTTGGTTTTTGTCCTTATCAATCGTACTAAAAACAACCAATTACATCTTTCACAATACAATAAAACTCACCAAAAAGCAAAAACGATTATTATACACTACTATTACCAACACCCGCACCACCATAAAAACCATCCACCGCCAGTATTTCTTCCACCAATAGTAATGTTACCGCCTCCACCATTCACAAACACCCTCCACCGCTTATACTAACCCTACTTCCACTACCACCATTAGAATTAATATAGTTTTTAGTAAAATTATGTATTTATGTTAGATTATTAAAGGGACATTTATAATAGAAATTTAATTAATCAATTGATCAGTTTCATAATTTTTTTTTTCCGTGTATATATGTTTTTTTTGTATTGCAATCAATTTTATTTTAACATTAAAAAATCATGATTTATACGATATAGTACCAAAGATAACAGGGGTACCATTTGGATCCAACTACGATCATGAAAATATTGTCTTGTATGATATCATCCCTGAAATATATGGTACTTTCCTTTATCAGAAGTGTTAAAAAAAATCAACCACATCTTCCACACTACGATGTTATCGATGTTGTAACGACAACATAAAATTAATATTGTCCATAACTACTCACCAGCATTCACCGTCACTAATTCTTCCACCACAAACCAGGGGCGGAGCCAGGATTTTGAAGAGATAGGAAGAAAAAATTCTTGGAAAGTTGGATACAGGAAATGGACTTTGTATCCCATTTTACAATAAAAGAACAAAAATAAATTATAATTGTGCTTGGCTCCGCCCTTAACCACCACTAATCTTTCGGCCTCCACCTCTTCTACTACTCATTGTCGCAGAAAATGTCTATTGATTCTATTTATCAAAATAACTTATTAATAGAAATAAATATTATAATTAATTAAGAAAACATTTATAATTAAAAAATGATTAGTCATTTATTATGAGCAATTAGTGAAACACTAATTAATAAAACACTTTATAATGAATAGATTATTTATTATGTGCAATTAGTGAAACACTAATTAATAAAACAATTATGGTATTTAAGTTGAACAATCCACCACTGTTGATTTATCTTTTTTATCAATTCCAACCAAGGCGGAACACTGGTTAGAGGCCACTCTTATAACACAATAGGTCATGAGTTCGAACCTCCCCATTATAATTTTTGAAATTTCATATCTTGACTTGAGTATTCATTTTTCAAGCCTAGCTTTGTTTTGTATTCTTGACTAGGGCTTAGCCCGTGCCGTAACGGCACGGGAATTGATATGTATTTCAATTATATCGATCGGTTCATACATATCATAATTGTTTGCATATATAATGGATCAAGTCGATCCAAGTCTAACTGTTTTTGAGGTGTTTGTTAATAAACATGTCCTTAGCCACAAATCTTTTAATATGTTATATAATCCTTTAGGACAATCATATTTAATCGTTAACCAATTCCTCAAAATCCTACGGGCCTATGGGTAGTAGAACACTACTTCATTCTCTTCTTCAAAACAAAGTAGTGTCCCTACTTCAAAAAGAAATAAATCATCAAAAGTCGTTCACCGAATTTGTAACAAAATTGAAAACACAAAATTACTTCAATATCAATCAGACTAATCTTACAAAATATGTTAGCTTTAGGAATTATTTTTCTGCCTTTGGTGATAAAAGTTTCCAAATTTACATAGATTTGTGTTTATTCATTTTTCTAAAGTTTGTAATCTGTAATTCTTGATCCATTTCGTTTCTTATCTACTTATCTTATCTCTTTACATATTACCAACTATTTCTCAAGCATGCATAATCACATGAAAAATATATTTTTCATGACAGAACTGGCAGAAACAAAAATCATGACAAAAAATGGGAATATAGAGAGATATGAGAAAATAAATCAATTACAATTGATTCGTGTGTAGCCTTGTATTGGTCAATTTTTTTTTAATAGGTTTCATCTTCTTTCCTGCCCCGACCCGAAAAATCTTAAAACCACAGCTATTGATCTATCTTCTTCTTAGAAAAATTTGGCATTTAGTATTTATTTTAATTAAAAAATAAAATAAAAACTAACATCAAATTAAAAAAATTAAACCAAATGTAACTAAATAATTTATCTCCGTATGACACCTTTCTCATCCCACCCACCACTACTTCTTCCACCACCACCGCCACCATTAACGTCATTACTCCACCATTCTCACTAACACCCACCACCATTATCCCCACTGTTGATCCACCACCCCCCCCACTATCACAACCACCATTAACGCCTATTGTTTAATATAAAATAAATTTATTATGCATTGTATTAATGAATATATATTTATATTTAATTAAATAAAGAAACATTTATTATGAAATATATCAATAAAATATTTAGAACGCGCAATTGGGGGATATCAAAACTAATTGGGGGATATATGCACATGACAAAATAGGGATCCAAATAGCAAAGCTGGGTCACCCCTTACGTAATTATTTTTTTAATTCTTAATCTATCTCCCACTAATCATGTTTAGTGGTTAATAATAATTAGTAAAAATCTTAAGTATTTGGGGGATAGATTAGTGTGTGTTTTTATTTTAATTTGTGTGAGTGAGGTGAGAGTAGGAGGGAAAAAAATATTTGAGAGGGAATTTTTTTTTGTGAAAATGGAGGATGATTGTGAAGAGAGAATTGCTACTAAGAGGTTGAAAATTTGATTTATTTTTTCTTTGAATCCAACATTGTTGCAGCTGAAAAAGCTCGGTGCCGGCATGGTATTCAACCAAAAAACCATGCCGGCATTTGCTGGAAATTTTCATAAATTTTTTTTTGTTCTAATCAGTCCACTTCCGGCACAATTATCTAATTTTCGAGCATGCCGACACTGCTTCCGGCATAGTATGCTGCTTAAATTTCTATGCCGGAACATGATGAAAAGTATCCACAAAATTGATTTTTTTTTTCACTTGACTACCGGCATGGATGGATTTATATCGAGCATGCCGGAACTCAGTACCAGCGTGGTCTTCATCCTAAATAACCATGCCTAACTCGGTACAGCGTGGTCTTCATCCTAAATAACCATGCCGTGCATGACGAACCCAAAGATCGGCATGGTCTTCATCTTAAATAACCATGCTTAGGAACTCGATCTGGCGTGGTCTTCATCATAAATAACTATGCCGGCACTCGACTGGCATGGTCTTCATCACTACTGGCGTGGTCTTCATCCCTACCAATGTAAAAAAAAAAATCAAAGTGAGGAGCCGGCAGAGAAGGATAATGGAATTTGAAAGGAAATGAGAAATGTTTCGAATTTAAAAGGGAGTAGGGTATTTTTATGTTTGATTTAGCTTTTATTGTTTTAAAGAGTAGTTTCGTATTATTGCCCCCCAAAACACCCCTTAGCAGAGACTATTGGTTGGGGGAAGTAATTCATATCCCCCAATTAGTTTTGATATCCCCCAATTGTGGGTTCGATATTTATTATTGAAAATTAATTAAACTGAAAATTTTACAGTCGTAGATTTAGCTTTCCCAAGAATAAATTTCAAAAAATAAAAATAAATGTAAATTTTTTTACTTTACATATTTCATTTCTATGTCATTTGTTTGAATTTGTACGATTGCATCTCATATTTCTTCTCTTTCTCCCTTTTTGTCTAGACTGGGATGACTTTAAAAAAAAATTCATCTACTAAAAAAAGTATGAGGAAATTAGAGTTGTGGGCAATGATTTTTTTCTTAGTTTCTCATACCTATTTGTATTCTTCATCTATAAGTTTGACTACCGTCCATTTTCTACAACGCATAATTATAGTCGTTGCTAAGTTAATTATTTTTGTAACTGTGTTAACTGTAGATAAATTATCATAACACTAATAATAACGACATATTTTCAACGATTTTTTTTTGACGCTACAATAAATATTTAGTAACGTTTTTTTGACGTTACAAAAACAATGATTTCGTGTAGTGTTAATTATGATAGTTAATGAGACATTTATTAACAAAAATTAATATAATAATTTTTAAGAGAAATTAACATAAACAAATTAAGACTATTGTATATGCTTGGAACTTTTAATCATATAAGTCTGTTATAGGAGTTTATGCGGACAATCACAATAATAGATTTATCTGCCCTCTAAACAAATCTGAGCTACAGCTTTGTCCAGCCGTGAAGACACATGCTTGATAGTAAGTAAAATTGTGTGTCGTGTGTGTTAATTTTGACATTTGTCGTTCATTGCACAATGAGAAATAGCACAATGAGAAATTAATAAACAAAATTATTATAAGATATTTATTTGGATAATTAATGACATTATGAGAAATTAATAAAAATTTATTATGAAAAGATTAGTGGAACATTAATACTATAAGCAAATTTAGACCGTTGGACTTATTTGAACTTTCGATCCAAGACATCACTTGTGGAAACACCCATATCGATGGATTTAGTTTCCAGAAGAATGAATTACATTTGCTCTTTATCTAGGCTAAGTTGTCCATGGATTTAACAAATTTATTATTTATTTAATGAAAGTATTTACAATGAAAAGTTTCTAATGAGAAAATAATAAAAAATTTAATGAAAGTATATCTATTAAGATAATTATAAGACATTTATAGTGGGAGATTATTAAAATATTCATTACAAAAAGTTACTAATGCAATAATGATGTAAAATAAGGACACTTAATGATGAAAATATAAGTAAATTATTCATTATGAGAGATTAATGAGACACTAATTAATAAAATACTCATAATGATTAATTTTAGTGGAAGAAGTAAGTAGTGATAATTATAAAAAATGCACATTTATTAGATTAATTAAGAGGACATTTAATAATGAAAATTTAATAATTAATTATGAGAGATTAATGAGACACTAATTAATAAAATATTCATAATGATTAATCATAATTAGAGCAAACTACAACCATGGATTTAGCTTTCCCCAGAATGCATCCTGACCGCTCTTTATCTAGGCTAAGTTGTCCATACTATATGCTTTATAAGGGAGATATGTGTACCTTCCTTTTATTTTGTTTTCCTTCCAGAAGGGCCCCGTGGTGAAACTAGGCTCTCCACATAATCTCGTACACTAATTGCTTCCTCATTGACACCATGGAGATGCACCTTTCTAACTCTTTCGTTTGTTGGGTTAAATAAAACGAAATCGCCTGCAATATTTATCAGAATCTCACCATCATTATGAGACCATATCAGCTTCGGATAACAATGTCCTATAATTGGTGATTGAGAAATAGTGATTTTCTTAGTCCAAGATTCTCTCACGCCATAATTCTGCATCACCCATATATCAGTGCGGGCACAGCGGATAACATCAACTAAGGAAAGGCAGTCTTCCCAGAGTCCCACACTTTTATATACTTCCGGAGCTAATGGAGTAATTCCATCAGGAAGTGGCATGTGAATAAGTTTCTCATTGCTAATACTGAAAGCTAATATAAAATTAAAGAAAGTGTTACTCGTAGCACCAAACCAATGAAGAACCCCGTTAAAAAGGATACCGTGAGTATTTCCGGTATTAAAACAGCGAGAAAGATCAGTTTCAGTAGTTTTCCATGAATCCGGTCCTAATGTATAGACAAGAATTTCAATACAACCAGATTTTTTATCGATTCGTACTAGCTTGTAGTCATCAATTTTACGATCATAGACAAACCCATATTTAATACGGGCAAACGAAATATCATGCGGCGGTGTCACTTTCTTATGTTCTCTAGTTGCTGGGTTCCAAATTACATAAAGAAAGTTATCATCCTTATCAATACTCGCAAAATGATTGGTGATACCTAAGCAAATCAAGCCATTACAAGAGCCAATAAAGTGAACGTTTTTCTGTCCCTCATATTCGACTGGGCAGTCTATTTCCATAGCTCCTCCAGGATTGCATGTAGGTTCCCCTGATGTAGCTGCTATTGAATTGTAATCGATATAGTTTATTGTTGGATTCGCATTACAACCGACATACATGAGACGAGGGTTGGTAGTCTTGATACTAAGATCTAAGTTATTCTTAATAAATTCTGGGCTAGAAATCAGAGAACACCATACCTTGCTTACGCACTTACAAGTTAAGATGGATTCCACTGGTAACCTTAGCAAAATATCTACCTGAATATCTTCCGGAAAACTTGACAGCGATATCATTCCAGCTTCTTTTTTTCTTTACACGAATTAGGGTTCTTCGAATCTGGCTTGGACGAACCGAATTGCTTATGACTTTTATACAATATTGGATAACCGGTTTCGGTTTAGACACGTATAAAGAATCCAACTCTCTCACGGTTACTATTCTCAAAAGGATTGATCCTTGGCCGTTTTACTTTTCAAGGATTATGGACCTTAAGTTTGCGTCAACTACATTATGGCTAGTTATCTCCTTGTTGTGATGGAAAACCTCCAACTGCAGCATCTGTATACACTCCGGAAACACTTGCACCTTCTTCCCTATATACTTATATACTTCCTAAATTTCTTCATTTGCATCTGTTTTTTCTAAATTTAAATTTTAGGATTTTCTCCTAGTAAATTTCACTGTATATATTTCATGTTGTTGTGGATTCATTTCAAACATATTGAGTTTGTAATATCTGAGACGTTGAAGTAAACTAGTACTCTATCACTTTTGTAGGGTAGATTGTCAATTTGGATTTGAGAAGTACCGTATATGGAAATAATATTGGGAGTGTTAAACCGAAGTGAGATCGAAATCGACTAATTTAGGTGGATGTAGTATGGTTTGTAATTTATCTCAAGGACAACCAAAAAAAACTAACTAAAAATCTATCCCAGATCCTGTTCACGACAATTTTCAATACCCTTTAGGAGTCCACCACCTTACTGAAGCAAATGAAATTTTAGGAACCCGAATTACTATGTTTTCAAGTTTTGCATCAATTGAGTTCCCAAGTCGCACTTCTGCACAAAAATTAGTTCTATAGTTACCGAGAGAGAAACCACGAAGATATAAATAAGATTTACAATCCATGCATGTTCATGCACTATGGCTTAGAAGACACCCACGTTTATCTCCTTGTGATTGGAAAACCTCCATTTTTATCCAACTCTCAACTATTTGTATTCAGACCTAAAGTTGATGAGACTTCTCTACTCTCCTGATATACTCCCTCCGTTTCTGGAAAAGTGATACTTTCTCTACTCTCCCGATATACTCCCTCCGTTTCTGGAAAACTTAACGTTTGCGAAATCCTGGGTAAATATTTTAATGCTACTTCGCAAGCATCTTTAGAGATTGAATCTTTGAAGGAGATTCTCCAAACTATGAGTTTGAAATGTGACGATCTTCGCCTCAAAAATCAAAAGTTTGAGAACATTTTGCTAGATTGCGAGAATCTTCGCAGAAAAAATGATGAACTCAAAGGTATGATCTTTTGTTTTTATTCATAACTTGTCTTCTTTTATAAATTGTCTTCTTTGTTAATTTCACTTCTTTTGTATTCATTTTTCTTGTTCGCACGTTAAGTTCTAATTCAGAAACGAATAATGGAGAGGTACAACTTTGAATATGCCGCTGAAGAAGCTCGTGCTGACAACAAAAGTTTGTTGAATCAATATAACCAATTAGATAATCTTTATTCATATTATGTTGATCAAATTAACAACCTTTCTAACGAGAACTCCTAACTAATCCAAGAACAAGAAGTATCAAGTAGAAAGTTATCCCAACTCTCTTACTCATTAATTAAGGCTAACTTAAAGATTGAAACTCTGTCAGATGAGAATGGAACCCTGTCTCAAGAGAAGCGAATCCTTCTAAACAAAGTAGCGATATCTTTGCAACAAATTAATATATGTCAGAAAATATGTGATGAACAAGAGCAATCTCTTCGCTCGTCAAGAAGTGATCTTAAAGAAGTAACTGAATCATCTATTGCTAAGAAGAATAAACTCATCCAAGGTAGAATAGCTTTTAGCGTAAAGGCAAACCAACTTAAAGAGCAACATACTCAGTTAGAAGATTCCTATGCTTCTTTAGCAAAGGAAAATGCTTTACTTATCGCCAATGATAAGAAATTTCGATCTCGCCTGAAAGGTTTAATTGGGGATAATTTTGATGATGCAATGAACAACTTGGAGAATAATAGTTTGGCTCTAGCCTAATATATTATTTCGCAGAAGAAAGGTAGTCATAAGAATTAGACTGCCTCATCCAACTTTTTACGCTTAATTATCTTCACAATACTCTTCTTTTGTGAATTTCTCTATAACAATCTTTTGTATTTTTATTGTTCGCAGATTCTGAGAGAAGTCTCCATTCTTCTATATCTTCCTTGGAAGCAAAATTATCCAAGATTCGCAAGGAAAATGCCACACTTGTTACTTCCCTTGCTCATTCTCGTGATCGTGCAGAAAGAAGATTTGACTACCTTCAACATTTAAAAGATATCGAAAGTAGAAATCATCAGAAAGCACTTCTTCACCAAGTTCATCTCAATTTGAAGTTCTTGTGAATGGTATTTTACTAAATAAATCACTTCCTCCTACAAAGATTATGCCTCTTGACATAGATGCTGATGAAGTTCCACGTGATCCTGATAGTGATTTTGATTTTGAAAGTGATGATGATGTTATTCTTGAAAGAGATGAAGAAAATGAGCCCATCAAGGAATTTAATGCTGAGAATAATCCAGATGAAGAACAAGCTAGAATGGATCAACAAAAGGAGAAGGCTTGTGAAGATGAAATAATTTTAGAAGGCCGTCCACCAGCCCCTCTTGGCGAATCACGTGTTGAAATCTGAAGTTTTTCTAGTTACTTAAGTTGTTTTATCTTTGACTTATTTTTCTATCAAACAGTGTACTTTCATGAATCTAGAAATTCATTTATCTTATTAATATCTCCTTATTAGCGAGATAGATAATGCATCTTTTTTATTAATTCCCATACTTGCCTCTCATTATCTATCTTGCCAATATTGAACCTGTCTCCTGCATAATACTTAAATGGTTAGTTTATATAAATTCATTTGGGTGTCGATATCGCAGGCATGTTTTTACTTTCCTGCGAAATTTTGTTATGAAATATATCTTGGAATTTTCTAAAATTTCATTTTGTCATGTGGTCTTATTTTTACTTCCTAAGTAAAGGTCTTATCTTGCCACTTCTTATATCTGCGAAAAAATCGCCGGACGTCTTTACATTTTCATGTATTGACCCATTGATCTTGGCTTATCATTTTCTTGTATTTTTTCCTCAGCAAGATATTTTTCATGCGACAATATGATAGGCCTAAATATCCTTGTGAACGTAAAGCCCCATGACATTGCCGTCTTGCGATGAAATCGCAGGACGTCTTTACACTTGCGTTCATCAACCTATTGATCTAATATTATCTTCTTCTAGTATTGTTACCTCTGCAGGATCGTTGCACAAATATGACAAGCCTTAATACTCCCATGAGTAAAAATCCTCATGACATTTGCGTCTTTAGACACTTATCTGCTCCCTAATGGAGGGTGCCGCCCTTATCATCTCCTTGGTTGCCCCTTCAAGGAGTCGTACCTCTACCATACAAGGTTGGCTCCTCCCATCCGGTTCTCTTTACAACAACCAGTTGTTTTCGCGGCCTTTTATCCCTTCGCCGATATGGCTCATGGTTACAAGACCGCACCCTAAGTGGAGTTTTCTTCGGGCCGAGTGCATCATAGCCACGACTTGCCAATAATGGCCGAGACGCTTCAAACGCCCTAGGAACTCTTGGCTCAACCGTGTACCTCGGCGCCTTGATCGAGTTCTGCACTCCTTAGGAGAGACCTTCGTACCTTAGTCGCCCAACCTAAGTCATAAGCTTAAGCTGAGAATTCAAGGCGCCTCTCCTGGATGGGTTTAAAAAACCGAAGTCTCCATGACCCAGGTTCCGAGGCGGTGTAACCTTTCCCTGATCCATATAATAGGTCTCCCCTTCGATGACGCACTTTAGGTCTAACATTTGCCTCTTGCGAAATTTTATTCGCGAACTAGGGTGTACGCCAAAGTTGGGTGACTCAATCTTTTTTTTTTGTTTATTGTCATATTTTCTTTTATTTTCTTTGTAATATTCATAAATCTTGCGAAATTATTGCATATTTGTTTCGATAAGAGTTTCTCTGCGCGAAATCATCACATTTTTCATTCTTTTGAATATAATTTCTGCGAAATTAACGCAGGTTTTTTTTTTTTTTTTTTTTTTTCTTTTGAATACATCTTTTGCGTTCAACTTTGTTTTCTTCTTTACCCAACTTCATCAATTTCATTCTTATTTCACATTTTGAGCTTCTTACTTTTGTCACCTTGTGTTTGTACTTCCTTAATTTCTCGCACACTATTGATGATCTTACTTCGCAAATTAGTTTCTTCTTGTTATGAGTCGTTATTATCTCTTGCACCATACTTTCGTAGATATTTTTCGTTATATATTGCAGTTTCCGCTCCTTCTAGCTCATACTTTCCTTCTTTGTGTACCTTTATTACTGTATAAGGACCTTTCCATCTATTCGCAAGTTCACCTTCATCATCCTTTTGAAAAATGGGCTGTGAAAGTAATACCAACTCTCCTTTGCGAAATATTCGTCGATTCTCATTTTCAGCAATTATTGCTTTCGCAGAAATTTCTTGTCTCCTGCGTCTACCATCCATCGTTCGCCTCTTTGATTTTCTCTGACATTTCGTTTCCATCTGATCTTTTTAGTTACTCTCTCTTCACATTTTTCTACATCGATTGCATGACATTTTCTCCCTTCAACCCAATCTCCTTTTATGATTCCAACACCATTAGGATGAGGAAACTTAATGCATTGATGGAAGGTTGAGGCTACTCCCAGGATCTTATGCAGCCAAGGTCGACCAATGAGCGCGTTGTATGGTGACTCTACATCAACAACACAGAACAGAATTTCAGAAGATAATCCCTTCAAAGGAATTCGCATAGTAATCTCTCCCTTGGGCTTGTTTGTTGTACCATTAAAACCATAAATATTATAAGTCGATGATATAAAATCTTCATCCTTTCCCCCTATAGTTATGTAGGTATGATAAAATAGAATATCCACATAACTTTCAGTATCAATCAATATTCTGTTGATCGCCCATGAATCCTCGGCTTTATCATCTTCATCTTCCTTGGGTTTCGGATTGATATCTAACTTTACCACCAAAGGATTATCATGCATTTCTCCTCCTTCAGGAATTTCTTTAGCTGTAAAAGAAATACGTTGTTTCTACCATTCTTTTAGTGGAGAGACTTTCGCAATATTCATAATTTCTTTACCATCAACATCTCTTGCGAACACTCTGCTCAGAAAGTTATCATGAAAATCCTCTATTGTTTTGTATGAGTGTACAATGGAATTGCAGAATAAGTTTTTTGCTTTCGACCCAACTTCAATTAAGAATGTATTTTCTTTTTTCGTTGCATTTGCTCTGCGATCTTCTGGTGGTGGTGGTAATGGTAAGGGTTACGGTTGTCTTATCAGAAAATGTTTCAACTTGCCTTGGTCTATCATCTTAAGGATAATTCTCTTTATATTCCTGCAATCATTTGTGGAATGTCCATGAAAATGGTGATATGAACAGAATTTATGAGTTCTGTATTTCGGTGGTGGCTCCTTCCCCATGTTCCAAGGTGATGGGATATTTTCCATCAAAATTATTGCTTCCCATATCTTTTCCACACTAGAATTTAAAGGAGGCATTATGATTTCTTCCCATACTACCCTTTTAGATCCTGGTCCCCTTTGATAGTTATTCTTCTATCCCCCATAAGTTTCTTTAGGATGGTCAAGTCTCTGAATCTTATTGTTTCCGCCACGATTCTAACCTCCTTTCTTTCTCGAACTCTTCTTGATCTCGACTTCCCATCGCAACTAACTTTTTTTGGCCTTCAATTTCCATTTCTT
This sequence comes from Papaver armeniacum, assembly GCA_023531295.1. Lineage (NCBI taxonomy): Eukaryota > Viridiplantae > Streptophyta > Magnoliopsida > Ranunculales > Papaveraceae > Papaver > Papaver armeniacum. Next base: position 201,157 of record JAJJWW010006204.1, on the reverse strand, counting down.
TTTGCAATGCTTGCGAAGTACTCGCCACTGCGTTTGTTAATCTGGGTAATAAGCTGGCATTCGTAATTGTTGAACTTGTATTCGTAACTGGGTACGACTCCATCTCATTTTATCTCTCCTCAAGAGCAATGTATTCCTCTTGGAACTCTCGCAGCTCAGTCATTGTGATAGTATTCTTGATCCTAAATATTTGAACATACAGCAAATTTTTTGCGAACATTGCATTAATGAATGATAAAATAAGGTATCTCTCATCCACTTGGCCAACCATGTTACTACACATTGTCTTCCACCTCATAGTTAAATGCTTCAAACTTTCACCAATTCTTTGTTTCAATCCAAATACATCTTCAATACCAGGACGTAATGAATTGTTACTTATGTAAGCTCATAAGAATACTGTTTGTAGTTGACTAAAAGATGCTATGGTATCCTTTGGCAATCCTTCAAACCAGTTTAATGCCTCTCCTGTTAAACTTGATGCAAAGTATTTACACAACACAGCGTCATGACTCCCATTGCAGCATGCATCTCATGTAAGCTTTGATATGTTGAACAACACAAATGGTCCCATCAAAGATACTGGTTAATATAGGTAAGTTGCATTTTGGCGGTATTCCCATTAACTGTACTTATTGTGTAAACGGCGTCTTCGCAGCTTCTTCTATTGCTTCGTACAATTGTCTTCTACCTCATTCTCTTCTATTACTGAGCATTCCCCTCATCTCTGCCAATTCTTTCAAAAAATTTTCATTCGTGCCTGACCCTTGGTCCATTGGTCTCTTTAATTATGCTTCTCTTCTTCTACGTTCATGTCTACTTTTCCTTGCGAGATTTTGTAATTCCTCTTCATTCTCTTCTCCTCGCAGCTCTCTGCGATCTTCTCTTTGATCTCTTTCATTCATTCGCACACGATTTCTTCTTTCATCTTCCCTTCTGCGCTCTCTGCGATCTTCTCTTTCATCCCTTGCTATTTCTCTTTATCGTCTTTCATTCCTTCTTCGTGTTCTATCTTCTTCTTCATTAACATTATCGCTATTGCGAATTCCCTTCACGCCTTCTTTCTCGTTTATCATGATTGTTCTGACGTATAGCCTCCTGAAATTCTTGTTCTTCAATTTCTTCCCTTCTTCTTTCTCTTTCGCGCTCATCTCTCTGATCTCTACCATTTTGTTCAATATGATAATTTTCTCCACGCTGAATATAACGATCTTCAACTATTTCTCTCTCTTCACGATGCCCGTCTCCAGGATTCTGCATGTCTCCTTGAATATTCTCAACAACATCTACTTCAAGCAGATCTCGTCCTGCTTCTCTTCTAGTTGATCTTGAATTTGACCTTGTAGTATTTCTCGACCTTGTATTTTGTAATCTTGTGTTTTCCATTCTCAACTCATGATTTTGCCGTGTTAAATTTGCACGTTCTTCTGCTTCTAATCTCCTTTCTTCGAATATCCTCTGTCTTAATGTCTCTAGCGTTTCATTCCTCTCTTATCCATGGATTATTCCTCCTTATACTCGCCTCAATTGTTGTGTTTTTTCTATTCCTTCTGTTGAGTCCATCCTCCATGTGTGTACACTGACTCTATCGTAATTAATATTTCCATCTTGTATTGATGTCTGCTGAATTGGGAATTGAATTCGTTCTTCTCCTTCATTTCTAGCTCCCATCCTAGAAGATTCTCCCATTTCCTTTCTCCTCCTTCCTGCAATTCTTATGCTTCTCCTTACCATCTTTTCAATTTTAATGATCTCTTATCAATTTCACAAATTCTTCACCAATTTCTTAAATTCTTCTTTCAAACAAGTCCCTGTTTCTAATGCCAATATGTGGTTGCAGGATTTCCTACAACCACACCCCTCCAAGATTACATATTTGTTCTGGACTTTGTTTCTCCTATTTGTTCTCCTCTCACTCTAAAATATAATCCCCCTCCTCTAGACTTTGCTTGGTCCGTTATATAGGATATTACATAGTGGATGACAGCTAAGCATCCTTTATTTTTGGATCTGATCTGCGATGTTCTCGCAAGCTTACAAGAGTCTTCTTCGCAAGGTAATCCTAATCTTCGCTGAGTCTTCAAACTTTCATTATAACTAAGATGACGTCACTTGCTATATCACTTCTCTAATGCTCTGCGATGATCTTCGCAACCTTCCTTTAGTTAAAGCTTCGCTAAGGTATAACTGTTGCGAGATTCTACTCCTACACCGGCAACATACTATTGCCCTGGGGCGGTGACTGTACGATAGATCTAACAACAAAAACAAATAATACTATTAGTTCTATAGCAGAAGCTTATATATAGATTTAGAGGTCTAATCATATAAGGAAACACAACTAAATGAGAAAACCACTATAGGCAAGAAAACAGAAATACTAAGTTATAGAAATTAGAAAGAGTATAGTTTACTTTAGGCAGTAGTACTGGGGTCCTAAAAAGTACTAGTTAAAAGTTTATAAGACCACTTTCTAAGGCCCTTTTAAATTTGGGACCATTGAACTTCGTATTTAGCTTCTTCTTCATTTTGAAAATTTCGCACATGTAACAATGCACAAGAAACATCTTCCATCTTATCTTTCACGGCCAAAAAGAACTTGATAACTACTTTCTCGATGGTGGTAACATTGCGTCATTGCGTGTCTTACAGTGTTCTGAAGTTAATTCGCATTCAACCAGATAAAGTTTGCTCTTAAGGTAACAGGGGCCTTGGGACTTAAGGTATCCACAGTTGCACACATACTCGTATAACCATATACCATGACTCCTTTGCAAAGTTATAATTCGTTTAGTTAGTTTAGGGATTTTTATCAACAATGTCATTTTCAAAGTGCTTTGCGCTTAGTCAATATCGGATTTCTGTGAATGTCGGTCGAGTACCGAGACACGATATTTCGGTGAATACCGGTGAAATATCGACCAATATCGGCGAAATATCGGCCAATACCAGTGATATCGACATCTCGGTGAAACACCGAAACCGATATTATCGGCGGTATCTCGGCCATCTCGGCCGAGATTAACTACATTGACTAGTATATATTTTTTGAAAATATCCATTACATTATAAGTTCAGTGTTTCATACTCGACTATTAACGTTGGCTTAGACACCCCACTTCCCAGTGACCAAAAAACACTTTAAAAGGTCCATATACACTTTTGCTCAATTAAAAAAAGATTATTATTTTATATCCATGAGAGGGAATTGGTTATAGCTAGAAAAGGGTTTTGGTATGGTTTCTCAACTTGAGAGAACCAGAAGAGAAAGCTTTATATTTATAGTGTTGTATGACGGTGTACAGACTTGGACAACAATTATTTACAAAATAAAGAACAAACTAAAAATAGGAAATCTAATCTAAGAAAGGAAATCAAGACAAAGTATCCTTGTCTCTAACACTCCCCCTCTCCCCCTCGATCTAAGCGGATGGTCGGTTACAGTGAGCTTAGAGCGGAGATAACAAAAGTGTTGTTTTGCTAATCGTTTAGTGAAAACATCAGCAAGTTGATCCTTCGAGCACACAAATCGAACATCAAGTTGGCCACGTTGAACTCGTTCTCGCACAAAATGATAATCGATCTCAATATGTTTCGTGCGGCCATGAAAAACGGGTTCATTGTAAGATAGGTAGCACCAAGATTGTCACACCATAAAGCTGGAGGGTGCATACTGGAGCTTGTAGTTCTTTTAGCAAAGATTCAATCCACATCATTTCGAAGTTGCAATTGCAAGACCTCCATATTCAGCTTCGGTACTCGACTTCGAAACTGTTTTATGCTTACGAGCGCTCCAAGAAATAATATTGGATCCCAAAAACACACAATACCCACTCGTAGAACGTCTGTCGGTTGGATCACCAGCCCGATCGGGCGTCGATATACGCTTGAAAGTTTAGTTTTAGCGACGATGAAGGTCGAAGAGTAATGCCATAAGTAGAGGTTCCTTGAAGATAACGTAGAATCCTTTTGACAAGAAGTAAAGGCTTGTCCGTAGGATGTTGCATAAATTGACAAACCTTGTTAAAAGCAAAAGCAAGCTCCGGACGCGTGATCAGTAGATATTGTAGACCACCAACAAGACTTCGATAAGTAGTAGGGTTCGATAAAGAGTTCCGCGGACGGATGTAACTAAAGGTGGAAGTAGTGAAAGGTGTCTTGACGAGCTTTGCACCCTGCATATTGGCACGCTCTAACAAGTCCTCAATATAACGTCTTTGAGAAAGAAACAAACCATTGGCAGTCCGTGTAGCTTCAACACCAAGAAAGAAAGATAGATCACCAAGATCTTTCAAAGCAAATTCCTTATTTAGAGTAGTAATAAGATTTTGCAGGCAAGATACAGTGGAGCCTGTCAAGATGATATAAATCGACATAGACAAGTAAATAGATGATACCATCAGCTGCACGACGAATAAATAAGGAGGAATCAGCTTTAGAAATGACAAAGCCAAGTTTCTGAAGAAATACACTCAATCGAGTATACCATGCTCTCGGTGCTTGTTTGAGGCCGTATAAAGACTTATTTAACCGACATACATGATCAGGAAATTGTGGATCCGTGTAGCCAGGAGGCTCCTTCATATAAACTTCTTCCGTAAGGGAACCATTAAGAAAAGCATCTTGAATGTCCAACTGTCTAATAGGCCAAGAGTATGTAAGCGCCAAGGTTAGAACAACACGAATTGTGCATGGCTTAATTACTGGACTAAATGTTTCTCCATAGTCAATTCCTTCTTGTTGATTAAACCCCTTAGCCACTAAACGCGCTTTGTACCGTTCAATAGTTCCGTCAGCGTGTCGCTTAATACGAAACACCCACTTACAACCCACCAAATTCATATTAGAATTTCTTGGAACATAAGACCATGTGCCATTTTTGAGAAGAGCGTAATATTGGTCATCCATAGCCTTGCGCCATTTAGGATTTTCCTTTGCCTGCGAGTAGCAAGTAGGCTCAAACAACGAGTCAGTAATATTTGTATGTTTAGATGCCATCAAAACCTTCTTTTTAACAATGCCATCCTTTCCTCTTGTGATCATAGGGTGATCGTTATGAACTATTGGGTTTGGAAAGGATATACTAGATGGGGTAGGATTGGGAACTGTGGGTAGTTGGGTTCTGGGAGCCGTAGGAATTATGGGTAAAAGACAATTAAGTGATGAATCAGGTGGTGACAGCTGAAATGGGGATGGGTGTGGTTCAGTTGACTCATCCACGGACTCCTGCATGGAGTAATTAAATGGAGTAGTATCTACAGATCGTGTAGAACTAGACACGTTAGATGGTGTGAGTGGAAACGATTCCAGGAGACATGTAAACAGAAAACGATGAAAAAAGGATGAAGAAGAGAACAGGTCCGTGAGATCGGCCTGTCTGATACCAAGCTAGAAAAGGGTTTTGGTATGGTTTCTCAACTTGAGAGAACCAGAAGAGAAAGCTTTATATTTATAGTGTTGTATGACGGTGTACAGACTTGGACAACAATTATTTACAAAATAAAGAACAAACTAAAAATAGGAAATCTAATCTAAGAAAGGAAATCAAGACAAAGTATCCTTGTCTCTAACAGTTATCGCATTCAGTCTATTTTTCAAGGATTCTGCACGAGGGGGTAGTGGAATGTCAGAGTTTTGATTTTTTTTTTCTTCCTGCACACTCTTATTTCATTTGGTTGTTCGAACTATAATTAATCTTGAACTTTGAACCCTTTATTAACTTCAAATCTAGTACTAAATTACATCTATATACTTAATGGGTGATAGGTACATTATTAGTCTTGACTGATCTAGATATATATATGTAGCTAAGACTGTAGATTATCGACATACAAGAGAATTTCTAGACCCTCCATGCATGGATGGTTCAAGTTGTTGTTTCATGTGCAACTAAAGGTAAATAGAGAGAAAGAAAGACTAATATGATTATTCTGAGAGTTACTTCGAAACATTAGTCAAACTACATATGCCTGTTAGAAGAGCTTGATGATAAGAAAGTACTTCATTAAATGTTCTGTGTTCAATACTTCTTATAAGAGTCACATGAGGACTTAAATAGAGTAACAAAAATAAAGGACAAGACACACAGCTGTAAGGCAGTCAAGTCTAAAGATAAGAACACACAGAAGATAAAAGTAAAAACTAAACCAAAAAATAAAACAGTAGTTACTCTAACACTCCCCCTCAAACTGAAGCAGGGTACTGCATCAGTTTGAACCTTAAATCATGAAAGTGTGAAGTAGTTAATCCTTTGGTGAGGATGTCAGCCAGCTGCTCAGAGGAAGGTACAAACACAACTTCAACATCACCAAATTCCTGCAATTCCCTTACTGTGTGATAGTTGATTTCGATATGTTTAGTCCTGGCGTGAAAGGCTGAGTTAGAGACAAGGTAGGTTGCTCCAAGATTGTTGCAGTAGAGTTTAAATGGTCGTGTAAGAGAGATACTAAATTCTTCAAGAAGTTAAGAAGTTGAGAGAGCCACATAACATCAGTGGCTAGTAAGCTAACTGCTTTATACTCAGCTTCAGTTGAGGACTTGGAAACTGTAGGTTGTTTCTTAGATTGCCAGCAGATTAAAGAGTTTCCCAATAAGACACGGAAACCAGATGTAGAACGTCTAGTATCAGGACATCCAGCCCAGTCAGAATCTGAGTATCCACTGATTGATGTAATGTCACTTGCAGATAGAGTAATTCCAGCATCTATGGTTCCATTCAAGTATCTGAGTATGCACTTGACTAGCATAAGATGAGAATCGGTTGGGGCATGCATAAACTGGCATACATAATTGACTGCAAAGTTGATGTCAGGCCTGATTAAAGTGAGATACTGCAACGCACCCACTAAGCTTTTATACTGCAAGGGATCTACAAGTAAAGTTCCATCTGAAATAAAGAGCCTCTTGTCAGTGGTGACTGGTGTGTTGCAAGGCTTACAATCAAGCATCTTTGACCTTGTTAAAAGATCAAGAGTGTACTTCTGCTGTGTGAGAAGAATAGACTAAGGATAATTTGACATATCAGCTTCATACCAAGGAAATAATGTAAATTTCCAAGATCTTTCATAGAAAAGTTTGAACTCAGTTGAGACATAAGAGAGCTAATAAAAGAATCTGAGCTAGAAGTAAGGATAATATCATCCACATATAAGAGGAGAATAGCCATAATACCAGAATGATTGTAGATAAACATTCATTGATCTGCAACATATTTCTTCAAGCCACTTTAAAGTAGAAATCCACTGAATTTGTCATACCAGGCCTTTGGTGTCTGTTTAAGTCCATAAATGGCTTTCTTTAGAAGACAAATATGAGAAGGATAGTTGGAATCAACAAATCCTTTGGTCTGTTCCATATACACAGTTTTTGAGATATATCCATGGAGGAAAACATTTGAAACATCTAACTGTTTGATGCTCCATTTTCTTGTTAATGCTATTGTAAGAACAACTCTAATTGTTGTAGACTTCACCACTGGGCTGAAGGTTTCATTGTAGTCTACACCATCTTGCTTAAGATAACCTTTAGCCACAAGCCTTGACTTCTAAAGTTCCATCAGATTTAAGCTTTATTCTATATACCCATTTACATCCTAAGATGTTCATGGAAGGATGATAAGGAACCAAGATCCAAGTACCATTTGTTTTTTGGTGCAAGAAACTCTTATTGCATAGAGGTGACCCAATTTGGATCCTTGACAACATATTTATAAGTTTTTTGTTCAAGTGGAGCCTTGTTGAGAAGAATGTTATTCATAGCATGAGGAACTGAATAGTTTGTAATAAAATCAGGGTGATGCTTTTGTTTGGTAATCCCATTTCTAAGTCTTGTAGTCATGCGGTGAATTATGGGTCTTTGTGGTGAAGGTGGTGGTGAGTTGATTGGTGAAGTAATGTCATCCTCTTTCTCAGGGGGTGGAAGTGGTAAGGTTTCATTTTGGGGTATATATAAAATAACAAATGATGGCTTAGGAGAAGTCCTACAGGTACAAAAAGGAAAGGATATTTCATCAAAAATAATATTTATTAAAATGTATACTTTTCTTGAATTGTTATCATAGAACCTGTACCCTTTGTGATTGGTGTTGTAACCAATAAAGGTGCATTCAGATGATTTTTCACTTAGCTTGTCTTGTCTGTAGGCTCCAAGGTAAGGATAACAGGTATATCCAAAGACTTTAAGCAAAGAATAATCAGGTGAGTGGTTAAACAATACCTCAAAGGGAGTGACAAACTCAAGTAGCTTGTAAGGAGTTCTGTTAATTAGATATGTTGTTGTAAGAAATGAGTCAAACCAGAAATGCTTAGGAAAGAAAGCTTGTAAAGCAATGGTGTTCCCAACCGCAATGATATGTCTAATCTTCCTTTCTGCCAAGCCATTCTGCTATGGTGTGTGAGGACAAAAAGAAGATACTGCAATACCAACTTCATTTAAGAAAGTTTTGAATTGAACTTTAACCAATTCAAATGCTCCATCACACTAAAAAGTCTGAACTTTGGATGACAATAAGTTCTCATTTAAGGTCTTGAAGTGCTTAAAACAGGTGAGGCTCTCAGACCTTTCTTTCATTGGATAAATCCAGTGAAAACGACTATAATCATCAATAAACAAAATGAAATATTTGTAACCCAGTGTAGAAAGAACAGGTGAAGGACCCCATATATCACAATGTATCAAGGACAGTGTAGACTTAGCTATTCTTGTAGAGTGTTGAAAAGGAAGCTTCTTGCTTTTCCCAAGTTGACATGAATTACAAATGGGTTCAAGTGTTGTGGGTGACATTGTAATGTGATGATTATTTTGAAGTTTATGAAGAATGTTGGATCCAGGGTGTCCCATTCTTTTGTGCTAGATATTTGAGTCTGCTGTAATAGAAGCAAGAGCAGTGAGTTTGGGTATAATGGGTGATAAAATAGGGTATAAATTGTTTATCTTAACTCCTTCTGCTAGAGTTTGTTGAGTAGCAACATCCTTGATTTCATAACCCCAAGGTGAAAAAGAGAAAGTACAATTATGCTGTTTAGAGAAATGTCCAATGGAGATCAAGTTCTTTTGAATGCTAGGAACATAACATACATTTGATAATGCAAATGAAGCAGTGGATGTATTTAAACAGAGTTACCAATCAGAGTAATAGGTATAAATTGACCATTACCAACCATAACCTGAGATGTACCCTTGTAAGTAGTTATATTAGTAAGAAGGGTGTTGTTTAATCAGGTAGCCAATGGGTGGCAGCAGGAAAAGATGACATCTCAGAGAAAGATGCAGCATTTACTTGAATGCAAGCATTTGCCTGTGGGTTCTGAAACTCCAAAGTAGTGGGTTTCTGTTGAGAGTTCTGAATGCAAACATGAGCCTGAGATGACTAATGTTGTTGAGGCAAAGATCTGGCTTGATTCTGTCCATATCTAGATGGAGTATATCTATATTTGCACTTGCTAGATGAATGACCATGCTGGTTGCAGATCTGACACTCTATAGATTCAAAATCAATGTAGGATGATGGATATATGTCAGAACTGTAAGATCTAGATGTGTTGGAAGAATTAGAGACGGTATTAGAAGTATTTGATCCAGTACTTGAGTTTGTAAATCGAGCACCAGATTATTGAGACCATAACTAGAACATGCAGAACGAATATTGGAGCCACTAGAACCAGCATTAGAACTAACAGATCCAAGAGTTCTTTTGGTAAAGAAAGCATAAGAAGTAACTTGATCTAGATCAATAGTTGTTTCAAGATTTTGACTCTTTAAACATTGTACATAGTTGATAAGGCGAGATTTTAAAGCAGCAAACGATAAATCTGTATCTCTATTTTGAACAGCTACTATGAAATCATTATATTCTCTTCCTAAACTGTTTAGAACATACATAACAAGATCATTATCAGATACATATTCATTTATAGCAGTTAAGGAATCAATAATCACTTTGACATCATGAAGATAAGTTGAAATAGTTAGATAACCACGACGAATGTTATGAAGCTGATTTATGAGCATATACTTTCGTGCAGAAAATTGATTGTTGAAGGTGGTTGAAAGATAAGTCCATACCTCAGCAGTTGTAAGACATCCATAAACCTCAGTTTAGATAGAAGGAGAAAATGTTGCGTTTGGACAACTATTGACAAATCTTTCCCATCTGAGCCATTTGAGATAAGATGGGTTTTGTTCTAGTTTATCCCCAACTTGAATGGTCTGTGATGGTGCAGGTAGAGAACCATCAAGATATCCAAAAAGATTAGTACTAATAAAGATTGAAGATAACTGAGATTTCCAAACTAGAAAGTTTGTGTCATCTAGTTTCATAGCAACAAAGTGAGCTATATTTGTGAAAGGTAAATATGTGGTGATTTCATAGTGTAACTGAGTAGTCATGATGTTGAAGTATGATAAAAAAAAGTATCCAGTGGTTGCAGCTAAGGACCTAAGGATAAAGAAGATTTGAAGTTTGATAAAGTGTACTGAAGTTTGATAAAGTGTACTGAAGTTTGATAAAGTGTAGTTAAGTTTGATTAAGTATGATGAATTATGGTGGCGGCGGAAGCAAAGATGAACAACGCTGTGAAAGTGTAAACCCCTAAAGGAATCTAAAAAACCCATACGAATGATACCATTTTAGAAGAGCTTGATGATAAGAAAGTACTTCATTAAATGTTTTGTGTTCAATACTTCTTACAAGAGTCACTTGAGGACTTAAATAGAGTAACAGAAGTAAAGGAAAATACACACAACTAGTTTGGTATTGAGCAAAACTTCTTTTCGTTGTGATGTGCAAAAAATAAAGTCTAAAGATAAGACCACACAAAAGATAAAAGTAAAAACTAAACCAAAAGGCAAAACAGTAGTTACTCTAACAATGCACACTTTAGTTAATCATCAACTTAAATTAGTTAAATATGAATTAATTTTATAATAAAAATTAATAAAATTTCATTAGAAAAAGCAATATAATGCTACATAACTCTTAATCGAATCTTTGCTACATATTGTCATTTTTGGAGAAAAGCGCTTTGAGTATTTTGCTCTTTTTAATGGTATCAAATATTAAAATGTTATATAATCCCTTATGTTCCTAAAAAAAAGAGTTACTATAGCTTTTTCGATTTAAACCATATTGAAACCAACATCATCATGTTTTGGATTGAGCTGAAATTATTTTCATACATGCTTATACTAGGATCAAACTGGTTTTATCATGTTTTGGAGTAAGCTAAAACTTTTTTTTCATCAAAGTTTAACAAAGATGATAATGGTTTTGTCCCTTTTTGAATAAAATTGTATTAGTAGTTGATTAAATACAAACATGCTCAAAGTATATAACTACGTGAGATATATTGATGCTTATACTTGAATGAAACCGGTTTCATCTTGTGTTGGATTAAACTAGTTTAAACAAGGATGAAACTGGTTTCATCTTATGTTTCCATTGGATACAAATTATTACATCTTGTAATTTTACTAGATAAAATTGATTTCATCATTTGTTGCCATTGGAAGATCATGGTTTCATCCATGCATGTTTTATCATGTATTGCCTTTTTTTTTTCATTTACATAATACAAACTAAATCAAGGTTTGGTTTTCCACCCGTTTCTCCAAAATGAATATTTTCTACCTCGTGATGAAAGAATCTATCACTCTCTTAGTGATAAGAATATTTCCCTAGAAAGAATCTATCACTCCCTTAGTGATAAGATCATGTGAATTCAATTGTTAATGATAAAAATATTATATATTGCAAATCTAGTAGCAGAAGTTCTTGATTTCAATAGGTTTGTTGGTTTTTCATCTTTCAACAATGGAAACAAGTGTCCATATTACTTGCACATCAATGGTTGTTTGAACGTATTCTCATCTAGTAGTTTGACTATTTTTTGAGTGTTCCTAGTTGTTGATTTTTCATGGTTGTACGAAATCAGTGGATAGTTGTGTACAAAGATATTGTTGATGATTTAAGTAAATTGATTATTGTATGACTTATAAATTTTATTTGTACAAATTTTGAAAGTGGGTCTTGATGTGTCGGGTGATTGTATCCCTAGGAAGTGGACCATGGGGTCTGGTGGGGCGGAAGTCATCAGATTCTGCTGCAGGAGAAATTACAGCCTTCGCCAATGGGCTAGTAGCTATATTGGCTCTTCCATGATCTTATATTGGCAATCATCCACAAATAGGGTATTACTATTGTATATTTTAAGCTGAGATTAACAATTTGTATTTTATTTTATTTTGTTGATTCTTGTTATAACCAAATGTCCAAGTACTCTATTTTATGTTGCTCTGAATTTTTTCCGGTAATTTTTAGTGCCTCATCGTGAGTGGATATAATTGAAGGCCATATTAGTCCCTTTCTCTAAAAATAGTAGTACTAAACTTAAGAATCTTGCGCAAAACACCCAAGATTGGATATTTAAAAGTATCCTTTATGTTCGTGAATATGTAAACAATTTTGGCTGTCTTTTTCACCCAGGAATTATTGTTTTAGGGCTATTTGACCAATTTTATGAAAAGTAATAAGGAGCACAAAAAAATTGAAAGCTTGGGTAGAGGTTAAAAGGTCACTCATGTTCCAAATACTATGGAACCTCACTACTAGAAACAAATTATGTAAGCGCAAGTATAACGATGGAAACTCCAAAAATGCCAAAGAAAATAGTATTCGGGGCTAAATTAGTTGGTACTAGTAGGTGTAGTAAGTATGTCACTTTTGGGAACCAATTAAGGTCATGTTCCTCCACAAAATTCAGTTCATTCTAAGTATGTGTATTTTTATTATATTTAGAAAAGTCATGCTTTAACTTCTTAAAATTTTTCACGTGTGCAAAGTTCAACTGAAATTGTTGTAAAATTGGGTTAAAAACAAGAGGATGAATAAAGAAAAAAAAAGAAACCAAACAATGGTGTACCCCTGACTTCAAGGCTCTTTCGATTCTTTTAGACAATAATTCGACTTTTCCCAATTAAATTGGCGAGTACAACAGGTCTCTCGAATTATGCCTTCAGGATTCAATGAAGCCCTAACACCGTAATCGAATTCAAGGATTGTACTTCCTTGACCCGACCAAGAATCACACTGTATAAGATTCTGATGATGTTATTAGAGAAGAAGAAAATAAATTGTTTTTGATATATGATAAACGCGTTTTGGAAGATACTATTTATAGATGTTTTCGCATCTGTTGGGAATGGCGTCTGTTAGAATCGAAACGATGAGTCTCTTCATCATCAAACATGAATGGTGTCTGTTGGAATCGAAGATTCTGGATATGATTCTAACTGTCGACCACCAGGGGCGGTCTCCCCTGGACCCCCACGACCTGACCTGTCAGGTCGACCACAGCCTGGGGGGCTACGCCCCCCAGGACCCCCCCTTGGATAGCACAGTTGAAAATATTCCAAGATTCTCCCCCTATTTTCAAAAAAACATAAAACAAAGTTAAAAAAACTTTTAAATCAGAGTGGATGCATCACAAAAGTGACTGCCTACGTACCCGAGTGGGATCAAGCCAACGTAGTTCATGCTTAGTTGAGAATAAGCATCATCGTTGAAACCAATACATAAGTGATAGGTATCTTTTGGATTTGAACCTTCACTTAGTGTAAGAAATTCAAAGCCTTATCGAGGTTCGGTGGTGAAACTAGTCTTGAACCAAGTACCCTAATGATAAATCCGGAATCTCCACACATATTGATTTCGAGAAGATAGTGTGTTACGTAGCTAGCACGTTAATGGCCATGTGTTTAAATACCGGATTCATGAGTCTTCTTTAGAGAACGGTCTTTTCTCTTAGGAAACGACCTGATTTACATACTCATATAGGTAAGTCTCGAAGGCGTTTTCATGAGACACCTTGTGATAAAAGTTAGACTTATTAAGGATTTTCATCCATCCCGATTTCTTAAAACTCCTGCACTAATAAGAAAATGGGAAGTTTTAATTTTAGTGCACCATAATCACTTCCATAACTTGTTGGTACCACATTGAACCTTGTTTATCCTTTACAAAACATAGGTTGGGTTTACGCTATGGGTGATCAAACTTCATTCACAGACCTTAGTCCCATTTCCTTACACTTTATTGAAACCACTTGCCTTTGGAAGACTTTTCGTAAATGGTTCGCCAAGTTCTTACTTGTTTCAATATAGTTCACAGCAACTACTCCTCTCTTGAGTAATTGTCTTACTATTTGATGTCTAAGACTTGTATGTCTAGACTTTCCATTATAAGTCTTGTTAGAGACATTATAAATAGTAGCTTGATTATCACAATTAATCAAAACTGCTGGAGATGGCTTCTTCCAAAATGGGATTTCAACAAGTAAGTTCCTAAGCCATTTTGCCTCCTTACATGCATCAAATAACACTATCAATTCGACAACATCGTTGAGTCGAAATACAAGTCTGCTTCTTGGAACTCCAAGACACCTAACACCTCCTAATGTAAATATCCATCCACCAAGTCGACTTGGAATTGGATTCTACATTGTTCCGGTAGCATCACCAGTATCCTTCTAATACAACGGGATAGCCTTGATAATGCAAACCATAATCAATGGTTCCTTTCAAGTAAGCCAACACTCTTGAAATTGCTTTCCAGTGTTCATCTCCTGGATTACTTGAGAAACGACATAGCAATCCCATGGCATGAGCTATGTCCGGTCTTGTGCAATGCATGGCATACATAAGACTCCCAATAATACTAGAATACTCAAGTGGTGCATGAGTACGCCCAGTATTCTTCATTAACTTTATAGTAGGTTCTAAAGGAGTAGGGGACCGGTTTGTCATCAAAATGACCATACTTCTTGAGAAATTTCTCAATGTAATGAGATTGGGTTAAAACCAACTCATCTCCCTTTCTTAGGATTTTGATTCCCAAGATCACATCAGCCTCCCCTAAGTCCTTCATATCAAAGTTAGAGTTAAGAAGCTTCTTTGTTTCTTCCACACGAGATATGTCAGATCCAAAAATAAGCATATCATCAACATTTAAACATATAATAACACATCCAGAACTATCATGCTTACTTTAGATACATTTATCAGCATCATTCACAACAAAACCATGTGACAAAGCTACTTTGTCAAACTTCTCATGCCATTGCATGGGAGCTTTCTTCAAGCCATAAAGAGATTTTACCAACTTGCAAACCTTCTTTTCTTGGCCTGGCAATATGAAACCTTCGGGTTGTTCCATATATATTTCTTCTTCTAAATCACCATTTAGAAAGGCGGTTTTGACATCCATTTGATGTATGATTAATTTATATGTAGAAGAAAGTGCAATTAAATAATGGATTGATGAGATGCGAGCAACAGGAGCATATGTATCAAAATAGTCAATTCCATGTCGTTGTTTATAACCCTTAGCAACTAGTCTCGCTTTGAACTTATCAATGGATCCGTCTGCATTCATTTTTCTCTTGAATACCCACTTACATCCTATAGGATTGACGCCAGGAGGTAAATCACAATATATCCAAGTACCATTAGACAAAAGTGAATGCTTTTCATCATTGATAGAATCTTTCCAGAAATTAGCATCTCTGGAACTCATTGCCTCAGCATAAGTTTTAGGGTCATTATCAACATTCATTACATATCTAGTCATACTAAGAATTTCATTCTTACTACCTTCTACAAGATATTGTACCCATTACGAACCAAATCTTTTCTCTTTTCTTGCTCTCTTACTTCTTCTAGGTTCGACATCTTCTACAATTTCGAAGTATCTTCTATGTCTCGAGTAGGAGCGAGAATGTTCATCATTCTCATTAGTCTCTTGATTCTAGACTAGGTAACAATGAGTTCTCCATGGGTTGCATTTGAGAACTGTTCCTATTTAAGTTCTCAAAGAATTCCACATCTACAGATTCTATAATCTCAAAAGTGTTAAGGATTAAAAATCTGTAGGTGATACTATTAAGAGAGTATCCCACAAAAGCACATTTATAATCCATGTTTCCCAGTTTTGGTCTTTTAGGATCAGGCTTTCGAATATATGCTAAGCAACCCCAGACTTTAAGTCTCTTCAAGTTTGGTTTCCTCTTAAACCACAATTCATAAGGAGAAACATTCTTCTTTTTCAAAGGAACTCTATTCAAAATATAACATGCAGACAACATAGCTTCACCCCACAAAGAATTAGGCAAACTAGAACTTATAAGCATGCAATTAACCATATATATCAAAGTTCTATTTTTCAGCCACACCATTTTGTTGAGGTGTATAAGGTGCAGTAAATTGATGAATTAAACCATGCTCTTGACAAAACAATTTAAATTCATTAGGAAAATATTCACCACCACGATCAGAACGTAAAATCTTAATTTTCAGTCTAATTGTGTCTCTACTACGCTTTGTATATTTTGAATATGTCAAAAACATCATCCTTAAATTTCATCAAATATGTATAAGCATATCTAGTACTATCCTCTATAAAAGTGACATAATACTTATTTCCACCACGAGTGGCGTAACCATGCAAATCACCCACATCACCGTGTACTAATTCAAGTAAGGAAGAATTTCGTACTACAGACTTATGGGAAATTCTAGTTATCTTTGCTTGCACACATATTTCACATTTAAAAGCATGATCAAAATTGCAATCAGAAATCAAACCTAATCATTTCATGTTTCTAAGAGAACCATAATTCACATGACCAAACCTAGAATGCCATAAATTAACAGAGTCAACAATATAAGCAGAACCATTATTTATTATATTAAGCTTAATCATCACATTACAAGCATATCCTTGTCCAACAAACACACCATTTTTGGACAATACAAACTTATTAGACACCATTTTTGCCCCTAGATCCCCACCAGGGGCGGTCTCCCATGGACCCCCACGACCTGACCTGTCAGGTCGACCACATCCGGGGCTACGCCCCCCAGGACCCCCCCCTGGATAGCACAGTTGAAAATATTCCAACTGAAATGAGGTATCCCGAGACTTTTGTCTGGAGATTCTTCCCGACTTAAACAAAGGAATGGGCACATTTTCACCCTTTACCATCCCAATGTGGAGAGGCTTTATGTGGACCATTGGTATTTCGTTGTGTCTTGCACCAGTACTCCAAAGTTTACTATATATTATTTCAAAACAACAAATCTACTTTACTTTGATTCTTGCTTTTCTCCGGTCGCAATTTCTTCGAGCACTTAGCTGATTTTTTCCTTTTAGCGTATTTTGATAATTTGAGCATCAATTTGGATTAATGTTGGATGCCGTTTGGATCGTCTCTCTTTTTCTTTTATTTATGAGTTATTTTGCGTTTGGGTTGTGAATTTTGGTACGCCTTTATTTTTGGGTCGTAAATTTGTCCAATTTTGTGTTTAGATCGTTGACCCGTTAGTCAAGCAAAGTCAACTAGCGGTTTTGGTCAAACTGTTACTTACAATTAACTTCGGTTAGTTAGTTATTTACAAAGTTTGCCACTCAGTTAAATCTAGACTACACGTGCACACATTAAGAGGCAGGTGCTAGCACGTGCCAAATATTCTAAAAAAAAAATAAAAAAAAATGCACAAGCCACAATGGAGATACACTGAGATGCACAGCCGAGAACCGTCACAATTGACCATCACAACCAGTTATATGGTATAAAAACAGGTACAAAATACGTTTCTGTTAACACCACCAACATTGACCACACAACATTGAGATAATCAAAGCATTCACTAACTACAAAATTAGGATGTAAATTCAACAGAACTTTAATTTAGTTAATTGTGCTTAGTAAGTGATGTAGTCACAATACTTTAACTTGCCATTTACAACGTAATAAATACAAAAGATGATGTTCAGTTTTCCTTAGTTAACTTGTATTCTACCAAAATAAGCAAGTTAGATATCATTAACTTGTATTCTACCAAAAATAAAACACTTAATTAGTACCATTTCACCGCTGCGCCTTTCTTAGCTTGTTTGCCTCTCTTTGTAGGTGGTTGGTCTTCAGTCAATCCCATAAGAGAAGCAGACCTCCTAGTCATGTTCTCCAATGGATAACTAGGCAATCTACTCCCTCCACCCCTCATTCCGGCATATATAGCTTGCTACAAACTCAGTTCCCCTTCCTCTTGTAAATTGCACTGTGATTGTGGAAGTTTGAGAGGACTGAGTCCCAGCAGCTGCAGTTTGATAGACACATTTTTGTGTCTGAATTGTCCTCAGTGTCTTTATTGTTAGTGCTTGATTTTGTACTTATTATGGTGTTTTTATGTTTGTGTAGGTGTTTTTGGAGAAATACGCTTGTGTGGAAAAAGTTGATCAAAAAGTGCTATTTGGACCCCCGGACAAAAGTACTAAAGGCACCCTCATTTTGGATAAGGGGCACCCCAGGACACCCCTTTAGGAAGCTGCTATTCTCACCCCATCGCTGTTAGGGGGAGGTCATCCCTAACCTTTCAAATCTGTTTTTTGCCGGGAAACATAGTTCTACAGTGGAAGAATTTAGGGTTCACTTTTTGGACGGGATTTAAGGAGATTCAACTGCCGAATTTAATTGGGTTTGTTCCTCTTGGCTAAACAGGGCTGGTATAGGCCTTTTGTTCGACTAATTTTGGCTAGATAACTCGCGAGGAGAAAACAGGGCAACACGTACGTCGGAAGGGATATTCACGGGATTACAGCGTGGTTAAACCTGTTTGGATAGAGCTTGGTCGCTGCAGAATCGTGAAGGAGATAAATAAGGAGAGTTTGCTGCTGGAAGGCACGTGCAGGAGAAGAAAAGGGAAACAAAATATCCCGTAGCTGGCGGAGTTAATGAGAAGATTTCCGGAGTTATTACAATGTTTTCTCATCGCTGCTTGGTATATATAGGGTTATGTGGACTCATAGAAGGGTTACAGAGTGTTTGGGAAAGATAGAGAGCATCAACAGAGACGAAAAATCAAGTTGCATAGAATAACCATTTTCTGCTGCTATAAAGAACACGAAGAACAAAAGACCACCAGAGGCAGTCGTTCATGCTACAGTGACAACGACAGTGGTACGTGGGTCGCAGAGCTACAATAACATCAACAGTTCATCTTTATCGTTCTCTGTAACAGTGTTTGCAACAATTATAAACGTTGCAAACACCCAATTTTTCATCATTTTCTCCATTTCATCATTTGTACACCTCCTTTGAGCAATAAAAATGAATTTTGAGCGTGTTTCCAACATGATGAGAGGCTAATTCTCCCATGACCAAGGCGACGGAGGAAACTATTCATTTATGCTTGATTGGTAATTTCTTTTCATAATTTCAATTATTATTAATTTAATTTAATCCACTAAGATCATTATAATTGTGTGGTTTATGAGATGAAAATGGTTTTTCTTAATTAGTTGTGAATCAATTTGATGTCTTATGCTCAGAAATATTTCTTTGATAATTCATGCTTAGGGATTACAATTTAATGTTTGGAGACCTTACAAATATTAGTGAGTTAATGTGAAAAAGGGCTTAATAATAATCCTTGAAATAATCTTTATCAACCAATCAGTTAAAGGAATAGTGGAATCCCGAGTCTTGGTCTAGTTTTAAATCTTGATATCAATTTATTTGAGTTTATCTTTGTTTAGCTTGAAAATTTAATTTAAAAATCGAACATTCACAAGTCTCAACGAAATTTTTACTACAACTCAATTGAAAATCACATCAATTTTTTCCGCCGCCAACGCGGGCTTGTCTTTAGGATAGAGTTTTTAGATTTTTTTTTTTTTTTAGGTTTTATTTGTTTTTATTTTATTTGTTATTCTTTACGTTTTTGTTTTTTTTGTCTTTTCCTTACAAATTTTGGAATTTGGAGCGAAAGAAAATTGTGACAAAGCTTTTGGTGAATACTTAAAGACTTGGAGTAAAAGGCAAAGCGAAAGGAGTGAAAGAAGAAGATTTTTTTTATTATATAAAAAGAGAGAAAAAAAAAACAAAGAGTTTATTTTTTTAGATTGTATTAGGATTTCTCTATTCTTGTAATTTTCTTTTTCTTTTGCACTTTACTTTTTGGACTTTGGACTTTGGACTTGGACATTTGGACATTCTTTTATTTTTAAACCCTACGGAAGGGTAGTATTAAATATTAAACTGTTTGCAGAGAAGGACGGCGATTACGATATCACCTTGGCCCCTGGGGTTCGTACACTGACATAGGAGTTAGTCGCCCGAGTCGACTTCAACGGTTCATCCCCTGTCTGGAACGGGAGGTAAGTTTGTCGAAACACTCGCGAATCCCCTGTCAGCGAGTTACTGTATTCCTTCGTTTGCATATATGCTGAGGAATTGAAAACGGCTGCTTTAATTTCCTAGTAAAGGGCAAGGAATGTCCATACAAGATAAGGGTTCGGATTTCATCAACGTTCTCTTCTTGCCCGCCTTAGGAAAACTATACTTAACGCGAACCTAAGCTTTAAAATTTGGAATAAAACGAGACCGATAAGGTAACGAGCTTAATAGGAAAGTCGTTCGAAAAATATTGGTTACTCTTTTAAGCATACTTCAAAGTTCATGATGGTTTCTGTGAGTTGAATGCGTGATTGCGCCGCCTTGTAATGCGGTGAGGCCTTGGGTATCAAAGCTCTACATAGCTTCCCTCGCCTCTATTCAACTTACTTCAACTCGGATTGATTCTAGATAGGTTTGCTCAGATTGTAACGAGTTCCTTTTCGAAAGATTAGAAGATGGTCTAGAAACAATCTAAGTGGATCCATCATGCTTTTTGTTTTCTAGAAATCATTAGGTTTGCTGTGGTGGAGTCAGCCTTGTTTGTGTTTGCATAGAACTTCCTTTCCTTTTAAGATTTTTCTTTTTATTTTGTTTTTATAGTGTATGCTGAGGTTATTAGAGAGCAGGCTTGGAAAAGAGACAATCTAGGTCGATTGATTAGTGAAAAACCTAGTAATTCTTCTTGTGGAAGCGGGGAGCTCAAAGACTCTTCTTTTGAGAGCCCTGTTTTTGGAAACTTCAGTTTTGAGAATCTGTCTCTTCGTGAGGAAAGTACTCCTAGTACTTTAGTTTTGCCAGTGATGACGACTTTGAAAGATTACATGTTCCCAACTAGGACCAACCGAGCTTCGTGCATTAAATTGCCAGCCAATACGGCTAATTTCGAGATAAAACCTAGTATTCTTCAGATGATCCCTATATTCTTAGGAAAAGATGATGAAAACCCTTATTTTCATATTAGGGACTTTGAGGAAATTTGTGGGACAGTTAGAATAAAAGACCTTACTGATGAAGTTTTGAAAATTAAAGATGTTCCCCTTTTCTTTGAATGATAAAGCAAAGACCTGGCTAAACAACCTACCATCTGATCCATTGAAACATGGCAGGAACTTATTGCTGCTTTTTGTATGAAATTCTACCCTAAGCATAAAGTCGCAGCTGTTAGGTAGAAAATTAGTGCTAGTGTGCAACAAGACGGAAAGTCTCTTTATAGGTTTTTAGAGAGATTCAATGATCTCTTATCCCAGTGTCCTCACCATGGATTTGATAAGATGAAACTTGTAGAGATTATTTATGATGGTTTAGACTATTCGACCAAAGGCATGGTCGAGTCTATGTGCGCTGGTGAGTTCACCGGTAAAAGTGTCGAGGATGCCTTTACCTTATTAGGAGTTCTTGATGAGAAATCCCAATAGTGGGAGTCTTGTGTTGAACCCCTAAAAGACTCTTGGTTAATAGAAGTAGCACCAATATGGTTCAGATGCTAAGTTTGCTGCTTTGTCTAGAAGGTTAGAAGCTTTGGAAATGGGTTAGTATAAACATAGGTCCCTTGTTGAACCTAATAGAACCTCTCAAGTCTATAGTAGTGGAATAGAGCCCGATAACTCATTTTGGGAAGGTCGGGTTAGTGAAGAGCAAGATCATGCTGTCTATAACAATGCTAGGTTTGAGAACCGTCAGAAATTTGACCCATACTCAGAGACCTACAATCCTTGGTTGAAGGAAACCATCTTAATTTCTCTTGGTCTAAGGGCCATAATCAAGGCCGGTCTAGTAATTCTCAACCTCCACCAGGTTTTGGTTATACTAAGAACTCTTCAGGTCAGGCCCAGACCCCATCTGAGAATAGAATAACTAGCTTAGAAGATTCTCTTAGTATATTAAGAAAGAGCCAGGATATGCTATCACAAAGCCAAGAAATGTTAGTAAAGAGCCAGGGTAATTTTCAATAGGAAACCAAGCAGAATTTTAAGAATAATTCCTAGTCTCTTGCTAAATTTAAACTTCAAGTTGGCCAGATAGCTAAGTTTCTAAGTGAGAGAGAAGATGGAAGGTTCCCTAGTCATAGTGATCCTATCCCCAAAGGAGAGAAATCGTACAATCATGTGAATTCTATTATAACCCTTAGGAGTGGAAAGAAAGTTGACAATAAGGTCACCATGCCTGAAAGTGAACATGTTGTAGTTCACCCATCTGAGCCAGAAAATGAGGAGACTGATAGAGTCTCTAAAGAGACCAATGAGGGTCATGTTAAGCCCAACTTTGTTCCCAGGGCCCCGTTCCCCCAGCTGCTAGTTCCAACTAAGAGGGAGTTTAACTTTAATGATATATTAGAGGTTTTTAAGCAGGTAACTATCAACCTTCCATTATTAGATGCAATTAAGCAGATTCCCGCTTATGCCAAGTTTCTTAAGGATATGTGTACACGAAAGCGGAAGCTTAGTGTCCAGAAGAAAGCCTTTCTAGCTAGTCATGTGAGTTCTATTATTCAGAATACCACTACTCCCAAGTATAAAGACCCAGGATCCCCTACCATTTCTTGCACAATAGGTAAATATCGTGTTGAGAAAGCATTTCTTGACTTAGGATCCAGTGTGAACTTACTCCCATACCATGTACGTACCTTAAACTAGGACTTGGTGAGATGAAACCTACTCATATGACACTCCAGTTAGCTGATAGGTCCTTAAAATTCGTCTTGGTGTAATCAAGGATGTTCTTATAGAGGTCGACAAATTTATATATCCAGTGGATTTTGTTATCCTAGATACCCAACCTGTCCCTGACCCAGAGAACCAAATACCGCTGATTTTAGGTCGCCCGTTTTTAGCTACATCCAATGCGATCATTAACTGTAGAAATGGTATTATGAACTTGTCTTTTGGTAATATAACTATTGAGCTGAACATTTTTAATATTAGTAAGCTACCCTGTGAACTAGATGACTCGAACACAGAATAGGTGAACATGATAGGAACATTAGTCGAGGAGTCATTACCAAACACTTTGTTAGAAGATACATTATAGAAATGCCTAGATCACTTTGGGATTGATTTTGATGATGATAATGTGAATAATGAGGTGAATGCTTTGTTAGATTCAACCCCTTTGTTAGAAACTAGTAATGGATGGAAACCTAAGTTCGAACCACTACAAGTTTCTAAGTCTACCCTAGTTCCTTCGTTAGAAGAGCCTACTAAGTTGGACCTTAAACAACTACCAGATACCTTGAAGTATGTGTTTTTAGGCCCATATGAAACTTTACCTGTAATTGTAGCATCCAACTTGGATAGTGATCAGGAAAGTAGGCTAGTAACCGTCCTTCAAAACAACAAGGAAGCTTTAGGGTGGACCATAGCAGACATTAAGGGTATAAGTCCCACTGTTTGTATGCATCAGATCTATTTAGAGAGTTACACCAAACCTTCCAGGGAGATGCAACGTAGACTGAACCAAAATATGAATGAAGTAGTTCAAACCGAGGTTCTTAAATTGTTAGCTGCAGGCATTATCTATCCCATTTCGCATGCAAAGTGGGTCAGCCCGTTCGGGTTGTTCCCAAGAAATCCTAGATTCTTGTAGTCTAGAATGATAAAAATGAGTTAATCCCAACCCGAGTGACCACGGGTTGGCGTGTTTGTATTGACTATAGGAAATTAAACAAGGTCACTAGGAAGGACCACTTTCCCCTTTCCCTTCATCGACCAGATGCTAGAGAGATTAGCTGGACATAGTCATTACTGCTTTTTAGATGGCTACTCTGGATATACTCAGATCGTTATTGCCCCAAAAGAACAAGATAAAACCACTTTTACCTGTCCCTTTGGTACCTTTGCATATAGACGCATGCCTTTTGGGCTATGTAACGCCCCTGCGACTTTTCAGCGCTGCATGATGAGCATATTTTCAGATATGGTAGAACGGTTTTTAGAGGCCTTTATGGATGATTTTTCAGTATTTGGTTCGTCTTTCGATGAGTGCTTGCATCATTTGTCTCTAGTGTTGACTAGGTGTAAGGAAAAGAATCTAGTGCTTAGTTGGGAGAAATGTCATTTCATGGTTTGATCAGGAATTGTTTTAGGGCATATCGTATCTTCTAAGGGTATAGAGGTAGATAAAGCCAAAGTTGACCTTATCAAGACTTTACAGTCCCAAAACCGTAAGAGATATTTGGTCATTCTTAGGGCATGCGGGTTTTTATCGTCGATTCATTAAGGATTTTAGCTTGATTTCTAGACCTCTTTGCAATATGCTTTCAAAAGATGTTAAGTTTGTCTTTGATGATACTTGTTTAGAGGATTTTGAGAAGCTTAAGACTTTACTTACTACCGCCCCCATAGTCCAGGCGCCCAACTGGAACCTACCCTTTGAGATCATGTGCGATGCTTCAAATTATGCTACTGGTGTTGTGCTAGGTCAGCGAGAAAACAAATTACTTCATGTGATTTACTACGCTAGCAAAATTCTGAATGATGCCCAGTTGAACTATACCACTACGGAGAAGGAACTGTTATCCATTGTGTTTTCCTTAGACAAGTTTAGACCCTATCTCTTAGGTTTTAAGGTCATAATCTTCACCGATCATGCAGCTTTGAAGTATCTTCTTTCCAACAAGGATACTAAACCTAGATTGATTAGATGGATCCTTTTGTTATAGGAATTTTCCTTAGAAATTAGAGACAAAAAAGGTGCAGAAAATGTAGTAGTAGATCACTTGTCTAGGCTTGTTGTGGATACCCCTGATGATTCTCCTCCTGTTAGGGATAATTTTCCTAATGAACAATTGTTCTTTGTTACCCAATTACCTTGGTATGCAAATATAGTAAACTATCTTGTTACTGGTCGAATGCCTCAACATTAGGGTAAACAAGATCGTTCTAGGTTTTTATCCGAGGTTAAGCACTTATTTTGGGATGATCCTTATTTGTTCAAGTATTGTCCAGACCAGATTATTAGGAGATGTATACCTGAGAGTGACCAGTCCAGTATTATTTCCTTTTGTCATGATCATGCTTGTGGGGGTCACTTTAGTGCTAAGAAGACTACTGCTAAGATATTGCAGTGTGGATTCTATTGGCCTTCATTATTTAAAGACTCCCACAGTTATTGTGTTACTTGTGAACGTTGCCAGAAATTAAGAACCATTTCCCGTAGGAACATGATGCCCTTGAACCCTATTTTAGTTGTTGAGGTCTTTGATGTGTGGGGTATTAACTTTATGGGTCCATTTCCTAATTCTTTTGGTAACTTATACATCCTTGTCGTTGTAGACTATGTCTCAAAGTGGATTGAGGCGGTTGGGTGTAAGACCAATGACCATAGGGTTGTGATTGAGTTCTTGAAAAATAATATACTTACACGTTAGGGTCGCACTTTTGTAATGGACCTTTTAGGCTTTTGATGAAGAAATATGGTATTACACATAAGGTAGCTACCCCGTACCATCCGCAGACTAGTGGTCAGGTAGAGGTTTCTAATAGGGAGATAAAACTATATTAGAGAAAACAGTTAATCCTAATCGGAAAAAGTGGTCATCTAGGCTTACTGATGCCTTATGGGCTTACCGTACTGCGTTTAAGACCCCCATTGGAATGTCGCCTTATTGGCTTGTGTATGGCAAGGCATGTCATTCACCTGTTGAGTTAGAACATAGAGCTTATTGGGCTGTTAAGCAACTAAATTTTTCACTTGACAAGGCAGGAGCCCATAGGAAACTCCAGCTCAATGAGTTGGAAGAGATTCGTATATATGCTTACGACAGTGCTAAGGAGTATAAGAACAAAATGAAATTTGTTCATGATAGAAATATTTTAAGGAAGTCATTATCTCTAGGTCAAAAAGTTCTTTTGTATGATACCCGTTTGCATCTATTCCCCGGGAAGTTACGTTCTCGGTGGACGGTCCTTATATTGTTCGCACTGTCTTTCCTCATGGAGCTGTTGAGATCGAGACACCGGATGGTAGTAGTTCTTCGAAGGTTAACGGTCAGAGATTGAAACCCTTTTAGATCCCTTTCCTACGGGTGATGTTGAGGAGGTCCTCTGAGGACCCCGTTCCCTTGATTGACCATCAAGGCGTTTTGTATGTTGTATATTAGTTTTTGATTTCTCTCTTCACCCAGGTACTATCTTTCCGACTTCTCTCTTTACTGATTCCTCCTGTTACTTTACTTTTGGTCTTTCATTAGAAACATTGAGGAAAATGTTAGATTTAAGTTTGGGGGTGTGGAAGAAACTTTTTGTTAGCTTTTACTTGTAATAAATAAACTCAAGAGCCTACAAATTTATGGTTATTAAGGTTGGCACTAACCAATCTAAGTGAATGGGGTTGTAGGAGTTGAGGAACCAATCTGATTAGATGGAAACATCTAAAGAGTCTATTCATAAAAACACAGAGCTCAGGTGTTAGAATTAAAAAAAAAAAAAAGGTAGTTTCTCCATATCTCGTTGAATCCTTTTCACTTTCTGTTTTTATTTTTCTTTTCTTTTAAGTGATCTTGTGGGGCACACAATTCAAGTTGTTACCATTTCTAGGGTGAAATAGATTGATTGAGATACCAAAATAAAAATAAAAAAGAATAATAATAAAAGAAAGAAAAGGAATTGAGACCAGACCATCAGACCAATCGGAATAAATTCAATAAAGTCGACCACTAGTGCCCTTGTATATGCCAGTTTTGTTTACCTAGAGTTAGGATTATCACCCGCTGGTTCCCTTGTGTATGCCAGCTGTGTTGATATTAGTCAAACCAGTATCTCAGTCCACTAGGATAAGTTCATCCTAGTAGTGTCCTTCAGACAGATATGAGAAACACCGTTCACCTTAGTCAAACCATCTACGTTTTTCTACATCCATCTTCTTAATCTTTCCATGTGATTGGCCGACTCCGATTATGATGTCCAGAAACTATCTGAGTAGAACTCTGTCACTTATATATGAATTTTAGTATGCTTGAGTGCAAACTCGTGTACAACAATTGGAATTTCGCATCAAGGTACTTCCTCATATAGTCAATGAGAGTATGCCAACCAAGGACATTCGTTAGTTCCTTCCAAGGTTTGACGTAAATAGCTAGGGTCTGGAGTAAAGGTTTTGTGGGTACACCTCTGGTAAACCCTCCGGAGACGACACTCCGCCACTAGGTCCACCTAGCGGTTTACAACTTGCTGCACGTGCTAAGTATAGTCATTTTAATTTCTAGATTATATTTTCTCGAGGACTAGAAAATAATAAGTTTGGGGGTATTTGATAGACACAATTTTGTGTCTGAATTGTCCTCAGTGTCTCTATTGTTAGTGCTTGATTTTGTACTTATTATGGTGTTTTTATGTTTGTGTAGGTGTTTTTGGAGAAATACGCTTGTGTGGAAAAAGTTGCTCAAAAAGTGCTATTTGGACCCCCCGGACAAAAGTACTAAAGGCACCCTCATTTTGGATAAGGGGCACCCCAGGACACCCCTTAAGGAAGCTGCTATTCGCACCCCCATCGTTGTTAGTGGGGGTCATCCCTAAACTTTCAAATCTGTTTTTTTGGCGTGAAACATAGTTCTACAGTGGAAGAATTTAGGGTTCACTTTTTGGACGGGATTTAAGGAGATTCAACTGCCGAATTTAATTGGGTTTGTTCCTCTTGGCTAAACAGGGATGGTATAGGCCTTTTGTTTGACTAATTTAGGCTAGATAACTCGCGAGGAGAAAACAGGGCAACACGTACGCTGGAAGGGATATTCACGGGATTACAACGTGGTTAAACCTGTTTGGATAGAGCTTGGTCGCCACATAATCGTGAAGGAGATAAATAAGGAGAGTTTGCTGCTCGAAGGCGCGTGCAGGAGAAGAAAAGGGAAACAAAATATCACGTGGCTGGCATAGTTAATGAGAATATTTCCGGAGTTATTACAAAGTTTTCTCGTCGCTGCTTGGTATATATAGGGTTATGTGGACTCATAGAAGGGTTACGAAGTGTTTGGGAGATAGAGAGCATCAATAGAGACGAAAAATCAAGTTACAGAGAATAGCCATTTTCTGCTGCCGTGAAGAACACGAAGATCAAAAGACCACCAGGGGCAGTCGTTCATGCTACAATGACAATGATAGTTGTACGTGGGTCGCAGAGCTACAGTAACAGCAACAATTCATCTTTATCTTTCTCTGTAACAGTGTTTGCAACAATTATAAACGTTGCAAACACCCGATTTTCATCATTTGTACACCTCCTTTGAGCAATAAAAATGAATTTTGAGTGTGTTTCCAACATGATGAGAGGCTAATTCTCCCATGATCAAGGCGACGGAGGAAACTATTTATTTATGCTTGATTGGTAATTTCTTTTCATAATTTCAATTATTATTAATTTAATTTAATCCACTAAGATCATTATAATTGTGCGGTTTATGAGATGAAAATGGTTTTTCTTAATTAGTTGTGAATCAATTTGATGTCTTATGCTCAGAAATATTTCTTTGATAATTCATGCTTAGGGATTACAATTTAATGTTTGGATACCTTACAAATATTAGTAAGTTAATGTGAAAAAAGGCTTAATAATAATTCTTGAAATAATCTTTATCAACCAATCAGTTAAAGGAATAGTGGAATCCCGAGTCTTGGTCTAGTTTTAAATCTTGATATCACTTTATTTGAGTTTATCTTTGTTTATCTTGAAAATTTAATTTAAAAATCAAACCTTCAAAAGTCTCAACGAACTTTTTACTTCAACTCAATTGAAAATCACATCACAGTTGAACCAATTCCTATGCCTCCAACGGCTCCAGCTCTACCTCCTCTTCCTCTAACAGCTCCAACAACAACATTTCCTCTGCCCCTAACAGCTCCAACAACAAAATTTCCTCTTCCCCTAACATCTCCACCCGAACCATTGGCTCTGCCGCTACCAACTCCTCTTGCACCATCCCTGCCTCTAACAGCTTCCATAGGTGGAATTCCACCTCTAGGGACTCCTACATTAGTAGGTCTACTACTATTTGTTATAACACCAAAGCCTGTGGTTCTCATTCCTGCATTAGTCCTTTGTGTTCTAGAAGAAGAACCAATTTCTGCTGATGTAGTAATTCCATCTCCATATTCATTATGAGGTCTCCTAACATGTGGACCATATATTATATTCACACCTGCGCAACAAGTATATTATCACACTACAGATAACAATAATATCATTAAAGATCAAAACTAACAAACTCCAGAAACAATGATCAATACCTATAGTGGATGGATCACCATCCTTGGCTCGTTTGCAACATCCCTATTGTGCCCATAGATTTTACATATTCCACATCTTTTCTGGTTCCTTGTATTTCCATCAGCTTCATCTCTATCTCTTCTTCTTAGAGTTCTTGTCCTACCAGCTGGCCTTACTACCCTAGGAGGATTCACCTTATAAACATCCTATCAAAAATTCCAAAAAATAACAATTAGAAGATGCTAGGTCATGAACAAGATGCTCAAGATGCTAAATCATGCACAAATAACAGTTATAAGATGCAAAGTTACCTCAACCTAAAGCCATGTCAGTGGATTTGCTGTTGGCTCAACATGTCCAGCATAAGTCATCATGTATTTGCTAATAAAATGGCACGGATCCACATAACTATATGCATTCTCATCCTTATCCACAATGACAGCCATGGCATAAACACATGGCACACCACCAACTTGCCATGCCCCACGGTTACATTATTTCCTAGTCAAATTGACTTTCCAAGTCATTTCTCTGTAATTTTCCACTAACCACACATTTTCTGTTGATGGATAGCAATTAAGAAAATGCACATTTCCTCTATGCCCTTTAAGTCTTCCTCTGCCCTGTTAATTAAACTTGTTTGACACCAACCTTGTCCCTTTTCCTACCTATTATACAATGTCTCCATCACTAATTTCTCATACTCCATTCCAAACTTACAAATAGGCAAGTGCCTAAGCTCTAAATTCCAACTATTAAACGACTCACTAAAATTATTGCTTATATGCTCACAGCGAGAAGTGTTATCAAACTTCCACCTAGTCCATTCTTCAAGCGGATGGTTTTCTAACCAGGTCACAGCCGCTTGGTCGTACTCTGCCACCTCCTTCATCCAATGCTTGTAGTCAATTTCATTGTAGCTCTTTGCTGCCCTCCACACCAATATCTCCAAGTGTGACAAAGGGAACTTCTTCTTAAAGTTCTTGTACAAATGCATGAAGCAAAACCTGTGATAATGATTGAACTGTGCAAATTATCTAGCAACACCATCTATTAAACCTTTTTGCTGGTCAAATATGAATGTAAGGGGTTGTTCATGCCTAGTCATGTACGGTGCAAGGATTGATAAAAACTTGTTCCACGTTTCCTTGCATTCATTTCTGCATATGTAGATGGAAATAGGAAAATTCCATTGTTGTTGTCTAATGCCATAGCTGCTACAACCATTCCACCATATTTTCCTTTCAAGAAAGTACCATCTAAGCCTATAATAGACCTGCAACCATTTAGGAAACCATCTAGACTAGCCTTGTACATCACAAATAACCCTTCGAAATGGTGATGGACTGTGTCTTTACTCCATGTAGCAAATACTCCCTGGATTTGCGTCCATGATCTTCCTGCAAAGTTCAGGTACTTGCCTGCAACATGCAACAAAAACATACCATTATAATTTCAGGAGTTTCAATACATAACAATTATATCATTTTAAAGGAAAAATAAGTCAAGTTATAATTGCATACCCATAGCTCTTTCCAAAGGACCCTAATATCCTCTCTAAGCATATGTGCCTAGCATGTCAAGCAGTCCAATAAGATATTTTAACTTTATACTTCCTCTTCAATCTTCTCTTAATAGTAGAAGGCTTGCATTTAACGTGGTCCTTCACGCACCCCATTATTCTTAAGGCAACCTATCTTGCATTAGCCATGGGATTTTTCAAGCCTACAAACACATTTATATAAAGTCAGCAACTTTAACATAGATTCAACTAATCAAAAACAAAACTAAAAAGGAAATGGAAAAAAAAATCTTACCTAAACGCTTGCAAGAGTGCTCCAAGTGTCCAGATTTGACACTGAATGAGGCCTTCTTATTAGTGTAACTGCAATTAACTTTCCAACTACAACCTGTAGATTTACACTTCCATTCCTGCCTCTCCACATTGCTCATGATCTTTTCCATTGAGAAATGTTTCTGTATTGCTAAATCTCTCAAATACTCCCTACACTCACTGCTGATTTTCCAACTCATACCCACATATAACAAATCTGGTGGAACTTTTATATCATACAAGTCATCATCAACATCCTCCTTCTGATAAAGATTTTACGTACTTAGTACAAACTCAGCATGGTCATAACCCTCAGCCTTACATAATTCCTCATCCTCGTCACTGTTTAGAATTAGAGTTATTTAGTGTTTGGGTCGTAAGTTTTGATATGTCTTAGTGTTTGGGTCCTAGGTTTGTCCAATTTAGTATTTGGGTCGTTGACTTGTTAGTCAACTACGTATTATGGTCAAGCAGTTAAAAGAGTTAACGTTCACTATTTACACGTTTGCCATCACCTAAAATCATTTAAATTTGAATCCAAAGTTCTTGCGCATTTCGGCAAACAACTTTAGGCAATATAAAAATCCATGTAAATCTGAAATTCCCAATTAATATTCTCTCAATCTATATATCACAAGTTAATGAAATCTTATAACTAAAAGTATGCTACTATATACAACCATAAGACGATCATTCTTCCATCCAACATCAAAATCCACGGAACGTTGTTAACAAATCTATAAATGTTCTCCATTATTCAAAGTTAAAAACTAATCATCAAAAGCAAAGGTTTCTTGAAGATGAGATTTTGGGTGCAGAAATTGATCGAGTGATCTTTAATCACCAAACCTTTTTCCCCGCTAGTGCATCCAATGCACAAACAATCAATAAATTGTTAAATTGGTAAACGAAAAACCACCAATTACATCGTCGATTTATCAAAAATGTTAAACAATCATTAGATTGTTAAATTAATAAGCACCCATTACCAATAGTCTAAATTCACCCAAAATTAAACTCATAACAATTTATTTGATAATCACCAACACGGGTAAAACGAGAATTAAATTTTTTGAGGCATACTGATTAAAATAGTTTTTGAGATAAAAATAGAAACCTTTGTAAAGATTATCAAGATTGATATAAGAAAGCGAGAGATCGGATCATCGGAGAGTAAGAAAGTGAGTGACTGAGTTAATAAGTTGTTGCGGGAGTAAACTTGTTACAGTTTTTTTTTTTTTTTTTTTTTTTGAAAACGAATTCGTTACAGTTGAGAAAGAAGTAGAAGTTGTAGGGTTTGGTAATTGTTTTGATTCAAATGACAAAATTAACCTTTAATACTATAATAATTACTAACGAAAATTAACTCTTTTAACTGCTTGACTTTAATACGCAGTTGACTAACGGGTCAACGACCCAAACGCTAAATTGGACAAACTTATGACCCAAATACTAAAACATACCAAAACCTACGACCCAAACACTAATTAACTCTAATTCTAAACAGTGACGAGGATGAGGAATTATGTAAGGCTGAGGGTTATGACCATGCTGAGTTTGTACTAAGTACGTAAAATCTTTATCAGAAGGAGGATGTTGATGATGACTTGTATGATATAAAAGTTCCACCAGATTTGTTATATGTGGGTATGAGTTGGAAAATCAGCAGTGAGTGTAGGGAGTATTTGAGAGATTTAGCAATACAGAAACATTTCTCATCACCATCTTCAGGATCACTTGGCACATCATCTGCTTCATCACTGTCAGTTCATGTATGATAACATTCTTCTTCATTACATTAACCCAAGTCATACTTCCTTCCTCTAGGAACGCCATAATCTTCATCATCAGAGCTGACATAGTCTTCGTAGTATAGTGCTGCATCATCGGCAATAGAATTAGTGTGTTCGTGCAGACTCAAGGCTTCATACTCTTGTTGTTCTTCATCAAGAGCTTCAAACTCATCCAACTCAATGCTTCTATCATCTTCACCTGAACTCTCAACTCAAACAACTTTTCCTTTATGTATAACTAGCTCATCAACCTCCTCATCCTCAGAAGATATCTCTGCCCAAAGACTTTTATTTACCTTTTTACCCTTGTTCTGCACCAACCTGTGTACATATAATTTATCACATCATTTACAACATACAACCACAATCTCAACCACAATTTAATAACGAATTGGTCCAATAATACATACAAAACAGGCAACATTTCAGAAAAAAGTGGTCCTATCACACTGTTCAACAAATAAAAAAAAAATCATCAATTTGTTTTGAAGAATCTTTAATTTTTTATATATCGGACAAAGTAAAAGCATATAAAGTTAAAGAAAAAAAAAACAGAAAACTTTAAATCCCAGATCTATTCTCCACACAACCACATAAACCCTAGAAATATAAATAACAAGTGCTCTTGAAAAATCTACTAACAGTATCACTTTAAATTCACAAAATAACAATAACCCTGTCATTTCCTTTAAATCGTGAGTTCACATCACAAAATCTTAAAGAAATTGACAGCCCTAATTTTTCCCAAAACGATAAATCAAGAGTATAAATCACTTACTTTGTTGAGTTTTTCATTGCCATACTAATAATCGTTGTACCAAATACAACCAACAGTATCAAAATGGGATATTTTGAGTTTGGGTCACAAAAAAGTGACCAGAGTTGCGTTTGGGTCACGAAGAAATTTTAATTAGAGTTTGGGTCACAGGACCGTTATTGACCATCTTGACAGTTATAAAATATGTTAAGTGGGTAAATGACTAATTAATATTGGGATTTATGAATATTTACTAACTTTGCCACCCATAGTGTGCGGTTGAGATAACAGTTAAAAACCAAATACATAACCTCTTCCATGCCTACTTCTTTGGATTTGTCATAAAGCAAAAAAAAAAAAATGACAAAAAAGAAGTCGTCTTCCTTATGGCACCATCAACGGATACAGATCTCTTTTATCTAAACCTAGAAAAGAAAATCCCATAATTTGTAATTTCATTCCATTTTAATAACCTCATTCTCTGATTCATTTTCATTTTCATTTTCATTTGAAATTCATAAATTTCATTCCATTTTAATAACCTCATTCTCTGATTCATTTTCATTTTCATTTTCTCTATGCACAGACATCTTCTTTTGATTGAATCATGGTGATACACGAGTGAATATGGCCATATGAGCAAACAGGACCTTGATTCAACCGTAACTTACCTAATCTGCACTTGGGTCAATACATGTGTGAGTACTAATCAACTCAAACAAACACAAAACCATTTCCACTAATTTCTCACTGTCAACAGATCACCCGTCATCTCCAAAACTCAACTCCTCTCTTTGTTTTTTTCTTCATATTTCCATATTTGTCTTAAGTTATAACGAAGAAGGAGATGCGTGGAGAGAAGTAGGAGATGTAGAGGTGATGACGGTGGTAGTTGTGCCATAGGTGGTGATGGTTGCGCCGGAGGTGATGGTGGAGGTGTTTGCGGTAGCTAACGGAGTTAGAAAAATTGAAATTAATTTTAGAAATAAACAATTAACTAACGGTCAAGACGGTCAATAACAGTCTTGTGACCCAAACTCCAATTAAAATTTCTTGGTGACCCAAACGCAACTTTGGTCACTTTTCTGTAACCCAAAGTCAAAATATCCCTATCAAAATCCTTCAAATCCAACAGTAAGAACCCTAATCTCTATATTCTCGCCGCTGCATCTCCCCTAAATATGCCCTAATACCTCGACTTGTTACTCCCACTAGAAAAGAACGGAGTGATCAACTTGTTACTGATTTATTAGTATCCGACCACCGATTCATATTTTATTAATTTAACTTGACCCGTTTCGAGTTTCTAAACCACAAACGTGGATCAACGCCAGCCATGAATTGAAATTACTTAACGCCTCTAATGGATGGAAAATGTGTAAATATCGGAACTGACTGTCGTTAACTAGTTTAACAGTTGACTAGAAATTATAGTTGACTAACGGGTCAACGACCCAAACACAAAATTGGACAAACTTACGACCCAAACGCAAAGGCGTACCAAAATTCACGACCCAAATTCAAAAAACCTCTTTATTTCTAACTCTCTCAACGACAGAAAAATTATGTTATATCCCTATTTGGAAGTCATTAAACTTGATATTTCCCACTTTTCCACACTGGACTAACTTGGATTCTATCATAAGTCTTGCTCAAAGTTCTAATATTTTTCGTTTAAATTAAACAAAGAGATAACTTACTCCCTTCCCAGAGTAGTAGAAAGTCATGTTGGTGG
This sequence comes from Papaver armeniacum, assembly GCA_023531295.1. Classification (NCBI taxonomy): domain Eukaryota; kingdom Viridiplantae; phylum Streptophyta; class Magnoliopsida; order Ranunculales; family Papaveraceae; genus Papaver; species Papaver armeniacum. The sequence continues at coordinate 165,612 of JAJJWW010006204.1, read as the reverse complement.
TATGTCCCAAAATATAAAGGTTTTGTTTCGCTTTATATATATAGCCAGCTAAAGAATATGCACTAATTAGAAAATGAGAAAAAAAATGAATAAAACGGAAAATATAGTGCCAAACAAAGAACTAATATATTGGAAATCCTTAGCTAGGAATCTTTTTCCTTGAAAACATCAACTATTAATCTGAAATGGTTATCAAATTTGTATACCAAGAATGTAATTAATCGTACACGCCGGACATAGATTCAGACATAAATGTATCCGCATTCGAAGTATATTTATCCCGAAATTTATGCATAAATATATAAATTTCAAACTGATAAAAGTGTTTTTTGTTTACTACGAAAATATGAAAGTGTATATTATACATACTTTTTTATATCTTTAAATTGACGTTAATATGTTTTGAATGTATTACTCTTGAAACTTAATATTTGCTCGTATTTTTTTTTCATACCTTCTAACCAATTTTTTATTTCTGTTACAAGGAATTCTAGCATTTTCCTGAGTTCCACGTCTATCCTTGAGAATGGCCTCAATACGAAGCTAACTTCACCAAATACAGTTTTTCGGCGACAGATAGAATGAAGGTTCCGAAAGAGATTGTTTCAATCTTAATTACAAACCATCCAAATAAAAAATACATTTAAAGTGAAATGTAATGACTATGGATATCTATGATTGTACCTACCTTTTTTACAATCTTGGTAAAGGGGCGGCATGAATTGGTAGAGGGGCGGCAAGTGTGATAGCAATGTCCCTCTTATTGGTTAGGGGGTGTCCTATAGTGGGTGTAGATTGACTAGATTACCCTTTTCACCTTAAATCAACCAAAATCAAATCAATTTTTTTTTTAAACCTAATGAATCAAAAAAATCAAATCAGTTTTTTTTTTCATCTTCTTCTTCATCTTCTCTTCTCCTCCATCAACCGTAACCTCCATTAAAACTTAAAATTTCATCGTCTTCGATTAATCGGCGATTTGAAAAATGTTTGGAAAAACCCAGTTAGGTTTTAGTTTATCGTGTTGGATTTAAGTTAATTTTGTATCAAAAATTAGGGTTTTGTATGAAAATTGAAATTGAAATTTCTGGGTTTATGTGAGTTACGGTTGGTAATAACTCAATTACGAACCGTAACTGGAGATTTTGAAGAACATAATGTTGGTAATAGTTCAATTACCAACCGTATGTTCTTAATCTGAGAATTTTGTTCAATTACGGTTGGTTTCGAGCATTTAATTACCAACCGTAACTGAGTTGCGGTTGGTATCGAGCATTTAGTTACCAACCATAACTGGTTTTACGATTGGATCTTCCCCAAATTTAACCAGTTACGGTTGGTATTCGATAACTTACGTCATCAGTAACTAAGAGTTACTAGGTTGGTAACAAGCAAAATTGCAACCGTAAGTTCTTCAAAATTCAAAAGTTTTGATTTTGTTATGTACTTTAGATAATTTTGAGCGAGAAAAAGCTAATGGGAACTAATTTAGAAGTATACCGGGTCACTGGAATCACTCATTTTGGTTGAGTGAATCAAAATCTAGGGTTTCACAAATATCACATAAGTTTTTTTTTTTCTCCTCTAATTTTTTTTTTTTTTTTAGAACTCTAAAAATCTGATGTTAAAGTTATAATAAGTGAAAAATTAATTATCAACACTAATCTTGATTATCATTACTAATCTTGATTATTAACAATAAGGGTTAATTAGTCATTTCCAGATTTTCATTGATAAGGGGCACTTGAATTTACTTGTAATGACCTTTTTTGTCTTATTAGATTGCCACACCTCTACCAATTCATGCCGCCCCTTTACCAAGATTGTTTTTTTATGCCCTCAATTGGATTAAAAAATTTCATCCCAATAAAATGATGATTAAAATTTATGTTAGCATGCACATTCTTGTTACACCTTCAAACAAAGTTCTTTTTATTATGACACATTTTCCACTCTTTAGTGCCTCTAATGAAAATAACACATGCTTCAAAAATAATATCTATGGTACGCTCACAATGTCAGACATCAAACTGCTTGACGAGATGTTCGCCTATCATTCTACTATGTAACCAGGTATTTTATCCATCCCATATTAAACTTGAGGATATTCGGGAGAACAAAGATGTTAGAGCATCGCTTGGTCATACTTGCAAGTTCTGCCACCTCACGCTTGTTGTGAGTGTTAGATGTATTTCTAGTCTACTAAAATCAAGTGTCGGAAAGATTAGAGTATGGTAGTTGAGTATCAAACATCACTGAAAAAACCCTTTAAGATTAAAGACTGAAGAACAAACGAAGACATTTGCGAGAACTTCATCTACAAAGAGATATGTGAATAGTGACCTGTCCTATTTACTCACGACACTTATCATTCTATCTTATTGAGACTATATCATGTGATTCTAGTAGATTTAATTTTGCAAAGAAGAAATTTTGAATTCAAGTTTGTCTTGGTTAAACTCCCGAAATATGATGCAAGCAATATATGTTCATAGATCCTTAGCAATCCTAGTTAAAAAAATTTATTGTTGATAAACTATTTTTGTTTCAAGTTGATCGTTTGAAAATTTCCCAAACAACAATCCATACTGTCTATGCTTATTGGAAATGTTTCAAATTAGTTGTGAGAGTTTTGGAACTGATTGGCGCAAAGTACACATACTTGTATGTATGATCGTAGTCAATTTGAATTCCGCAGACTGTAGAGGTTTTCAAATCCCGTTTGTGAACCCTTTACATCTAAGTTACGGAATGGGGGTTGGTTTGCAAAGCCGGCATGCGAACCCTTTACATTTGAGTTACGAAAAAGGGGTAATTTACAAACGGGTCTGCAAACCCCTTGAACCTGACTTTACGAACTATCAAGATTTGTAAACCCTTAGGGCCTGAATTTGCGAACTGCCAATGGTTAGCAAACCTAAATAGTTTTAGTTTATACACTTACACGAACTATTCTACATGACTATGTTTTCTTTTGCTACAACTCTCATAGACACTTCTATGTCAACTCTATTCACAAAATCACTTTCTTGTGGATTAATGTTTAGTCTTGAGTGTTATTGAACATCGTTTTGTGCTTGTAAGTTCATAGGCATACTTGCCGCTATGGACTATCATTATGCACGGTTCCAGATCCCTGGACCATAATGCATGTTCTTTTGTGTAATTTCAAGCAGACATCTAACATGCTTATAAAAATAACTATAAGAATTTCATTTAAATTGAGAAAGTGTTTGCTTGAATTCCAAGCAACCCTAGCTTGAGTTCAAAGCTACCTGGAGCCTTGAAAATATTTAAATAGAGAGACTCTTGAACATGATTTGTTAATCTCCGGAAGTCTTGTGTCCTAGTTTCTAAGCTAGGTTCTTCATAGAAAGGTTTTAATTATAGGTTATGACTTTCAAGGCTTCACATAGGGATTCATGAATCCCGGTTAGATTATCGTTTACATTATAGTTCTTGAATCCGGATCTTGTTCTTATTGATCTTTGAGGTTTTCATAATTTTGGATCAAGTTCGAGATAGATAAAGATCCGAAAGTTCTCTTCCTCTCAGATTTTGTGATTCCTCAAAATAGATATGTAAACTCTTCTTTGATTTTTTTGGATTGTTCTTCAGAGGAGGTTATTAATCCAGGCTTCTCAACTAACTGATCATTGTAAATATTCCAGATTCATGAGGTTTGCTAGACTTTGTTTATTGAAAACAAATTTTTAAACCTATATTGAAACATATCAAAAAGGAAATAGGATTGTATGTTAGAGGAAGATATGTATCAAAAGTCTTTACCAAGGTTGAAGCAAGATGTAAAGGTCGTCAGCTAAGGGAATTAAATTTGTAGAATCTTGCGAGGTTCAAGAGATATAACAAAAACGTCTGCAGTTGAATTGTTTGGAGGGTTAATTCGATCTTAACTACATTCCAGTCCGAAATCTGACTGTAGGCTAGTGTCTATATATAGCGGTTTTTGCTGATCAAAAAAAATAAAAATATAGCGGTTTAATACAGTGTGTAGTGTTCAAAGTTAGACGAGGTCCTAGTTTTCTTATGGTTACTTTTTAATTTTCCGTATTAAAAGTTATTCTTTTGGTTGTTAAAAGTATTATACACGATTCATACTCCTATTAAATGAAAAGATTGTGGTATGCTTAATGCCCTCTCCTTTTCAAAATGTATCCCAGGTGGCACATACTTCTGATAGACAGCCGGGTCCAAACTAGCTCATTTCTCTTACCGCGGTAGCCAAATTCAAGGCAGTAGGAATAAGGTTGTTTCGGTAGGACAGAAACCCGATTGTGGCCACATGACCATGGGTCTCCATGACCATTTTGTAGTAGTCCTTGAGCTTAGGTGGCACTGGGAAATTGTATACAGGGATGAAATGGGCGTAAATATTCACCACCAGAGGGATGCTATCTCTGAAGTTGAACCAAGTCACTTTCCCCATCAAGGATATAGGAATCGTAGCCTTCCCAAACATGTCTTGTTCCGCTTGTTGAGCAGAGCTCGTCGAATGCTCGGTGCCGGCTTCACCCTCTCCCTCATTCACCTCCGAGTGCTTTCGCTAACTTTCTTACACTAGATTGCTCAACAAGACGTCCATTACTTTACCATTTCCGATGGGTACACCAATTCAACAGAAAAAATAGTTTTTTAATAAAAAAGAGGGAAGGAAACTTGGAAGAAGAAATAGTCGTAGCACTTACTCTACTAGAAGAAATTTCCGATGGATTTATGAGAGCTTTTTTCTTTTTATGCCGCTCAAATATGAACCAAACGTAAATGTAGAAAAGAAAATGCACTAAATATCAAACCCTTAAAATACGATGCACCAGCGAACCAGCGCCTAAGCTAGCTAGAGAAAATGTACTTGTACCTTCTACGTTTTACCTCGTCTGATTCTAGAAGTGCCTTGTGGTGAAACTAGGCTCTCCATATATTTCTTTTCTTTATCCCCTACCTCTTTAATATCATGGAGATGCACCTTTCGAATTCTTTTATTCGTCCGGTTAAATAAAATAAAATTGCCTACGGTTCTAATTAGAATCTCCCCATCGTTGTGATACCATATCACACTCGGATAACGATGTTTGGTAATTGCTGGATGAGAAATAGTGATTTTCTTAGTCCAAGATTCTGTCACGCCATAATTCTGCATCACCCACACATCAATTCGGGTACACCGGATAACATCAACTAAGCAAAGGCAGTCTTCCCAGAGTCCCACACTTTTATATACTTCGAGACCTGATGGAGTAGTTTCTTCGGGAAGTGGCACATGCATAAGTTTCTCATCACTAATACTGAAACCTAAGATATAATTATAGAAAGTCTTACTGGTAGCGCCAAACCAATGAAGAACCCCGTTGACAAGCACACCGTCATTATCTTCAGGACTAAACGAGAGATAAGAATTAGTTTCAATAGTTCTCCATGAATCTGATCCTAACGTATAGACAAGAATTTCAATGCAACCAGATTTTTTGTCCATCTTTATCAGCTTGTAGTCATCAATCTTACAATCATAGCCAAACCCATATTTACTAATGGCAAACGAAATATCATGTTGAGGAGTTACTTTCTTATATTCTCTAGTTGTTGGATTCCAAATTATATAAAAGTTATCATCCTTATCATTATTCGCCATACGATTAGTGATTCCTAAGCAAATCAATCCATTACAAGAGCCAAAAATGTGAGCAAATTTGTGTTCCTTATATTTAAATGGGTAATCTATTGCCATATCTTCTCCAATATTGCATATAGGCTCACCGGATGAAGATGCTATTGAATCATAATCTATTGAGTATATTAATGCATTATTCCACCGATCAGTAAACATGAGACGAGGGTTGGTAGTCTGGATGCTAAGATCTAAGTGATTCTTAACAAATAGTGGGCTACAAAGTAGAGAACACCATACCTTGCATACGCACTTACATGTTAATATGGATCTCACTGGTAATCTCAGGAAAATATTTACCTGAATTTCTTCCGGAAAACTTGACATCGATATCATTCCAGCTTTTTTTCTCTACTCGAATTAGGGTTCTTTGTATGAACCCAATTGCTTATATACAACATTAGATAAAGGGTTAAACACGTATATAGCTAAAGAAGCCCTCTCACACGGTTACTGTTCCCAAAAAGGATTCAGTGGGAAAAGATCTAGCGAGTTAGGGTTGATCCATGGGCCGGTCTACTATTCAAAGATTCTGGACCTTAAGTTTGCCTCAACTGCATCACAGCAAGTTATCTCCTTGTTATGGAAAACCTCGATACTTTTCAAGGATGGTGGTGGTGGTGTTAATGTTGATGATGTTGTCAGTGTTTGTGGTGGTGGAGGAAGATGGTGGTGGTGGTTGTCAGGGACGGAGCCAGCCCACTGCAAGGGGTTGCACTTGCACCCCTGCATGCCCCGCTGGCTCCAAAACCTATTTTAGGCCTAATTAGAAAAAAAAAAATTGTATATGTAAGCTCATTTTTGCTTTTTTGCACTAAAAAAAAAAATTGCTCCTCATGGCAAATTTTTGCACCCCATCCCATAATTCTTGGCTCCCCCTGATGGTTGTTACTGTCAGTGATGGTTGGGGTGATTATAGTTACAGTTTGTATTGTTACAGATGATGATGGTGGTGGTGGTTGTAGCTAATCCTGTCGAGAAAGATGAGATCGAGATGGTGGAGAACATAAATGTCGACTATAGTAGAGGTGGTGTTGATGGGTTTTGGAGATGACGGAGAAACGAGGAGATATAAAGAAAATAGTGTTGAGATTATTAGTCCCACATGGTTGGGTTATTTAAGATCCTGCGGTTTATAATCTATTAGGGCCTCTCCACTCATTGCCAATTGGTTTTGAGTTGGATGCCCGTATTCTAATATGGTATCAGAGCAGGCTATTTGTGTCGAGTCAGTTGGCCGCACCTTTACTCGCGTCACCCGATTTAATTGTCCACGTGTTTGTAAGACCACCGAGGCTACACGTGAGGGGGCGTGTTGAGATTAATTGTCCACGTGTTTGTAAGACCCGCTGAGGCTACACGTGAGGGGGAGTGTTGAGATTATTAGTCCCACATGGTTGGGTTATTTAAGATCCTGTGGTTTATAATCTATTAGGGCCTCTCCACTCATTGCCAATTGGTTTTGAGTTGGATGCCCGTATTCTAATAAATAGAAACGAGGGTGTTATGGTCAGCTTAAAATTAATTTGCATCCTGTTCACTTGACCCAGACGAGATTTTACTTGTCCATTACAACCTGGGTCCGTCTCTGGACGAGGGACTCCATTTTTTGAGAAGCATTAGTGATCGGTATAGGTGGTTCTTCTTTTAATTAAAGCAAACAAAACGATTTCATATTGGGTGCATTGGGTGCCACAATTCATTTTCAATAGCAAAAATCCATGTTAATGGTGTGTATCAAAAATTCAAATTGCGGTTTCTCTTTGCCACCAGAGTTGCATGTTTTAGGAATACATTAATCGAAAAACACACCTGTATGCTGAATAAATGAACTAAAGTGTTGGATATTGTTAAGGATCGAGCAAGAGAGAGGAGAGCGTAAATGCGCTGAAGCAATAGACTACATTGAGAATGAATTGGTGTATTTCACATTAATTCTTCAAGCTATTTATACAATCACAAGACTTGGTTCTTACGACATAAGACTTGATTCTCAAGATAATCAATTTCCTAATATAACTCACAACTTAAAGTGCATATCTCCTAAATATAGACTCTTATATATTATTTCCTATTACCCTCCCTCAAGATGGAGCATGTAGAACACGAATGCCCATCTTGGACAAAGAAAATTTTAACTAAGCTTTCCCTAACACTTTTCGGTCCTCCGTAGTTTCAGGACATTTCGGTCCCATCTTCGTAGTTTATGGACATTACGGTCCTCTTCATAGTTTAAGGACGTTACGGTCCCCTTCATAGTTTTTGGACATTACGGTCCCACGGGAAGTTTAAGGACATTACGGTCCCAATCATAGTTTTTGGACATTGCGGTCCCAATGGAAGTTTAAGGACATTCCGGTCCCATCGTAGTTTTTGGACATTTCGGTCCCCTTCGGAAGTTTAAGGACATTACGGTCCCAATGAAAGTTTAAGGACATTACGGTCCCCTTCGTAGTTTTAGGACGATCTCGGTCCCATTCTCTAGACAACTCATAGGATTTTAACCCACTATTGTTGTTCTTTCTCTCATCACCTCTTGGTGATCGCTTCTCTTTCTTCACAATTTTATTGTTGTTTCTTCTTCTTTTTCTTCACCCAGTGTTCCATTAACGCTTTTGCTGCAGAAACGGTCGAAATTCTGTACGCAAACATCCAGGCATTTAAACAAACACCTTGGCTGCACTTGTCTATTTCCAAGATATACATGTCTTTCCTAGTCATCCCAACTTCCGGAAACGTGTTCCTAGTTACAGCCAAACCCATTAACAATGGCAGCGATCTTACAGCGTGTACCTTCATCTCCGTAACCCACATTTTAGGGTTCCACCTTGGAACAATAACTTCACGGACTTGACCTCAAACCCATACCATCTGGGCTGAGGGTTCTTCTCATTAGACCTTGTAGTAACTTGCGAACCTTGGCCTCCAAAATCCAGCACACCCACGAAACCTAAAGCAGCAACATCAGCATCCATTTCTCTTTGTGATGTCACTTTTCCTTTCAAGACACCAAACAGCGACAATTCTTTTGACAAGCCTTCGAACAATTCTTTTTATTTTATTTTTTTATTTTTTTTTTCTTCTTCTTCTTCTCAAACCCTAACAGCAACTTGACAAACTCCAATCTTTTTTTTTTTTTTTTTTTTAAACCATAAGAACTTCACAAAACTTCTTCTCCTTTAATGAAAAGGATCATCTAACTTTTCTTCGTCTCCTCTCTCCCTCTCACCTTGCTCTGGTACCATGTTAAGGATCGAGCAAGAGAGAGGAGAGCGTAAATGCGCTGAAGCAATAGACTACATTGAGAATGAATTGGTGTATTTCACATTAATTCTTCAAGCTATTTATACAATCACAAGACTTGGTTCTTACGACATAAGACTTGATTCTCAAGATAATCAATTTCCTAATATAACTCACAACTTAAAGTGCATATCTCCTAAATATAGACTCTCATATATTATTTCCTATTAGATATCTTCAAGCCTTGCATCAAGGGATGTCCAAATCCTTCACCTGAAGTCTGCTAGTGCTAACCACACCCTGTGCATCACTTTAGACAACCGATTGACTGATATTCAGCTCCGATACAGCTTTTTGAGGCTTTGGCTGATATTCATACCTATGTTGTCAGAGGCGAGCTAGACTCGTGTAGGGGCGATGGAATAGTGAATCAATAAGTGGCCTAAGCTAGCTAGACAAATATACGTGTACCTTATTTTTATTTTGTTTTCCTTCCAGAAGTGCCGTGTGGCGAAACCAGGCTCTCCACATAATCTAGTACACTAATTACTACCCCATTGGTACCATGAAGATGCACCTTTCTAACTCTTTCATTTGTTGGGTTAAATAAAAAAAAACCGTCTCCAGTTCCTATCAGAATCTCACCATCCTTGTGAGACCATATCAACTTCGGATTATAATGCATAGTGATTGTATATTGCGATATTGTGAATTTCTTAGTCCAAGATTCTGTCACATCATAATTCTGCATCACCCATACATCAGTGCGGCCACAACCCATAATAACATCAACTAAGGAAAGGCAGTTTTCCCAGAGTCCCACACTTTTATATACTCCGGGAGCTAATGGAGTAATTCCTTCAGGAAGTGGCACATGAATAAGTTCCTCATTGCTAATATTGAAAGCTAGTATAAAATTAAAGAAAGTGTTACTGGTAGCACCGAACCAATGAAGAACCCCGTTAACAAGAACACCGTTAGTGTTTCCGGTATTAAAACAGCGAGAAAGATCAGTTTCAATAGTTCTCCATGAGTCCGATCTTAATGTATATAGAAGAATTTCAGTCGGAAAACCATATTTTTTTTCGATTCTTACCAGCTTGTAATCATCAATATAACGATCATAGCCAAACCCATATTTGGTATGGGCGAACGAAATATCACACGACGGTGTCACTTTCTTATATTCTCTAGTTGCCGGATTCCAAATTACATAAAAGTTATCATCCTTACCAGTACTCGCAATACGATTAGTGATACCTAAGCAAATCAAGCCATTACAAGAGCCAAAAAGTGAACATCTTTCTGTCCCTTATATTCGACTGGGCAATCAATCTTCATAGGTTCTCCAGGATTACATGTAGGTTCTCCTGATGTAGCTGCTATTGTATTGTAATCTATAGAGTTTATTGTTGGATTCGCATTACAACCGACATACATGAGACGAGGGTTGGTAGTCTGGATGCCAAGATCTAAGTGATTCTTAACAAATAGTGGGCTACAAAGTAGAGAACACCATACCTTGCTTACGCATTTACAAGTTAAGATGGATTCCACTGGTAACCTTAGCAAAATATCTACCTGAATCTCTTCCGGAAAACTTGACAGCGACATCATTCCAGCTTCTTTTTCTTTACTCGAATTAGGGTTCTTTCTATCTAGCTTGGACGAACCCAATTGCTTATGACTTTTATAAAATATTGGATAACCGGTTTAGACACGTATAAAGAATCCAACTCTCTCACGGTTACTATTCCCAAGAGGATTCGTACAGATAAGATCTAGTGGGCAACCGAGAGAGAAACCACGAAGATATAAATAAGATCTAGTGGATAACCGAGAGAGATTCTGCATCAACTGAGTTCACAAGTTGCACTTATGCACAAAAATTAGTTCTATAGTTACCGAGAAAGAAACCACGAAGATATAAATACTACATGCATGTTCATGCACTATGGCCTAGAATTAAGACACCCACGTTTATCTCCTTATGATTGGAAAACCTCCATTTTTATCCAACTCTCAACTATCTGTATTTCAGACCTAAAGTTGATGAGACTTCTCTACTCTCCCTTAACACTTCCACAATTCCCGATATACTTCCTTACATACTTTCTTCCTTTGCATCTGTTTTTGTTTTTATCATCATAGGGTAAATTGTCAAGTTGGGTGTTGAGAAGTTAAAATCTAGCCAGTGTATGGAAATAATCTGGGGAGTGTGAAACCGAAATGAGAGAGGATTCGATTATTTTATGTGAATGTATGGTCTGTTACTTTGTTTGCCATGAAAGACCCAAAAAAACAAACAACCCGAAAGTGTCTCCCAGTTCATAACAATTGTATTTATGAGTGGCAACATCAAAAGAAACTTTGGCTCCCAAGTCAACTTCACCCAAGCAATATTTGCAGCTGAAAGACTACTCCTATGAGATGAATCTGCAACGGATAACTCTTATGCAGAACATAAATCACTGTTCCAACAAATTATAAGTCCGTAAATAAACACGTACCTAGTTCAGGGATATCACAAAATCAATGGTCCCTTTGCTTACCAAAATATTTGTTCTGTGGCTAGTAGGCGGGTTAAGAAGAATCTTTATTAGAATATGTGCATCCAACTCAAAACCAATTGGCAATGAGTGGAGAGGCCCTAAGAGCAACCATAGTGGGAGAGTATAACCAATATATGGACTAAACCTAAACTTTGATTTATAAAACATGGACCATCACAACATCATTCATAGTGGGAGAGTATAAATCAATATATGGGCTTTGATCCTTGTATGGGGGGACATTTATACGTGATCCTGACCAAATTTACTCTTCCATCCTAGTGTCACAACACGGACTAAACTCAAATTTTGGTCTTTTTTTCCCTCTTTGGTCTTTGGTTATACTCGCACCACTGCAGTTGCTCTAAGAGATTATAAACCGCAGGATCTGAAATAACCCAACAATGTGGGACTAATAATCTCAACACGCCCCCTCACATGTAGCAACCGCAGGATCTGAAATAACCCAACAATGTGTGACTAATAATCTCAACACGCCCCCTCACGTGTAGCCTCGTTGGGTCTAACACGAGAAGAATAAATCGGGTGACGCGAAGTAAAGGTGCAGTCAAACGACTCGACACAAATAGCCTGCTCTGATACCATATTAGAATATGTGCATCCAACTCAAAACCAATTGGAAATGAGTGGAGAGGCCCTAAGAGATTATAAACTGCATGATCTTAAATAACCCAACAATGTGGGACTAATAATCTCAACCATCTTTCACTATCTTTTTCCGACCTGTTAGCTAGAGAAATTGAGTTTTATCGATATGCAAAAGGAGTTATCCAACCATTGTTTATTTGAGTTCTATAATAAACTTGGTAATTTTCACTGCATACAAAATCTATACCAAAAGATAGATGCTGCTCAAACTTGAACGAAATATAAGGAGGAGGTCGAAATGTAAACATTGGAGTACTGGAAAAAAACTATGGGGTTTAGGGGAGGCAAAAAGTTCAAAGTGACTAAAAGAAAAAAAAAAAAAAAAAAAAAGTGAATAATAAGCTAACTTGGAAAAGATACTCGTACCATCCTTATAATTACGTCGTTTTCTTTTGGAACTTGGAAGTTCCTTTTGGTGAAACTATGCTCTCCACATAATTCTCTACATTAACCACTACTACCTCACCAATATCATGGAGATACGCCTTTCTAACTCTTCTATTCGTTGGATTAAATAAATATAAATGGTCTGAAGTTTTGATGACAACCTCACCATCGTTTCGAGCCCATATCAGCTTTGGATAACAAGATTTGGTGATGACTGACTGGGAAGTAGTGATTTTCTTAGTCCAAGATTCTCTCACGCCATAATTCTGCATCACCCATACATCAGTGCGGACATGAAGGATGCTAACAACTAAGCAAAGGCAGTCTTCCAACATTCCCACGCTTTTAAATACTCCGCGAGCTAATGAAGTGGATTCTTCAGGAAGTGGCACATAAGTAAGTTTCTGATCGCTGATACCGAAAGCTTCTATAACTTCAGAGAAAGTATTTTGGGTGGTATTAAGCATACCACCAAACCAATGAAGAACGCCGTTGACAAGCACACCACTAGTGTTTCCAGCACTATGAGAGTAATAAAGATTAGTTTCAATAGTATTCCATGAATCTGATCCTAATATGTAGACAAGAATTTCAAGACAACCAGACCTTTTATCCAAAAAAACCAGCTTGTAGTCATCGATCTTATAGCCAAACCCATATTTACCAAAGGCAAACGAAAAATCACGTAGCGGTGTTACATCCTTATGTTCTCTAGTTGTTGGGTTCCAAATTATAAAATAGTTAGCATCCTTATCTGTACTGCAGTAATTGTATAATTAATGATAGCTAAGCAAATCAAGCCATTACAAGAGCCACAAAAGTGAACATGTTTGTGCCCCTTATATTCGAATCGGCAATCCATCCTCATAGCTGCTCCAGTAACACAATCGATGGAGTACATCAAAGGAACTTTATGATCAATAAACAGGAGACGAGGGTTTTTAGTTTGGATACTTAGATTTAGATGATCCTTAACAAATATAGGGCTAGTAACTATAGAACACCAAACCTTGCATACACACTTACAAGTTAAGATGGATTTCAATGGTAACCTCAGAAAAATATCTACCTGAATCTCTCCCGGAAGGCTTGACAACGACGACATCAGAACTTCTTTTCTTCTATCTACTCGTATTAGGACTTCTTTTTCTAATTGTATGAACCCGATTGCTTCGTACTATACAATGTTTCACGGTTATTGAGATTATCCACGATTCGCCATGACGGCCTGCGAGTTGCCCGTGGATCATAACGAGTTAACCCGTTTCTGTAGGTCAAGAGTGTCAGATCTCTCAGTAGCTTGAACTTTGAAGAATGGATCCAACGGGATAGGATCTAGAACTGGATTAGGGTTGATATGCTAGCCGGTCTACTTTTTCCGGCTTCAGGTATAAGTATTTCGAGACCACTTCGAAAGGTCCTTAAGTTTGGTCTATATGCCTTTCGCAACAGGGTTATGTCTCGACGGTTGGACAAGACATTGGCATAATGTTGTGCACAAAATAAACGGTACCATTCTTGATCGAAATTGTTGTTCTTTGGTTAAAAGGCCATTGGGTTAGAGAAATCTTTCGCTTCATTCTCCGAATTGTTAGAACTGTTAGGTTTGAGTAAGGAATTATCGAATTCCTTTGGAAGTGGAAGTTGAAGATATCTACCAAGCCTCTCATTTTCTTGAGATTTTGTCTACCCTTTGCGATATGGTGGTCAATTTGGTTGGAAAGAAATGACATTATAATAGAGAAGAAACAAAGAAGAAAAACTTTGAATTCTCTTATTTTGGATATCAAGTTGTTGTTACTTAGTTGGGCTGTCAATGTTGATTCTTTTAAGAACATCAAGTTTGATGATTGTTTTTTTCGATTGGGGGAGTTTGTCTAAGGAGTAGGTCTTTGTAAACTCCCTATTCGCCTCTCTTTGTATTTCTTTAGAGGGTGCTATCTTGGCACTCTTTCTTTTTCATGTAAATCTTGCCTTTTTCAAAAAAAAGGTTTGAGTAAGGAATATTCAAGTTCTCCAACATTTAGTTTTTTTATTTATTTGATTTTTACAATAAGCTTAATAATTTTCATTGAATCCTTATAACAGAAGAGATGCTGCTAAAAATCGATAAAACATAAATTTTGAAATTAGAAAAAAATATGCACAAAGCAAATTGTATCAAACTCGTATATATCAGGCATGATAAATACACTCAAATAGCTAACCAAGTGCCGTTGTAACCTTCATTTTACTTCGTCTCCCTTTGAGAATTTCCTTTTGGTGAAACTAGGCTCTCCACATAATTCTGTACAACAATAAGAAACTCGCTAATATCGTACAGATGCGCCCTTCTTACTCTTTTATCCGTTGGGTTAAATAAAACAAAACGGCTTAGAGTTTTGATCAGAATCTCACCATCTTTGTGAGACCATATTATCTCTGGATAATAATAATTGGTAACTGCTGAATGGGAAATAGTGATTTTTTTCGTCCAAGATTCTCTCACGCCATAATTCTGCATCACCCATACATCAGTACGGATATCAACGTTATTGTAAACTAAGCAAAGGCAATCTTCCCAGAGTCCCATTGATTTAGTTACTTCGGGAGCTAATGGAGTAATTCCTTCAGGAAATGGCACATGAATAAGTTCCTCATTGCTAACACTGAAAGCTACTATAACATCAGAGAAAGTATTTTGGGTGATGGCACTCTTAGTGCCAAACCAATGAAGAACTCCGTTCACAAGCACACCGCTATCATTTCCACGGCCACACTTGTAATTAAGATCGGTTTTAATAGTTTTCCATGAATCGGATCCTAATGTATAGACAAGAATCTCAGTGCAGCCAGATTTCTTCTTATCAATTCTTACCAGCTTGTAGTCATCAATCTTACAATCATAGCCAAACCCATACTTACCGTAGGCAATCACATGATCATGTTGAGGTCTTACTTGCTTATATTCTCTCGTTGTTGGATTCCAAATTATAAACATGTTATCATCCTTAGTTTTAATATCATAAGTGATACCTAAGCAAACCAAGCCATTACAAGAGCCCAAAAAGAAAGCATGTCTGTGTGGTCCTTTACATTCCAATGGACATGGGTAATCCATGTGTTCTCCCTTACATTCCAATGGCCATGGGTAATCCATTGGCGTAGCTGCTCCAATATTACATATAGGGTCACCTGATGAAGATGCTACAGAATTATAATCGACAGAGTACATCGGAAGATTCCCTTTAAACACGTTCTTGTTCTCATGTTCAAGAAACGCATGATCAATAAACATGAGACGAGGGTTTTTAGACTGAATGCTTAAATGTAACTGATCTTTAACGAATATAGGGCTAGTGATTAGAGAAAACCATACCTTGCATACGCACTTACAAGTTAAGATGGATGCCACTGGTAACCTCAAAAGAATAAGCACCTGAATCTCTTCCGGAAGGCTCGACAATGACAACTTTATGCTTCTTCTTTTTTCTACCCGAATTAGGGTTTTCATTATTAAAATACAGGTTTAGACACCGGCAACAGACTATGGCCCTGGGCGGTGACTGTATGATAGATCTAACAACAGCAACAAATAATACTATTAGTTCTACAGCAGAAGCTTATATATATAGCTTTAGAGGTCTAATCGAATAAGGAAACACAACTTAATAAAGAAACACAACTAAATGAGGAAACCACCATAGGAAAGAAAACAGAAATACTAAGTTATAGAAATTAGAAAGAGTATAGTTTACTTTAGGAAGTAGCACTGGTGTCCTAAAAACATGCGGCCGCCCAACTTTTTCCGGCTGTAAGTACTAATTAAAAGTTTATAAGACCACTTTCTAAGGCCCTTTTAAATTTGGGACCATCGAACTTCGTATTTAGCTTCTTCATTTTGAAAATTTCGCAATGTAACAATGCACAAGAAACATCTTCCATCTTCTCTTTCACGGCCAAAAAGAACTTGATAACTACTTTCTCGATGGTGGTAACATTGCGTCATTGCGTGTCTTACAGTGTTCTGAAGTTAATTCGCATTCAACCAGATAAATTTTGCTCTTAAGGTAACAGGGCCTTGGGACTTAAGGTATCCACAGTTGCACACATACTCGTATAACCATATACCATGACTCCTTTAGCAAAGTTATAATTCGTTTAGTTAGTTTAGGGATTTTTATCAACAATGTCATTTTCAAAGTGCTTTGTGCTTAGTCAATATCGGATTTCTGTGAATATCGGTCGAGTGCCGAGACACGATATTTCGGTGAATATACCGGTGAAATATCGGCCAATATCGGCGGAATATCGGCCAATACCGGTGATATCGGCATCTCGGTGAAACACCGAAACCGATATTATCGGTGGTATCTCGGCCATCTCGGCCGAGATTAACTACATTGCCAGTCTAGTATATATATTTTGCAAAATATCCATTACATTATAAGTTCAGTGTTTCATACTCGAGCATTATCGTTGGCTTAGACACCCCACTTCCCAGTGACCAAAAAACACTTTAAAAGGTGCATATTCACTTTTGCTCAATTCAAAAAAAATTAATGAAATTTTATATCCATGAGAGGGAATTGGATGTCGCATTCAGTCAATTTTTCAAGGATTCTGCACGAGGGGTAGTGGAATGTCAGAGTTTTGACTGCTTTTGTTGTTTTTTTTTCCTTCCTACACACTCTTATTTCATTTGGTTGTTCGAACTGTAATTAATCTTGCACTTGGAGTTGTATTTGAACCCTTTATTAACTTCAAATCTAGTACTAAATTACATCTATATACTTAATGGACGATAGGTACATTATTAGTCTTGACTGATCTAGATATATATGTAGCTAAGCATGTAGATTGTCGACATACAAGAGAATTTCTAGACCCTCCATGCATGGATGGTTCAAGTTGTTGTTTCATGTGCAACTAGAGGTAAACAGAGAGAAAGAATGATATGATTATTCTGAGAGTTACTTCGAAACATTAGTCAAACCACATATGCCTGTTAGAAGAGCTTGATGATAAGAAAGTACTTCATTAAATGTTCAGTGTTCAATACTTCTTACAAGAGTCACATGAGGACTTAAACAGAGTGACAGAAATAAAGGACAAGACACACAGCTGTAAAGCAGTCAAGTCTAAAGATAAGAACACACAGAAGATAAAAGTAAAAACTAAACCAAAAGGTAAAACAGTAGTTACTCTAACACTCCCCCGCAAACTGAAGCAGGGTACTGCATCAGTTTGAACCTTAAATCATGAAAGTGTGAAGCAGTTAATCCTTTGGTGAGGATGTCAGCCAGTTGCTCAGAGGAGGGTATAAACACAACTTCAACATCACCAAATTCCTGCAATTCCCTTACTGTGTGATAGTTGATTTCGATATGTTTAGTCCTGGCATGAAATGATGAGTTAGAGACAAGGTAGGTTGCTCCAAGATTGTCGCAGTAGAGTTTAAATGGTCGTGTAAGAGAGATACTCAATTCTTCAAGAAGTTGAGAGAGCCACATAACATCAGTGGCTAGTAAGCTAACTGCTTTATACTCAGCTTCAGTTGAGGACTTGGAAACTGTAGGTTGTTTCTTGGATTGCCAGCAGATTGAAGAGTTTCCCAAGAAGACACAGAAACCAGATGTAGAACGTCTAGTATCAGGACATCCATCCCAGTCAGAATCTGAGTATCCAATGATTGATGTAATGTCACCTGCAGATAGAGTAATTCCAGCATGTATGGTTCCCTTCAAGTATTTGAGTATGCACTTGACTAGAAGAAGATGAGAATCTGTTGGGGCATGCATAAAATGGCATACATAATTGACTGCAAAGTTGATGTCAGGCCTGGTTAAGTGAGACACTGCAATGCACCCACTAAGCTTCTATACTGCAAGGGATCTACAAGTAAATTTCCATCTGAAATAGAGAGCCTCTTGTCAGTGGTGACTGGTGTGTTGCAAGGCTTACAATCAAGCATCTTTGACCTTGTTAGAAGATCAAGAGTGTACTTATGTTGTGTGAGAAGAATAGACTGAGGGTAATTTGACATATCAACTTCAATACCAAGGAAATAATTGGGCCGACCGAGCGAAGCGAGGGAGGACCTTTATATGGTCACTTTTTTGTCAATAGTAAGTGATGATCATTGACACAAAAAGATTGGATTTTGGTGTCCCAAATTGATTTCAATTGACAATAAAATGACTAAAAAGCCCCTCCATGTTTCAATTTCTCACATAAACTACCGTAAATACAACACAAAATGAAGGTTAATCGCGTAATTTAGCCTATAGGAAAAAAGGACACGGAGGTTGGAAATGGTTTAATTGTTTAGGGGCAGTTTAGTAAAACCAGAGGTAAAATGACCCAAAGGTTGCGGGTTCGAATTCCGGCCACCTCTTTTTTCTTTTTCTTCTTCCTTCTTCTTCCTTCTCCTTCGTTGTTTTTCTCCAACAGAGAAACTTCATTGTTTCTTCTCCTTCGTGGTTCGATCTAGAGAGGAGATGATGAAAATTAAGAGAAAAGGATCATGTAATGATTGTTGGTATTGGTATTGATTGAAGGAATCGATTCAAGCTACGGGAAAGGATAAATCAGGTAATTGAAATTAGGGATTCTTATTGTTTTTTGAATGTATGTGAAATTAGTGATTATTTTGTAGAATAAGTATTGGGGTTTTCAGACGTGAGAACTATGTAGATGAATTGATAGTTGAATTGCATAATTATAGTGAAGTTTAGGAATTAAGGTGTCTGCTATTATTGAATCGATTGCAGATTTAGAAGGTGGGATTCATTTATAAGATATCAGTTTGATTCGAGAATCACAAGGGTTTATTGTTGATTGGTTAGATTTCAGATGGAATAAAAAGTTGGATGATTCATCGAATACTCACAACTTCAAAACAATGATACACATAATCTCCTGAAATTATGTAGTCAAAGCATTACGAAGATAGTGATTAAGATAACAAACTTGCTCTATATCTATAATTCCCTATGGCTATGCATCTGTGGAGTCAATAGATAAAGAGGAAATTGGACCTCCTAATTAAGGAGGAGCCAGGCCTTTGTGAACAATGATTTGTATGTACTTACAAGCAACATAGTTGGCAAGGTACTTACAAATTCATTGTTTTTCTTCCCTGAATTTCACAACACCCGCCTATCTCTCTAATTTGGATAATATATCATTATTTTTTTTTTTTGAAATGCTTACTAATTTCTTCTGTCTGCTAATTCTTTCAAATTTTGTGACATTCTTATGTTTAGCCTATAATTGTTTTGCAGGGGAAGATGAGTAGGGATGACTCCATTGAGCACATCTCCGTACTTTTTTGTTTCTCCACTCTCAATTTTGGCTAGCCATACAATTAAAGTTCAGGTATTGGTCCAGGTTTACTTAATTCTGTAGATTTTTGCAATATTCTACAAATGTGTTTCCTCTTATTTGGATGGATAGGTCTGGTAATGATATGTACGCCATTACTAAAGAGACTATAACCAATATATGTCACTAGGTAACATTATGTGCAATACATGATACCCACTATTGGAGTGCCAAACTTTTATGCGAGCGATAGCAAGAAACGAAGTAGTTACCGATAAACAGATACTTATTAGTCTAATGTTTCATTTTTTTGCTTAGCTGTTTAGTGGGTCTCCCACCTTGCATGTATTTTGCGTCTTGGATAACAGTTTCTCTTAGGTACCTAATCAGAATCACCAAAGTACAGATGGTTATTAGTTAACATTTGAATTTGAACTACATTTTCTTGCATGTATATTTTGTGTCCTGGGTGCGCGGTTTATCCCTCTTCTCTTTGCTATAGTAAGATTTGAAGTATCTTTATTAACTCGAGCTCTTCATATTTGATTGTGGATTTGTGTCCTTCCATTTCAAGATTCTTTATTTACTTGGTAAATTTCATTGGCAAAGCCGTGTAGCTTCCTTCGATAGATGAAGTATATCTTCATTAATTGCTTATAATTTCTGTATATGATTCTTGTATACGTATGAGTATGTAACTGTCAGATAAAACGGACTAAAAGAGGAAAAAGAAGTTTTGCGAGTATTGCGCCACAAATCCAACCCAGTACCCTTGGTTAGTAAGAAACCATCACCACCAATACCGGTACCAGGACAGTCCTCATCACTACCAGCAACACCCGTATATGAAATAGGGTCATCATCGTCAACACAATCATCCGTCTATGAAGTAGGGTCATCACCGTCAACACCATCATCAAAGAAATATCAAACCCATGATCCTCATGAGAGGAATTCACCGTGACATGAATGGGTTCAGCTACTCATCAAAAACATGGCACCATCCATCGACAGAGTACAACCACAACCTTTGAATTCTAAAGCGGGTTGTCGTTATCACAAATCATCGTGGGTATAGGTACAGCAGCCTACTCTGTGGAAGAATTTCTCGTGGTATGAAAGTGTTTGATTACTCATCAAAGAATGTTCTTTCGCGTTGTCGACAACTACTCCACAGCCTGATGAGTTCGTCCTCCTCGTAAATGAACTCTTGAACTCACCCAAAACCGACAAAGAGTGGAATGATGATTGTAATTTGAAATCAGAGCTCTGGGCCGCTATGCCATCCGAGAAAGAGGGTCTCAGCGATGATAACCTACGCCGGTGGCGCCAAATCGCTATGCCATCTCATCAACTTTGCAAAGAATGGTCTAATGATAATAACCTACTTGGTATAGTCGCTAGTGTTCTTTCGCCGATAGCCGATGCCAATTAGTTCGCATCTTGCATCTCAACCGATATGCCACACAAACAGCCGAAAGCAATCACACAGGTAATGTTGATTTACCACAGCATGCAACAAAAACATTGTACATTCCGACACTTAAGACGATCTCGTATGTATAATCAGCCCTTGTTATTCAAATTTAGTTAGAGTAAAACGATTAATATCAAAACCCAAATCGTTATTTTGTCTCTTGGTAACTCTTGGTTACTCTTTGTGACTTTGTTATTTAAAGTTGCCTAAAATTTCGAATTTTAGATATCATTAATCCTTCAACTTGGTTCATCACTGTTGTTTGTACTTTTATAGTTTTATAGAATCCTGGCTCAATGTGCTTCTGGACTATGGCTCATGAATGGTCATCCCAAATTTATAGAGAAGTTGTACACTTCTGCTTGTCGTAGTGCCAAACAATTCCCAGATCTGGACATAATAAAAAGAAAAAGCGCGAGATAGAAGGTTATAACTCAGCTTAAATTTCAAAAGTTTGAAGGCCCAAGCACTACCCTTTGAACAAGGGAAATTGTAAGCAGCCAGAAAATGAGAAAAAGTATTTGAAGCAGATGGAAGAAAAGGAAGCAAACAGAACTAGAGAAATGGATACCTTGCTTAAAGCGTAAATATCATAGAAGATCACACCTTACCCTTTCGACGGACCAACCTGCGCTTGATTCTTTATTGAATCTGGGGAAACATCCTGAACATATATTCTTCAATTTTACCTTTATCTTTTATTCTACTTAGAGATATTGAAATCCATTAAAATGAACTAATTTTTAGTTGAACTAATAAAATGATGTATTTCCTCCGTTTGAAGAAAAATAATACTTTTACTTTAGGCACAATTCTCGAAAATTAAATGCATAACTATTATGCAAACCACATGGAGGATGCATACCACAACATGCAACCATATTTTGGTTTATGGATCGAATAATTTTTCGTTTATTGAAAAGTGATACTTTCACATTCCGTTTCAGGAAAAGTGATATTTTCGCTCCGTTTCAGAAAAAAGTGATACTTTCGCTCCGTTTCAGAAACGGGGCGAAAGTATAATTTTTTCTGAAACGGAACGAAAGTATCAATTTTTTTGAAACAAGACGAAAGTATTAATTTTTCTGAAATGCGGCGAAAGTAGTCGCAGACAAACCCCATCTTCAGATTCTTCTTTGGTCGGCCCTCCCACCGTGGCAACGGTTGTACTAGTGTAAATTTCCAAGATCTTTCATAGCAATGTTTGAACTCAGTTGAGACATAAGAGAGCTGATAAAATAATCTGAGCTGCAAGTAAGGATAATATCATCCACATATAAGAGGAGAATAGCCATAATACCAGAATGATTGTAGATGAACATTGATTGATCTGCAACACATTTCTTCAAGCCACTTTGAAGTAGAAATCCACTGAATTTGTCATACCATGCCTTTGGTGCCTGTTTAAGTCCATAAATGGCTTTTTTTAGAAGACAAACATGAGAAGGATAGTTGGAACCAACAAATCCTTTAGGTTGTTCCATATACACAGTTTCTGAGAGATCTCCATGGAGGAAAGCATTTGAAACATCTAACTGTTTGATGCTCCATTTTCTTGTTAATGTTATTGTAAGAACATCTCTAATTGTTTTAGACTTCACCACTGGGTGAAGGTTTCATTGTAGTCTACACCATCTTGCTGAACATAACCTTTAGCCACAAGCCTTGGCTTGAGTCTATACACAGTTCCATCAGGTTTAAACTTTATTCTATACACCCATTTACATCCTAAGATGTTCATGGAAGGATGATACGGAACCAAGATCCAAGTACCATTTGTTTTTAGTGCAAGAAACTCTTGTTGCATAGAGGTGACCCAATTTGGATCCTTGACAGCATATTTATAAGTTTTTGGTTCAAGTGGAGCCTTGTTGAGAAGAATGTTATTCATAGCATGAGGAACTGAATAGTTTGTAATAAAATTAGGGTGATGCTTTGGTTTGGTGATCCCATCTTTAAGTCTTGTAGTCATGGGGTGAATGATGGGTCTTGGTGGTAAAGGTGGTGGTGAGTTGATTGGTGAAGTAATGTCATCCTCTTGCTCAGGAGGTGGAAGTGGTAAGGTTTTATTTTGGGGTATAGATAAAATAACAGATGATGGCTCAGTAGAATTACTACAGGTACAAAAAGGAAAGGGTATTTCATCAAAAACAACATTCCTTGAAATGTATACTTTTCTTGAATTGTTATCATAGAACCTGTACCCTTTGTGATTGGTGTTGTAACCAATAAAGGTGCATTCATATGATTTTGCACTTAGCTTGTCTTGTCTGTAGGCTCCAAGGTAAGGATAACAGGTACATCCAAAGACTTTAACCAAAGAATAATCAGGTGAGTGGTTAAACAATACCTCAAAGGGAGTGACAAACTCAAGTAACTTGGAAGGAGTTCTGTTAATTAGATATGTTTATGTAAGAAATGAGTCAAACCAGAAATGCTTAGGCAAGCAAGCTTGTAAAGTAATGGTGTTCCCAACCTCAGTAATATGTCTAATCTTCCTTTCTGCCAAGCCATTCTGCTGTGGTGTGTGAGGACAAGAAGAAGATACTGCAATACCAACTTCATTTAAGAAAATTTTGAATTGACCTTTCACCAGTTCAAAGGCTCCATCACACTGAAAAGTCTGAACTTTGGATGACAATAAGTTCTCATTTAAGGTCTTGAAGTGCTTAAAACAGGTGAGGCTCCCAGACCTTTCTTTCATTGGATAAATCCAGTGAAAACGACTATAATCATCAATAAACAAAATGAAATATTTGTAACCCAGTGTAGAAAGAACAGGTGAAGGACCCCATATATCACAATGTATCAAGGACATTGTAGACTTAGCTGTTCTTGTAGAGTTGACATGAATGTCAAATGGGTTCAAGTGTTGTGGGTGACACTGTAATGTGATAGTTGTTTTGAAATTTATGAAGAATGTTGGATCCAGGGTGTCCCATTCTTTTGTGCCAGATATTTGAGTCGGTTGTAATATAAGCAAGAGCAGTGGGTTTGGGTATAATGGGTGATAAAATAGGGTATAAATTTTTTATCTTAACTCCTTCTGCTAGAGTTTGTTGATTAGCAACATCCTTGATTTCATAACCCCAAGGTGAAAAAGAGAAAGTACAATTATGCTCTTCAGTGAACTGTCCAATGGAGATCAAGTTATTTTGAATGCTAGGAACATATCATACATTTGATAATGCAAATGAAGAAGTGGATGTATGTAAAACAGAGTTACCAATCAGAGTAATAGGTAGAAATTGACCATTACCAACCATAACCTGAGATGTACCCTTGTAAGTAGTTGTATTAGTAAGAAGGGTGATGTTTAATCAGGTAACCAATGGATGGCAGCAGGAAAAGATGACATCTCAGAGAAAGATGCAGCATTTACTTGAATGCAAGCATTTGCTGTGGGTTACAAACTCCAAAGTAGTGGGTTTCTGTTGAGAGTTCTGAATGCAAGCATGAGCCTGAGATGACTGATGTTGTTGAGGCGAAGATATGGCTTGATTCTGTCCATATCTAGACGGAGTATATCTATATTTGCACTTGCTAGCTGAATAACCACGCTGCTTGCTTGCAGATCTGACACTCTATAGATTCAAAATCAATGTAGGATGATGGATATCTGTCAGAACTGTAAGATCTAGATGTGTTGGAAGAACTAGAGCCTACATTAGAAGTATTTGATCCAGTACTTGAGTTTGTAAATCGAGCACCAGATTATTGAGAACCAGAACTAGAACTTGTAGAACGAATATTGGAGCCACTAGAACTAGCATTAGAACTAACAGATCCAAGAGTTCTTTTGGCAAAGAAAGCAGAAGAATTAACTTGATCTAGAAAAACAGTTGTTTCAAGATTTTAACTCTTTAACCATTGTTCATGGTTGATAAGGCGAGATTTTAAAGCAGCAAATGATAGATCTGTATCTCTATTTTGAACAGCTATTATGAAATCATTATATTCTCTTCCCAAACCGTTTAGAACATACATAACAAGATCAGTATCAGATACATATTCATTTATAGCAGTTAAGGAATCAGTAATCACTTTGACATCATGAAGATAAGTGGAAATAGTTAGATGAACACGACGAATGTTATGAAGCTGATTTATGAGCATAGAGTTTCGTGCAGAAAATTGATTGTTGAAGGTTGTTGAAAGATAAGTCCATACCTCGGCAGTTGTAAGACATCCATAAACCTCAGTTGAGATAGAAGGAGAAAATGTTGCGCTTAGACAACTATTGACAAATCTGTCCCATCCGAGCCATTTGAGATAAGATGGGTTTGGTTCTAGTTTATCCCCAACTTGAATGGTCTGTGATGGTGCAGGTAGAGAACCATCAAGATATCCAAAAAGATTAGTACTGATAAGGAATGAAGATAACTGAGATTTCCAAGCTAGAAAGTTTGTGTCATCTAGTTTCATAGAAACAAAGTGAGCTATATTTGTGAAAGGTAAATCTGTGGTGATTTCATAGTGTAACTGAGTAGTCATGATGTTGAAGTATGATAAAAAAAAGTATCTAGTGGTTGCAGCTAAGGACTAAAGGATAAAGAAGATCTGAAGTTTGATAAAGTGTACAGAAGTTTGATGAAGTGTAGTTAAGTTTGATTAAGTATGATGAAGTATGATGGCGGCGGATGCAAAGATGAACAACGCTGTGAAAGTGTAAAACCCTAAAGGAATCTAAAAAACCCAGACGAATGATACCATGTTAGAAGAGCTTGATGATAAGAAAGTACTTCATTAAATGTTCTGTGTTCAATACTTCTTACAAGAGTCACATGAGGACTTAAATAGAGTAACAGAAGTAAAGGACAAGACACACAGCTGTAAAGCAGTCAAGTCTAAAGATAAGAACACACAGAAGATAAAAGTAAAAACTAAACCAAAAGGTGTAGTTACTCTAACAATGCACACTTTAGATTATTCTTAAATTAATCATCAACTTAAATCAGTTAAATATGAATTAGTGAAAAAGCAATATAATGCTACATAACTCTTAATCGAATCTTTGCTACATATTGTCATTTTCAGAGTATTTTGCTCTTTTTAATGGTATCAAATATTAAAATGTTATATAATCCCTTATGTTCCTAAAAAAAAAGATTTACTATAGCTTTTACGATTTAAACCATATTGAAAAAACTATAGTAACTTTGTTTTAAGACTAGTACGACCGTTGCCACGGTGGGAGGGCCGACCGAAGAAGAATATGAAGATGGAGTTTTTCCACGACTACTTTCGTCCCGTTTCAGAAAAGGTAATACTTTCACCTCGTTTCAGAAAAAGTGACATTTTCGCCCGTTTAAAAAATGATACTTTCACCGTTTCGGAAAAAGTGATACTTTCTCCCCGTTTCGGAAAAAGTGATTCTTTCGCCCGTTTCGGAAAAAGTGATACTTTCTCCCCGTTTTCAAAAAGTTATACTTTCGCCCCATTTTGGAAAGTGATACTTTTCTCGAAATGGGGCACTTTTCCAAAAGTATCACTTTTGAAAATATCATTTTCCAGGAAAAGTATCACTTTTTCTAAAACGGAAAATTACCATCCAAAACCAAAATATGCATGATTTGTTATGCATCCTTTGTATCAATGGCTATGCATTCAATTTTCGGAGAAA
Organism: Papaver armeniacum; assembly: GCA_023531295.1. NCBI lineage: Eukaryota > Viridiplantae > Streptophyta > Magnoliopsida > Ranunculales > Papaveraceae > Papaver > Papaver armeniacum. The sequence continues at coordinate 138,673 of JAJJWW010006204.1, read as the reverse complement.
ATATCACTTTTTCTTGAAACGGATTTTGTTTTAAACAAATGGAAAATTAGTTAATGCATAAACCATCTACATAAAGTATTAGAAAGTATCACTTTTTTTCTAAAATGGGGAATGAAAGTATCACTTTTTGAAAAACTCCAAATTTGATATTGTTGTTTGAAAGTATCACTTTTCCGAGATAAAATTTGTAAAATTCAAGGCGAAAGAATCACTTTTATACCCCTAAAAAGAAATACGGAGAGAAAGTATCACTTTTCCATTTTCAATCTTTTTGTAGTAAAACGGGATGTGATAATATCATTTTTCTGAACGGAATATGGATGTGAAAGTATTAATTTTTCTAAACGGAAAATTAGTCGATCCATAAACCAAAATATGGTTGCATGATTTGTTATGCATCCTTTGTGGTGGTTTTTTTCATAATGGCTATGCATTCAATTTTCGAGAATTGTGCCTAAAATGATAGTATCATTTTTCTTGAAACGGATGGAGTACATCGTTTTTTGGTTAGTTGCAATGGAAAATTAGTTAATGCATAAACCAACAATATTTTGCTACATAAAGTATTATGTATCCTTTTTGTGATGGTTTGCATAATGGATATACATTTAATTTTCTAAAATTATGCCTAAAATGATATATATCTCAAATTTTTTTAAAAACTTCAAATTTGATATTGTTGTTTGTACTTGTTGCGTAGAGTTTTTATAACCTTTCCAACGAGATAAAATTTGTAAAATTCAAGGCGCGGATTTTTAGATATGTTATATTAAAGTTAACTTTCCAATAATACCCCTAAAAAGATAGGATACACAAGGAGTTATAGTAATTGGGTAAAAAAATATGGAGATGGACATTTTTGGTTTTTCATATGGCTAACCATTTTCCAATCTTTTGTGGTAATTGATCACTTAGATTTTACAAAAAGTGGTTTAATTTTAAAAATTATCACCAAATGTATAAAGGAAAAACCTCAAATTTGATATTGTTGTTTGTACTTGCTCGGTCGGCCCAAATAAAGATAATCTTCCACGATGCCAACATGCGTACGCTCTATCCAGGGGAAGTCGCATTCAGGCTACTAGTGAAAACTTTAGATGGAAATCCAAAATTTAGTGGTAATGGGAGTGTCAGAATTTTGACTGCTTTTGTATATGCTATTTTCTTATTTTCATTTGATTTTGCAACTGCGAAGCATAATAAATCTTTCACTTCCATTGGTGAACCCTTGATTAGTTTCAAACCAGTACCGAATTACCTCTATAAACTTAATAGACAGTTGCCAAATGGCAATAGGTTTAGCGCTGAATTAAATTAGTATCAGAATTTTTTCAAAAAAATTTACCAAAACTTTAACTACAATACAAGCTTTTTAGTTATTTACTCCTTTTGTCGTATCATTATGGAGTATATGTTTTCTTATGATTATGCCTTTTGTCGTCAATGCATCATTATGGAACTGTGTTATGCCGGCCTTATTGTTTAATGACTTTAATTAAAAGTTAATCCACTTGATTATCGCACATTAACCATTCGTGCACTAATATGTGTTACCATCTAACAGAAAAAAGAAGATAGCATCATTTGCAAAGAATAAACTGACAATGACCAAGAAATAGGACAACGATACCAATCCCCGGACATCCTGTGCGTGAAAAACAGTACTAAGAGAGAACATACCAGATCAAAAGTAAAGGAATATCAAAAATTATCCTTTCGGTACGGATAATATAACATAATTTTGTGTATAGAGCCCTTACAATGGCCCCCTAGAACTAGATTAATATCTACTTTCAAGAATTCGTTGTCTAGTACAGTCGAGTTCATACTTCTTCCTTTTCTAAGTGAGTGAGTTCGATTCTTGTTCTTGGATTGTTCATGGAATTTTTCCTACAGATAGGATGGGAGGTAGGGCACCAAAGCATGTTGGCAATACAATATCAGGCCTGAGTTGGTTGGACCAACTCCAAAGATAGGGCTGAACAAAACGTCCATGCCAGTAGCGTTTCCCAATCCGCACATTGGTCGGTTGACAATCAATCCGCCTACCCGCGGATGACATATCGGCGGATGATAGACTGCATGCCGATACAAATCCAACACCCGGATTAGATGGATTGGATGCAAGTGGTACCAAATCCGTAACTACCCATCCGCTGCCCACCTACTGAAGGAAAAAAAATATATCAGGCTCAGGAGTGAAAACCAAAGGCCCAAGACGCCCTACTGGTACAGATGAAATACAACACTCCAGTCTCCAATGACTACATAGAAAGTCTTGCCACTTCAAACAAAGAGTGGGGTGTAAATGACGCTACATCCACCATCTACAGATGAATTCCTAAGCTTAATTCAAGAGTTCTGATGGCTCCACGGTTATATAGGTTAGCGACTCAACGGTGCTATTTATCTCTCTCTTTAGATGAAAAGGTAGTCGGCTATATATGTGTTTCTAAATATGTTACTTTGAATTGTGAGTTCACGATTTTATGTTTACATAGCCAACTTCAATAGCTGATTAGAGCAGTGGAAGATTTTATAGCACAATACATAACAATATATAAAGCCGATCAAAAAAAAAAAAATACATAACAATATATACCTATCCATTTATGGAGATTTATAATCTAGTTGTACGTTGTTCTTGTACCTAGGAGACTGTTGGTGCAAAAATATCAATCAATAAGGGTACGAACAGAAACCAAGAACATTCTGAAATTGCATGGATAATGGATACAGTCCCCTGGTGTGAGAAACGAGTCAATCATGGACGAATATTAATTCCTTTTATCCAACCATAAATCAATCGCTAAACTAGGGTTTTAATTGCGAAGAAGATAACAATGGTTTGGTTAATAAGGGTAAGGCTAGTATATTCCAAATCTTTATTTCTTTTGGCCGGAGTTTTCATTGACCAAACCTTGACCTAAATTTAGCCTATTTCTTTCCCCTCCTCAAAAATTTATTTTAGAGTCGATTGAACAAGTTATAGGTATCAAATGTTAGCCTTTATGTGTAGCTAGAGGTAGGTTTGGGTTGCATAGGTCATAGTTGGAGCAGTCAAACCAATAATATTAGGAATAATGTGTTTGTCAAAGTCTATTAGTCAATTGACTTTGACCATAGCAGTCAATAGTCTTTTGGTACTCTAAAATGTTTTGTCAAATCTGTAAGAAAAAGGGACACTTAGCTACAAGGTGCTTTTTCAGATATCATCCACCACCAACTGGCTCTTCAAGTAACAATACTCAAGCACATAATGCAAATTCTGATGCTGGAACAACTTTTTCAACTGGTTCACCTGCTCCTCAACAAGCTTTTACAGGACTGAGTGCTCACAATGCTTCAATTAATGATGATCCTTCTTATTTTGGTACTGTGTGGATTTCTGATAGTGGTGCTTCTCAACATATGACTGGAGACAGGACTTTGCTTCAAAATACGTCTACCTACAAAGGAAAGGAGGCTGTCATAATTGGTAATGGTAAGCAAATATCCATTTATGTTATTGTTAGTACTATGCTTAATACTCCAAAGACAAGTTTTAGGTTAGAGGATAATCTTCATGTGCCTGAAATGAGACATAACATACTATCAGTAGCAAAGTTTACAAAGGATAATAAGTGTTACATTACTTTTGATCCTTTTGGTTATGAGATAAGAAGCTTAGTAGATAATGTTCTGTTAGCTCAGGGAAAGATGGTTAACAACTTATATCCCATTACTTCTACTATGATGCAATTTTCTTTTTCATCTCTAGCTGCTTCTACTGATGTTTGGCATAATAGATTAGGTCATCCATCATCCAAAATTGTTCAACAACTTCATAATAATAAAAATATTATTCATATCATCATCTTCTTTTTATTCTTCTTTATGTCATCCTTGTCAGCTTGCCAAAATCAAGAAACTTCCTTTTCAATCGTCTTTATCTCATGCTTCTTCTCCACTTGCATTAGTTCATTGTGATGAGTGGGGTCCTTCTCATGTCACTTCATTTGCAGGACATAGATACTACATTCTTTTTATTGATGATTTTAGCATATTTCATTGGATTTATCCAATGCAGATCAAAAGTGAAGCTTTACAATGTTTTCAACATTTCAAAACTTTAACTGAAAATCTTTTTAAAACAAAAATACTAGCTTTTCAGACTGAAGGATCTAGTGAACTGATTAAATGTCCTTTTAAACATTTCTTGGAGTCCTCTGGAATTCAAATTAGAACTTCTTGTCCTAAAACTCCAGAGCAGAATGGTCTTGCTGAGAGAAAGCATAGACACATTACTGAAATGGGAAATACTTTACTTTTCAATACTTCTTGTCCAAAAGAATATTGGTATGATGCCTTTCTAGAAGCTACATATCTTATAAATAGAACTCCTACTCCCATTTTACAAAATAAATCTCCCTTTCAAATATTGTGTAATGAAGTTCCTGATTATTCCCTTTTAAGAGTTTTTGGATGCATATGTTATCCTTTTTTTTAGGACATTCTAGAGAAGATAATCTATCTCCAAAGTCTGTTAAATGCATTTTTATTGATTATTTTACTTTGCATAAAGGATATAAGTGTTATAATCCAATTTGTAAAAGAATTTATGTTTCTAGACATGTTATATTTTCTGAAAATGAGTTTTATTTTCATTCTACCTCTTCTTCTAGTCCTATTACAATAAGTGAGCTTCCTTCTTCTTTATATGATTATGTTCCTTCTTCAACTATTGTTACAAGGTCTAAAAGTGGAATTTCAAAACAAAAATCTTTTCCTAATCATGTCTTAAATCATTCTGTAAAGCATCCTCTTCTTGCTGCATGTACTTCTTTATTAAATATTCCTTCTGAGCCAAGAATTTTAATGTAGCAATGCAAGATCCAAAATGGCAGGTTTCCATGAGAGATGAAAATGGTGCATTACAAAGAAATGGTACATGGGATTTAGTTGACCCAGAACCCCATATGAATATCTTATGTTGTAAGTGGGTATACAGAGTAAAATTAAACTCAGATGGAACTCTTGATAAACTAAAATAAAAATTAGTATCTCAGGGTTATAAGCAACAAGATGGGATTGACTACAGTGAGACTTTTAGTCTTGTTGTAAAATCCACAACAGTTAGAGTAGTATTGTGTATTGATGTGAATAGAGGATGGCCTATAAGACAATTGGATGTGCCAAATGCTTTTTTGCATGGTGATTTGTCTAAAAATGTTTATATGAAGCAACCATCGGGTTTTGTGAGTCAAGAATTTCCTAATAAAGTATGTCATCTTAAGAAGAGTTTGTATGGTCTTAAGCAAGCACCAAGAGCTTGGTTTTAAAAATTTAGTACTTCTTTGGTTTCTTATGGATTTGTTAGAACAGTGTCAGACTTCTCAATGTTTGTTTACATTGCTGGTTCATAAATGATGTTGCTCCTCTTATATGTAGATGATATATATTTAACTGGTACTTCAGATGCTTTGCTTAATCATTTGGTTCAGTTTTTGAGTTCTTCTTTTGCAATGAAACAGCTGGGTGATTTACATTATTTCTTAGGTATAGAAGATGTGAGAACATCAGATGATATTAAGTTGACTCAAAAGAAATATGCAGTTGAATTGTTGACAAGATCTAAAATGACAGATTGTAATCTATGTAGTACTCATGTTGCTAAAGGACCAAGAATCTCTATTAATGAGGGTAATTTGTTGTCAGATGTTTCTGAGTATATGACTATTCACTATGGTTGGTATGCTTCACTATATTTGCTTACAAAGACTTTATATTTGGTTTGGAGTTAACTATGTTAGTCAATTTATGCATGCTCCTACTGATGTGCATATGATGTTGGTAAAAAGAATACTTAGATATCTCAAAGGTACAATTGGTTATGGTGTGACTTTCAGAAAAAAGGTGATATTGAATAGTTAGTAGCTTACACTGATTCTGATTGGGTAAATTGTCCTGAGACTTTAAGATCAACATGAGGTTATGCTGTGTTTTTGGGTTCATCATTAATTTCTTTGTCTAGCAAAAAACAACCAACTGTTTCAAGATCCACAGCTGAAGTAGAGTATAAAAGTTTGTCTGTTGCTACTGCAAAACTGGAATGGCTATCTTCTTTGTTTAGTGAATTACATATTTCCTTAAAGATGCCAATTACTCTGTATTGTGACAATACCAGTGCAATCTATTTGTCAGCTAATCATGTTTCTCATTACAGGATAAAACATATAAAGATACATTATCATGCTGTGAGGGAGTTAATTGCAAGTGGATTTCTTAATGTTCAGCATATAGCCTCAGAACATCAGCCGGCATATGTGTTTACAAAAGGACTATGTGCACCTGTGTTTCATTCTTTACTTCAACAATTACTTGGTTTTTCTCTGTCAGAAGCAAGTGGTGATGGTGATTCTCCTACAACATGTGATGAAGCCCTCTCTGCAAATTGTCAGTTTACTATGCTTGATAACTTCACTTCAGCAAATATTGTTTAGTTTTTCATTATGTGTATTGTTTCCATTTACTGATTCTGTCATGAATGTGTGTTAAAACTTTGTCAGATATTTCAAACTGATTAAGTCTGTGATTATCAGTTTGAGGGGGGCTATTAGGAATAATGTGTTTGTCAAAGTAAATTGACGTTGACCTTAGAAGTCAATAGTCTTTGTTTTGTTTTCAGACACATTAAATATGTCTAAACAGTATTAAATCTTGTATCAGTTTATTACACAATAATATTGTTTTCTTGGTTTTCTTGCTCATCTCTTTCAATACTGTTAATTCATCAATTCTTCAATACGGTGAGAATACATCAATTCTCAACCAACACAAATGGGTACTTTTTCATGTTCTCAAGCTATTTTAAAGTAATTAAGTATTGTTTAGTGCTGAGGCATAATGCTAATATGATGATGTTCCTTGTGACTATTTATAGTCAAGCTATACAGGTAGGCCACTAGTACATTTATTTCCCTGATTGCATAATAGGTTACGTTAATTTATTTTTATAAATACATAATTGAGTAATTTCTAATCAAAAACTAGTCGGTTGGTTTTGTTATTGTAGTTCAATGGTAAAGTTTCTAAATATCAGTGATCTAAGTTTAAAAACATCAAATTTTTTATCGATAAAAAAAAAGTAAATTTAAGTATTTGTATCATGATTTAGCGAGGTAGAGGATCTAATCTTCTTTACATATTGATACGACACAACTGAGTGTATACAATGAATATTATAAAAGAGTGAATTTCGTGGATTTATGACAATAAACATGATTCAGTTTTGGGAGCCAGTTTCTGTAAATTAATCTTTTTTCTCCCACAAGTGAAGCTTTCTTCTATCTTTTTAATCAAATTCTTCTACCAATCCTACTAAAGTACACTAGTTGATTTTTGATGGAATTACGTTTTTGGTATTAAGGAAAATAAGGGGTAGATAAATGATAATACTTTTACTTTTGTAGTGCTAAATGATAACAATTTATTAAATACTTTACTAAGAAAGGAATGAGCGACAATACTCTCTTTCGCTCATACTTGGCCGTGTAATCCTCTCTCAGCATCAGGACAGATTATTTGGGATTTAATTCCTGCTGCTGTTATTTGGATTCTTAGGAGAGAAAGTAATTATCATACGTTTGAAGACAATTAAGTTTCAAGATTGATAATGAACTTGTCAATGTTGTTAAAACTTTTGTTCTGTCTTGGGCTAGTGCGTATGGGAAGAGAGTGTGCACCTCAACTTCTCTTACACTGTGAACAATTGGGATTATGTCTTTTTTTGTCTACCATTGGTAGACTTTGTAAATTATTTATCCGATAAATTTCTCTCTTCTCATCAAAAAAAAATTAATTAATTAATTAATTAAAAGAAAATCACGAAGGAAGAAAACAATTCATCGTATCTGAATAAAATTTTTGTCAGAACTAGTGATAAAATTAAATATAACGGTAGGTTTTGTCGTATCCCAATATCTAATTAGTTACATTGCCACGTTTCGTTATAAACAGTTAAATTCTCGATTTTGTTTTCTGTCTATTCTTTGGAGCAATGCGTATAAAATCCCGAGAATAGACGGAAATATTAAAATATATTTTATTGTTCCTAATCAGTTCATTTTTCTAACCCTCTTTTTTTTTTTTTTTTTTTTTTTGGCTTTAAACATGTACAAACCCGTGGATCTCAGGCATACCATACGAAGTCTCCCCAAACCCGTGGATCTCAGGCATACCCCCAAGAACATCAGCAGAACTGATACCTATGTTCTGATCCACAACTTACGTTTTTTATCTCATTAACCTGCCAGAAAAAATCGTCACTCAAGGTCAAATGATTCACAAATTCCCAAACAAGGTTAAACAATAACCACATTACTTCTAAGAGCAAGTACTATGTTTACTTTAAAGGTAATAATACCTGGAGAATAAATCGGCCGGGAAGATGATGCAGAGTAGTAACATTCTTAGGAAGAGCACCGAAAACGCCGCCACCACAAGATAGTTTCATATCAGATGACAAAAACTTATCTATGATGAGATTCCCTTTCTCAGCAACAGTAAGATCATCAAAACCAGGATTTGAGTTTTTCAACTCAGAAATACATGAACTCAACCACTTTGCTGTTAATTTCAATCCAATATTCCCAAGAAAACTATCAAGCGAAGTTCCAGAACAACTTTCCATAGAGGAGGAAAGAGAGAGAATCGTCTCTGCAACTGAATCTTGAGAAGAATGATCTCGATTTTGCACTCGGCAGGGTATTGGAGGAGAGAAAAATAGGGTGTATTGAAAAAGTTCTGGATATTTTACTTTGGGATGATGAATATTATTGGTTCAACCGCAGAAACTTATACTGTATATAGCTCTAGAGGTCTAATCAAACAAGGAAACACAACTTAATAAAGAAACCAACTATAGGCAAGAAAACAAAAACACTAAGTTATAGAAAGAGTATAGTGTTGGAGAAAATGAGTTTTAATTAAAAGGTTTTTATGGTCTTGGTGTGGTTTGATCTAATGACCTAAGGGTCTAAGGATATTCACTCATTTTTGGGTGAATGAAGTGGAACCTTTAGTCCCACATGTTCAAGTACCTTTTCCACACCGAAAAATTCTTCTTTTATTCTAGGGTTTCTCCATATGTTTTTACCTCCATCCGCTCGACTATATTTGTTTAGTCTTTGAGTTCCCAGAAGAGAGGGTAATTTAGCGTTGTGCTAACTCAAGTTTTATCGGACAGTCTTATCTCATTTTTGGACACATCTTTCAAGTACCTTTTGAGGGGTTTAGCATTACTCAACTTTGAGTTCGAGTATACCTAACTCAAGTTTTATCGGAACTAATGTGTTTTAATTACTCAACTCGGACAACTAGTTGAACCTGTGATTCTGCCCTCGATAAGTTATTTCGGTAGAGTTGTTTCGCATTAGTTCTTTACATATTATTTTGATACATCTAACGTGTTGTTCATTGTTGCGAGATTCCAACATATAGTTTAGGCATTAGTATGCGGCAGACCACTTTCTAATCCCGTCTAAAATTTGGGACTATCGAACTTCGTATTTAGCTTCTACGTCTTTTTCAAACTTTCGCATCAGTTCACAGGTTGTAGATGTAGAAAATCCTACCACTACATCCAAAGAATCTCAAAACATGCATAAAGAAGTCAACAAAGAAGAGAGGTATAAGAACACAAGATATACGTGGTTCGGCATGATTACCTACGTCCACGGTGTGAAAGGATGATTTTATTACTTGTTTCACGACTACAAGTTATGTGTTTTCTCTCTATCTCTTGGTATGCTCTCTTCCCTCACTTCTCACTTACCTCTCTAGCTCTCTACATGATTCATATTTATAGCTATAAAATGGTGATACAACGATATTACAGTGTTGGGCCTAATACAGCTTCCTTGATGTTCTTCTCGGGTGTCTTCCCGATGCCTTACCCGATCTTCCCCTCTGCTCGAGCCGAAGCATTTGGCCGAGTGGTAACGTCATCCGATATCGCTTGTTAGGTGGAGGTGATCGACGTCGCTTTTTAGATTCTTGGCCGAGTCCTACTTTGACCGAGTTTTCCTTATCTCTTCACCAACTCGTCGATTGCATTAATTGCCCTCGAACTCGACGAGCATCACATCGAACTTTTTCTCCATCATGTCGGCCTTTCGAGCCGTCTCTGTTCCTCTTTCCTCGTGCCCAGACACAGTGCGGTGATTCGATGCTTCTTCTAGTATTCGTCTCGCCCGGTACGCCCTTGGTCAGGATGGTTCCACCTGGCTCCATGGATTATTTACACCTACATTTATGCCCCTTCTTCCACTCGTGTGATCGACACGTGGGGAAGAAACCGCCTCGTCTTCCCACGTCCTCGGTCATGCCGGGTTTTCCGCCATGTTGTTCCCCACTTCCTTCGTGCGTTGCAACCGGTTTACCTTCCTCGTCGGTTACCATCGGAGGGGTTTATAAACCTGACTCTAAAACCTCATTCCCTCTTTACTTTTCCTTTACCATTTTCCTCCCTCTCTCCGTTCTCTGTCTGCTTCTCCTTCATTGTCATCAGTTATTTTTTCCACAGGTTTCTTTCCTTTCTTCTCCATCATTCTGCATCTTCCTAGTTTCCGTCACCGCTTCAACTTCCGATTCTGGCTGTATTTTTGCCCCTCCTCTCGTTTCTTCTACTAACTCTCATGGCGTCTTCAACTCCTTCGATGACGGAAAAAGGTGCGTGAGTTATGTGTTTTCTGATGAAGACGGCGTATCACATGATTCCCTGTTTGTTATAGGGAGTCCCTCCAAGTATGATTATCGTGCTCTAGATTCTATCTTTCCTGATAATCCTTCTTCGTTTTGTTGTAGGGATGACAAGAGGACTGTTAAGGACTTGTCGGATGAGCAATTCGTTCAACAGTTAAAAGATGAGTTCGACCTCCATGGGTATGACGTCAGGCTCTTGTCAGGCCAAAAAGGTGTTCTGAAAAAAGATGATGTTTTGAGATTTCCTCATTCGGCCGAGGCGACCATTGTCACCGGGGCCGCTAGAGCTCCTGGTGTGTTTCCCTTTGTATGATCCTAGCCGCCCATTCTGGTACGAGGCCCTTTCTAAGATTCGCCCGTCCCGCGCCTTGGCTCAGTGGAATGGCAACACTTTCCGTATTCTGTCCGAGTGGGAGAGGCGTAGCCGAGGCGAGTGTGCTCCTACGACTTGGTCTACTTACGATCCTTCCCAAGCGAGCGACTATACTCCCGCCCGATTTTGCTTGATAATTATCGGAGCGGGACCACTACCAATGGCGATCTTGTCGGTTTTTCTGCCACCCTCATCGCCATAAGACTCTTCCCGAAGGTGTCGGGAGACTTCTGGCTGGATGAGGATCCCGAGGGAAGAGTTCCAATAAGCATGCCCGTCATACTAATGACGCGGCTTGGGATCGGTTCCATTGGCTATTTCCGGCCCTCTTCTGAGTGGCAAATTTCCTCCTCCGGCCGAGTTTTATCCTTTCTGGGTGGTCAATATCGATCGGGTAAGTGTATTTCCCTGTCTTTCTAGCTTGATCGATTGGCTCGGGCGACTCGTGGGGTGATGTTTTAATTTTGGTATTTTTCAGGCTAAGTCCCAGGGTGTTCCTTCTGAGCCTCTTGTTCATCGTAAGAGAGATAGAATTGCAGTAGCCGAGGAGGAGACAGGGAAGGTAACAAATATACTCATTTTTTATTTGACGTACATGTACGTGCCCCTATTTGTTGCCTTGCATGGTTCTGACATCGGCTCATGTGCAGAAGCTGAGGGTTGACAAGGATGGTGGTGCTTCGGCGAGGGACGGTGAGGATCCCGATGATCGGCTGCCTTTATCACATTTCCTGAGGAAGTCGCCTCAGAAGTCTTCTGATATTTCATATACCCTTGTAGGTGGAAATCCCAAAGGGAGGGGCAAGGAACTCAAGGATGATGTACCTGCCCCAGAGGAGACTGTGCCCCGGGAGGTAACTAATGAAGGGATTGTTCCCCCCCCATGGCGTTGTGTATCTCGTGTCTGATGGTGATGATGATGACGGTCTTTTTGATGAGGAGGATGACATCGTCGGTAATGAAGACGAGTCGGGACAGGCGGAGAAGTCGGGTGGTGGTGGAAATCTTGTGAGCAATCGTGATGTAGATAATGTTGATGTCGGAGGCGAGTTGCCGGAGCCTCTTTCTTCCGTGGTTCCTAATTCAGGCAGCAGTACCTCCTTCACTGTTTCGACTCCTATGTGCAACTCTCTTGGGGACCTTATTTCTCCGGATTTTGCCTCTCTGTCCGATGAGGAGAAGATCAATGTTGTTTCATTGTATGAAGCTGGTCTGAAAAGTACCTTTGATCTGCTGGTGAGTTGAGTTGTTCGGAAGACGCCCTCGTGTTTTGTGTTATGTGCTGACCATGATGGTGTTTGTAGGATATCAACCGCTCGTTGTTGAATGCTGCCATCCAACGCAGGGAGGTCGCCGAGAGGGAGGGTCTTCGTCTCTTGTTACAGCAGGAACGTGAACGATCTCGGAAGTTGGAGAAGGAGTTGGCCGAGGCCCAAGGTATTTATTTTACTTTCAACTAGTTATGATTGATCTTGTAGTGCCAATATCCTGAGCTTAGTACTCCCTGCCTAGCCGAATCTTCTAGTGCGGAGGCCGACGCTGCCACGAGGTGTCGTTTGTTGAAAAGGGAAGTGAACATAGAACGGGATCACGTTTCGAACTTGCAACAGAGAATAGTTAACAAGGATGCTAAGATCGATCGTTTAGAGACCGATATTGAAGATCTTCAGTCCAAACTAAATCGCTACGAGACTTTTGATTATGTCCCCGAGGAAATTGACAATCTTAGGGCGAACTTAGCTCGGTTCCAAGGTATAGCCGCCGATAAAACATTGTTGGCCGACAACTTAGAGAGTCAATGTGGTCGGTTGAGACTTTCGAGTTCGAGATTTGCATGCGGATCGTCTCCCATCTTGGGGGAGAGGGATGCTTTGAGAAGTGTAGCCGAGAATCCCTTGAGAAGCTTAACGAATCCAAAAAGGTTTCTGAGGAGTTGGAGTGGGTTCGCTCTCAATTATCAGGTTTGCAGATAGCCCACTCCCGGCAGAGGGCCGAATGGAGTGATCACAAGAAGTCTTGCCCCACTAATGAATTTAACAAACAACGATATCTAGAGCTTTCTTCAAAGATGTCTTCTCTCGAGTGTAGCCTGCCCGAGTCAAGAGACCATTAGAGTAGTTACCCCTTTGTTGGAAGGTGGTGTGCCTCGTGTTGTGCTTTTCTTGTCATTGTCTTAGTGCTGTTATTGTGTGACCGACCGTCCTTGTTTTTTTTTTTTTTTTTTTGCCGAGCAAAAGAAGGCGGCATCGTTGGAAGAAGAGAATGCCCGATTGAAGGGAGGCTCAATTGCTCGAGCGGGTGGCCACCGCCGAAGCGGCGTCGGTGCGGGCTGGCACGAGATCTTGCTGGCCGAAAAGGCGAAGTTTAATGATGAACTCGTCTCGAAGGTTAAAGCCGGTGTGAAGGCAGTGCTTGATAAGAAGCGGGTCGATGCCGCTGCTAGGAAGGCGATTCCGGGGCCCGTTCCTTCTAAGGAGTGAACGTGTATTTTGCAGCGCTGCGTCGCTTTCTTACCCTTTCCCTTGGGTTGTAATCCGCTCGAACACCTTTAATTTCTTGCAAACTTTTTAATGGGGTGCTGCGTCGCCGATTTGGTTGTTTCTCTTGCTACCGACTCTATTATGCATGTTATTGTCCTTATTTATGTTAAGCTGACGATGTGTGGTTTATTTTCGTGACCTTGTTATGTATGCCTTCATGAATAGATAGGTTAGTCATAAATGCCGTTTCTGTCGAACACACTCAACAAGGAGGATCATTGGGCCCAATGCCATGTCCCGATTGAGGTATCTCATCACCGTCTTTCGAGATCTAGTGGAAGGGTAGTTGGTCTTCCCTAATTTCTATGGGATCGATATCCCAAGAAGTTATCGATTAATCTTCTTGGGCAAGTGATTTCGGCCACTTGCGAGGGGAGCAATGTTGTCTGCTCGACTGTCGAGTACTCATGCCTCGACAATCGGCCACTGGTTTCCAACCACCAGGGCCCTTGGACTACCTCGGCACTTGCACACCGCCATCGCCCCGAGTTCGAATAGTCCGTCTTAGTGTAAGTCGCCCCGGCACTTGCACAATGCCATCGCCCCGGGTTCGAAACGACCATTCAGACACACTTGTCATATTTCCAACCCCACGTGGCCATTCACGGAAATAAATGACAAGATATCATACCTGGTTTTATGGATGATATAGCTTTAGTCGCGTAGCATTCCACGGTCGTGTCTCAGGTGTTCCGTCCGGTTTTAGTATCTTGTATGCCCCTTCACCGACCTTCTCAACAATAGTGTAGGGTCCTCCCCATCGTGGTGCTAGTTTTCCGCCTTTTTTATCACGTTCATAACTGGGTAGATGCTTTAGTACCAACTGTCCTGGTTGAAATTCTCTGGGTCGGACCCGTTTGTTGTATTCTCGCTGGATTCTTCGTTGATAATTTTCCATTTTCTGCAAGGCCATCTCTCTTGTTTCTTCTAGATCGTCGAGTTTAGCCAGGATAAGATCTGCTGAGATGTTTCGCCTCCATGCTTCGGTCCTTGTGGTGGGTATCATCGCCTCTGTGGGAAGGATGGCTTCGGTCCCATATGTTAACATGAAAGGCGATAATCCGGTTGCCTCTCTGCGGGTTGTCCTATATGCCCACAAAACGTTGTAGAGTTCTTTGCACCATTCCCCATATTCCCCGTCGAGCTTCTTCTTCATGTTATCGGCGATAGTCTTGTTTGTGATCTCGGCCTGTCCATTGCTTTGGGGGTACAGGGGCGTAGACTTGCTCTTTAGGATGTTGTAAGTGTTGAATAGCAGGTCGATGTTCTTGCCTTGTAATTGTTTCCGTTGTCGAGACGATTGCTGCCGGAACTGCAAAGCGGCATATGATGTGTTCCCAGATGAATCGGAAAACATCTTTATCCCGTATGTGTTTCAATGGGGCGGCCTCAACCCACTTGGTAAAATAGTCGGTGGCTACAATTAAGTACTTCCTCTGTCCCGATCCGACGTGTAATGGTCCCACGATATCGGTCCCCCATTTAGCGAAGGGCCAGGGACTGATAACGGAGTTTAATGTTACTGCCGGTGCATGTATCTTCTTTCCAAATTTTTGGCATTCGTCGCAGACGAGGGCCATATGCTTCGCGTCCTCGTTCATGTATGGCCAGAAGTATCCCATGGTTTTAGCTCGTGCCGCTAGGCTACGACCCGAGCTGTGGTTTCCCGCAGCCCCATAGTGTAATTCGTTGAGGATCTTGTGCCCCTCCTCTTTACTCAGGCATCTTAGCAATGGCCCTAGATATGACTTTCTGTATAGGGTGTCGTCTCGAAGTTCGTACGCAGCGGCTTTGCTCTTGATCTTGTTGATCTCGGGTCGCCCCTTGGGCAACTTTCCTGTTTCGAGGTATTCGTGAATCGGTTTCCTCCAATCATCAGCCTGATATTGATCAGTAGTGGTTGCCGCGACATGTGCGCCGATATCCACGGTCTCAGGTACTGAAGGCATTAGGACCCTCATAACTATGATACCTTCAACGCTTGAATCTGTCAACATGGAAGCAATATATGCCAGGGCGTCCGAGTGGCGATTGTCCTTTCTACAGATATGTCGAAACTTGATGCTCGGTATCTGGCCGATGTAGAATTGGATGAGCTCCCAGTATTTCTGTAGTAGAGGGTCATGTATGGCGTATTGCCCGCTGATTTGTCGGACAACCAGCTGGGAGTCGCTCGTAAGCCGTACCTCTTGGATTCCCATCTCCACTATCAAGCGCAAAGCATGTACTACCGCCTCATATTCTGTGATATTGTTAGTTTCTTTAAACTCGAGCCTAAAGGAGTGGACCATCTTTTTCCCCTTTGGCGTCGTGAAGACCAATCCCAAGCCCGACCCATCTTTATTGGATGACCCATCCACGAAAACCTCCCATCGTGTCGGGCTGCATGACTCGAGCAGGTCGGACGGGTCTTCTCGGTCTTCCTTCATTCCGGGTATGTCTTCTACTTCGTCTTCGTCGCTGAGGGGGAAGTCTTCCAGGAAATCGGCCACTGCCTGTGCTTTTACCGCTTTTCTCATCTCGTAAACGATGTCGAACTGCTTTATTTGCGCACTCCACTTGAAGATCCGTCCCGACCTGGCTGCATTGTCGAGTACTGACTCTATGGAGGACTTTGTAAGCACCCGAATCTTGTGGGTTTGGAAATATGTCCGAAGCTTCTGTGTTGCAAACACTAGTGCTAATATTAGTTGCTCGATCCTGGTGTAGTTCCTCTCGGTTGGGCTCATGGTCTTGCTTATGAAATACACCGCTTTTCTTCCCCCGCGTTCTTGACTAGAACGGCGATGGCGTGACGGTTGCCCCAAGATATAGTGTTAGTATGTCCTCGGGCTCGGGTCTCTGTAACACCCAGGTAGACTCGCGAGATGTTGCTTGATTTTTGAAACGCTTCTTCACACTCCTCGGTCCATTTAAACTTCTCTCCTTTCGTAACGTCCCGAAGAAGTCCTTGCAATTGTCGGATGACCGAGAGATGAATCGCCCTAAAGCCGCCAAGTTCCCATTCAATCGTTGCACGTCTTTAACTTGATTACTGAGCGATGGCATTTCCACAACGGCTCGACTTTATCCGGGTCGGCCTCAATTCCTTTATCGGTGATTATGTATCCTAAAAACTTGCTCGAGGTGACCCAAAAGGTGCACTTGGCCGGATTTACCCTCATCTTGTATCTTCTCATGGTTTGAAATATGCCTCGAAGGTCGTCGATGTGGTTGTTGGCCACCTTGCTCTTGACCAACATATCGTCCACATATACCTCAATGGTGTCGTGTATTCTATCTTCGAACATGTCTTCCACCAACCTTTGATAGGTGGCGCCGGCATTTCTCAATCCAAATGGCATTTTGGTGTAGCAACACAATCCTCTCGGTGTGAAGAAGGATGTATGCTCTTGATCTTCGGGGGCCGAGGTATTTGATTATACCACGAGTATCCGTCCATGAGAGTTATCGCCTTATACCCGACAATGGATTCCACTAGCTAATCGATCTTTGGGGAGAGGGAAGTCATCCTTTGGGCACGCTTTGTTCAAGTCACTATAGTCGATGCATTCGAACGCCCCCATTTCTTTTAGGGACTATCACCATATTAGATATCCATTGTGGGTATTGGGCCTTTCGAATGATTCCTGCTGCGTACAACTTCTTCAATTCGGCCTCCACCGCCGGTTGTAACTCGGGTGCGATTCTTCTCATCTTTTGTCTGATAGGTTTGAACTTGGGGTCTATCCGTAGGTGGTGCGAGCAGACTTAGGGTCAATTCCTTCCATGTCGTGCATTTGCCAAGCAAATATATCCATGTGCTCCTTCAAAAGAGTTATCAACTGCTGAGATTGTTCGTTTGTTAAGAGAGACCCTATTTTCACTAATCTTGGCTCCTCCTCGGTGCCCAAATTGACTTGTCGGGTTGGTTCTAAGGCCGAGAAATTTTGCTTTGGTTCGCCGATTGTTGTCGGCTCCTGTGATTGCTATAAGGTTTCTTTCTCGCCGGCTTCAAAGGTAGCGATGGCTTGTGACATTACCCTTTCCAGCTCCTCTCCCGCCTTTATTTCCTTAGACTTGTTCTTTTCTTGTCGTTTCCTTGACCGCCTCTCCTCATTCTGGCTGGGACGTCTATCTTGCACGCACCGCCTTGCCGCTGGGGATCGCCTAGTACCTCTACCACTCCTCGATAAGATGGGAACCGCAATCTCTGATGATAGGCCGAGGCGACTCCTTTAATTCCCGCAAGCCAGGGCCGACCCAGAATCTCTTCGTATGGTGACACAACATTGACCACGCAAAAGGTGGTGAGTGTGTCAAGGAATCCCTCTCCGTCCGAGACTCGGAGGGTGACTTCTCCCTTTGGTACTGTCACTGTACCGTTGAAGCCGTAAATTCGATAGGTTGACGGGATCAGGATGTCATCGGACAACTCCATCCCTTGAAAGTGTCATAGAACAAGACTTCGACTAGCTGCCGTTGTCCATTAATATCTGCGGACGCCCCATTCCTCGATCAATAGGGTTATTACTAAGGGATCCCCGTGTGCTTGGCCGTTCAATGGGACGTCTTTCGCCGAGAAGGTGATAGGCTGCATCATCCATGGTTCCATGGGCAGGGTCTTGGCCACACTGCGAGGATTTCTTTGCCCGTCGATCCCTTTTATGAATTCTCGAGGTGATACCGGTTCCCAAGTCGTACCCCCGAGTTGCCGAGTGTGATATGGTGTTACATGCGGGCCGGGTGCCGCGATTAATTCTTATTTGGTGCCTTTGGGACGTCGGGTTGAGCAGGTGTCGGCGATGTCTTGACGAAATGCCGTAAATATCCATCTCGGATTAGGTGCTGGACGATGTCTTTCACTTCCCTACAATCGTTAGTTGAATGGCCGCGAATCGCTTGGTGATAATGGCGAACTCGGGTGGTTCCTTGTTCCGTCGAACCGATTCCCGAGTCTTGGGATATCGGATATCATTCCTCTTTTCGACTTCCTTGAATATCTCTTCTAATGGTGCATTTAACGGAGTATAAGACCTTGGCTCGTGGCGAGGCTTCTTTCCTTTCTCGACCCAAACTTTTTGTTTTCGCGCCACGATCTTTGGGTGCCGGCCTTTTCTCGGATCGTTTCGTGGCTTCTCGCGGGTGGCCTCTCTTTGTGGCACTTGTCTCTTGTATTCCTCTATCTTGCGCTCCTTCCTGAATCTCCTCTAGGGCGATGTAGTGCTCTTGCATCTTCCTATCTCTCTTAGTGTCTTAGGCTTCTCGGTGTACATTGCTACCCGGATGGGATCCGACTTCCTTAATGAATTCTCGAAACCGAATATCTCGTTGGTCGACGGCGCTTTCCCAATATCCGTACATAACTTTCTCCATCTGTCCGTTAAAGAGCGCAACGCTCCCCGAGTCTTCGTGCCGGGGTGAACAACTTATCGACTGGGGCCGAGCTATACTGTTATGCATGTAAGTTTAGAGAAAGGTTTCTACCAGGACTTCATAGCTCCCAATGGATTCATCGGGCAGGGTGTAGAACCAACTCTTTGCCTCGCCCTCCAAACTTGCTGGGAAAAATTTGCACATGACCACATCATGATTCTTCCACTGTAACAAGGACATGCCGTACATTTTGATGTGCTCTCTGCGTCGCCCGTGCCGTCAAACCTAGATGGGAAGATCGGCAACGTACACTTAGGTGGGAACGAGTCCGATCCAATTCCACGGTAAACGGCGTCTTCGGGCTTCGGCGATTATACGCTAACTTATCGTCCTCGTTGTCTCCGGTCGGTTTTTTGACCATCTCGCTCGAGCCGCTCGATTTTTTGTTTGGTTGTTGCGTCCATGCTTTCATTGGTCGCTTCTTCCTCGGTCGAAGAATCCTCGGCTGGCCCATACCCTTCTCTTGGCCGATTAGGGTCGGGTATGCGTTCTCGGTTTGGGGAGGGGGTGGGGTGTTCCTCGGCGGAGTGTGGTTGCTAGAAGCGCCTCGGCTCGATGATCCTCTCGACCCCGTTCTCCTGTTACGGAGTTGGTAATTTTCGTATTCTAAAGCTAGGTTTCTCCTTTGCAGTTCTCTCATTAGGTCTTCTTGCCTTCTTTGGCTTGCCAATATAGCGAGTAACATTGGGTCGGTGCTTTCATGACTAGAGTGGCCATTCACTTGGTGTCCTGTTGTGTTAGGGGGTGCGGTTGGGGGTCTCGTAGTGAGAACGACAGGGGGGACGATCGGAGCTACTGGATGATCGGCCGCCGCTTGGGGGACGATCGGAGCTATGGGGTCGTTGGCCGCTGCTGGGGGGATGTCCCGATTGTGGTCGCCCCTTGCCAAATGTACTCGCCTAAGCCTCTCAGCTTCTCGTTCTAGATCTCGCTGGTACTCTATCGGTTGTCTTTCTCTCCCTCGTTCCTCGTGTACTGTCTGCACTTCCTCCTCCTCCTCGGTATCCGATGCAGTTCTTCCATCTTCCATGTTGTCCTCATTCCTCGGCCCCATCTGGCTCGGGTTAATCCTCAACATCCCAGGTGGGAGATCGTCATCTCGGCCCAAATCGACCTCCTCGTCGACAGTAGTCATGCCTTTGATTAATGCCTGAGTCCCACTCTGGTTGTTTGACCGATGATCGTCGTGTCGGGAATCCGTGAGTCCTTCTTGTACGCTAGATCCCGCCGTGACCCGGTTTCATAGGATCCTACTCGTCCTGGAGGTGCTCGCCATTTCCTTCGATATCGTCTTCGTTCCTCAGCTCGCCCGCCCGTTCGTACCTACGTCAGCAAAGTACACAGCACTTACTTCAAACTGCTTTTGAAAAGGTTATGGATAGAGTACGGCAGTTCTGTAGTGCAAGGCGGGAAAAATTTATTATAGTACACTTCCATTTATGCTAGCGTGTTGGTCTCAACAGTCAAATTGTTTTGGCCGTAAAGGACAATCTTTGAAAAGTTGTGTGGACACATCGCTTTCAGTACTTTCCCTGTGCATTAATTACTACTTGTCCCAACATTCCTAACGCCATAAGTCATTAATCACCCGTACGTTAAATCGGAAGATTTCTTTCTTGGCGACGATGGATAGTAATGACAGCCCTCAATAGCCGCTGTGCTGATGACCTTCCTATACAAGTTGCCTAATTCCACTGGGACGGTTGAAACCGTAGGACTCCTACAGTTTTCTACTGATATTGTGAGGCTTCTAGTGTAGGATCACAATGAGACTCGCCCAACGAGCCGCTCACTACAATCCTCCCAGCCATGGTTTCCGAAAACTAAACTCAATGATTGTGAGCTAGTCTTGCTTCCACCATCATTGTGCTTTGTTCAATTTGCTAAAAAAGAAGGGTTTAAACGGCGAAACGAGCAAATGAAGACAAATGTAAATGGAGACAAATGTAACGATATCTATCCTTAAATCATGGAGGTGATCATTAGATGATAAATCTAGCAACCTAGGCGTTACGACCGTTAGAGTCTTTCATTTAGCATCAACTATCCTCAATAGATGTTGATAGGAGCTGTTGAATCTCTCTTTTAACGAGGTTTGAAACGATAGATGACGGCCAGCGAGATGGGATTTCCTTCTAGCTTCTACCAACATCGAAAGATGTTATTTCGGGAGCTCACGGATCTTCCAATAACTCGCTGAGGTGTTTTAAGCTAATAGCCTAGCTTTATGAAATAGTCTTGACGACTTTGTTTTAAACGAAAGACATGTTTTGCTAGGAAAACAAAGATAATAAACAAGAACACAAAGTGAACCTATATCAAACTCGATAAGATTTTTCTAGGAAAACAAAAATAGAAAACCAAAAGAGTTTCTCCCTTAGCGTCAACTAGCACACAAGGTGACTTAGGAGCTTGGATTTTCCTCTTTTGGTAACCGATTTCAAGGTATCCGAAGATGTTATACGTCCCCTTAGTCGGCGCCAGAATGTAGATGTAGAAAATCCTACCACTACATCCAAAGAATCTCAAAACATGCATAAAGAAGTCAACAAAGAAGAGAGGTAGAAGAACACAAGATATACGTGGTTCGGCATGATTACCTACGTCCACGGGGTGAAAGGATGATTTTATTACTTGTTTCACGACTACAAGTTATGTGTTTTCTCTCTATCTCTTGGTATGCTCTCTTCCCTCACTTCTCACTTACCTCTCTAGCTCTCTAGATGATTCATATTTATAGCTATAAAATGGTGATACAACGATATTACAGTGTTGGGCCTAATACAGCTTCCTTGATGTTCTTCTCGGGTGTCTTCCCGATGCCTTACCCGATCTTCCCCTCTGCTCGAGCCGAAGCATTTGGCCGAGTGGTAACGTCATCCGATATCGCTTGTTAGGTGGAGGTGATCGACGTCGCTTTTTAGATTCCTGGCCGAGTCCTACTTTGACCGAGTTTTCCTTATCTCTTCACCAACTCTGTCAGTGCATTAATTGCCCTCGAACTCGACGAGCATCACATCAGAACTTTTTCTCCATCATGTCGGCCTTTCGAGCTGTCTCTGTTCCTCTTTCCTCGTGCCCAGACCTGGTGCGGTGATTCAGTGCTTCTAGTATTCGTCTCGCCTGGTACGCCCTTGGTCAGGATGGTCCCACCTAGCTCCATGGATTATTTACACCTACACAGGTAAAGTAAAAATGCACAAGAAACATATTCCATCTTGTCTTTAACAGCAAAAAGAACTCGATAACCAGTTAACCACTTTCTCAATGGTGGTAACGTTGCGTATCTTACATTGTTCATTCTCTAGTTAGTTCGCATTCAACCAGATAAATTTTTCCCTCAAGGTAATAGGGGCAAATAACTATCATGACTCCTTTAGCAAAGGTATAATTCGTTTAGTTAGTTTTGGGCTTTTGAATCAGCATGTCATTTTCAAAGTGCTTTTTTTTTTTTTTTGTTGCTTTGCTTCTTTATTATCAAAAATGCTTTGCTTCTTTATTATCAACTAAAACTGCTTAAACATATATAATTTCTATTTGACCCCAAAATTAATTTATATTCATCAATTGCTCCATTTTTGGAATAACAAACAAATTCGACAAAGATTCTCTTCAACTTATTGTTCCGTAAAAAAACATTTCAAAAACACTCACATATCTTGTTCCAACAGTGAACAAGTTCATATTCCAAATAAGAAACCGAGATGTTGGTGGTCTCACATAAGTAAGCAAACGTCTTATTCTATTAAAGATAATCACTATCGAGCACATGAACAAATGGTACAACCATACTCAACGAAAAATAGATGTCTAACACAACCTGGAATTCAAACTCAAATGGATTGTGTGAAAGTTGATGAATGAAATGTATTTCATAATGTAAACTTAATACTTATCAACTAAATCAAATAAAAATAAGACATAATCCTTGTTGATGTCCCTAATAAGTTAAAAGAAAAAATCAGATGTTCATTGCTCTTTTGCATCTAACTTGAGACTTGTTTGTGGGTGTTGAATGCTGCAGTTTGCCCTCGAACATCCTTGTTGGTCAAACATTGGCAAAACAAGATATTCTGATGTAAGATTTTGCAAATGTTGGTAGAATAATTGATGAGAAAATTAAGTATATTATTAAGCATGCATTTAAGATGCATATACCACAGACTTAAATGAAGGGGCAAAGAAGAATATAAAGCTAATAACCATGTTCAAAGAAAACCAAATCATGTAATTAAGTACCCTGTTTCCTTGACTTTGTCTTTTGGTTGTTTTTCTTGAGTATTGACAAAGTCGTTAGTATGCATAGCTTTGCTCCTTTTTCCTTTA
Organism: Papaver armeniacum; assembly: GCA_023531295.1. Taxonomy (NCBI): domain Eukaryota; kingdom Viridiplantae; phylum Streptophyta; class Magnoliopsida; order Ranunculales; family Papaveraceae; genus Papaver; species Papaver armeniacum. Next base: position 115,276 of record JAJJWW010006204.1, on the reverse strand, counting down.
TGTGTTGCACATAGGTGGATCACCCAATATATCCCGCATACTTGGAAGGTCTTCCACTGTGTTTTCATGGCTTGTATTATTTTCATTTTGTGTTGCACTTGGACGGACTTTCGACATTGACTTGAGAGTCTTTTATCAATTTTTCAATATCTTCTAAAGCCTTTTGTAACACATGAACTGCGGCGTTGTATATTGGAAACCCTTTAATCAGCAATATTTATCGCACTTTGACAAAGTTTGCTATATCTAATTATGCTCGCATCCCGATTATCAGCTATAATTTCTTTATCTTGGTCGAATATCAGCTGCTCCAGTTTGGCATCTCTTGTCCACCGCTTTAGTACATACCGAGTTGGAAGATTCTGATATTCTCAACTACAAAACCTTCAAGATATGTCTACACAAATAACCCGCAAATTCATACACAAGCAAATGCATTGAGCGCTTATCAAAAGAATCAAAGACCACCGTCCAAATTTATGATCATGCCCAACTCTAGATAAATGGTAAGTGGATTTTGTTCCACTCATTTCAACCTTCTTATGATTATAAATGAAGCAATCTGTCAATTGTTCTTGGAATTTTTGAAAATAATCTTTGTGTATACTAAAGATGCATTTTCTTCGATACCCATTCGAACCTCAAACCGGTTTTGAATAATTTGTTCGTAATCCATATTATTTTCTCGCTTCGCCTTGCTACCACAATTAAACCGTATGACAAACTCACACAAAGGCAAATCTCTTTTTCGGAATATTTTGTAAAATATCCATTGCATTGTAAGTTCAGTGTTTCATACTCGACTAATATCGTTGGCTTAGACACCCCACTTCCCAGTGAGTCGGTGACCAAAAAACACTTTAAAAAGGGCATACACTTTTGCACAACTCAAAAAAGATTAGTGAAATTTTATAACCATGGATGGGAGGTCGCATTCAGTCTATTTTTCAAGGATTCTGCACGAGGGGGTAATGGAATGTCAGAGTTTTGACTGTTCTTATTATTGATTTTTTCTTCTTACACACTGTTATCTCATTTGGTTGTTCGAACTGTAATTAATCATGCACTTTCAGTTGTATTAAACCCTTTATTAACTTCAATCTAGTACTAAATTACATCTATAAACTTAATGGACAATAGGTACATTATTAGTTTGACTGATATATATAGCTAAGCATCTAGATTGTCGACATACAAGAGAATTCCTAGACCCTCCATGGATGGTTCAAGTCGGTGTTTCATGTGCAACTAGAGGTAACAGCAGAGAGAAAGGACTGATATAATAAATTGGGACTTCTGAAGATTAGTTAGTAGTCAAACCCACCGCACCTATGTGCACTTTTTGATTATTCTTAAACTAATCATCAGCTTAAATTAGTTAAATACGAATTAGTGCAAAAGCATATAAGTACTCCTAGTGCTCCTTTTTGCTAGTGACTATTTATAGTCAAGCTATAGCCAGGTAGCCATTGCTTGATAATTTGTAAAGATTTATAACCGTTAAACAATGCAATATATGCTACTTATAGATTTTGATATAACTAGATACAATCTGACAGAAGTCATGACCCTTTGCTAAATTCATGCGCAGGGCCATGTAATTAGGTCAGCTGTCTCTATTTGCCCACTGATTCAAAAAGTTCTCTTTAAGTAAGACTTGTGATCCAGGGTGACTATTCCTGGTTTATAACTTTATACTTCGACTAGAAGTCCATCAATTAAACTCTAAAATGTAAAAAGAGAAACTCTTTAGAAAACAGTAGGTCTCACCTATGTTGTAATAGTAGAGCGCCTTTGGGGCTTAAGAGCCAAAGGCGCACTAAGCGTGGGGCTGACGTCTGGCAAAAAAAGGTGCCCAGGCGCCAAAATAAGCCTGCGAGGTGAGTTTTCCAATTTTTCCGCGGCGCCTAGGCGCTAGGTTTGGCGCCTCGCCTCGCCTAGCGCCTAATACAACATAGGGTCTCACGCGAAAATGGTGTCAACCAGCAATCACCCAAAGCTACATGCTTAGACCACTGGTTTGATTATAGATTTGGACCTCAAATAGTATGTGATGTAATTCACTCTCTGAAATTTGTCCGTTCATTTTTATTTGTGCTGACAAAGTTTTTTTTTTCTTCTTTTGCCTCTCTTAAATTCTAATCTTGGCTGCACCACTGTCCGGAGGGCCCTTGAGCCTGGATTCATTTGGATCGAGTACAAGGCTAACTCACGATGATTTTAAGTTTCACATCAATGAGTCCAAAAGGCTCTTGTTCGGAGTTGTACTGATTTTTACGATGGAATGTGTTGAGATTATTAATCCCACATTGTTCGGGCAATCTAAGATCCTGCGGTTTATAATCTCTTAGAACCCCTCTACTTATTGTCAATTGCTTTTGAGTTGGATATCTGTATTTTAACATGGTATTAGAGCAGGCTAGCTTTTACGGTAATTACTGCGAGTCTGTGGAGCCCTTGTATCAAAACACACTGAATTTAAGAGTTTTCATTCAATCATCCATCAAAGATCGAAAATCGTCCTCAAAAAGGTAGAGTATTAAAAAAAAAAGCGCAACTTATGTAACGAATTCTCTCAATTCTGAGATAAACTATTCTTGCAACGCGTCCGATCAAGCTTATTCATTAAATAAAAATTGAATCATCAATGACTTTTGAGAATGAAATTATTGTGTACATGGATGGATTGGACCATCACTGTAGAAGAAGTATTAGATAAGGATGTAAGAGTCCTCCTACTGATGATCACGACGAGGAAACAAAAGAGATAAGAGAAAACAAGTTAGCCGATTTAAAAAAAAAAAAAAAATATGTTTCACATTTTTCTGATGACATGGATAACATCAAAAACCACTTTTTTCGCCACATTATTTGCCATGTCAAAACAGCTGTCAAGTAGCTTTTAAACGACTGGTCATATAGCATTTTCGGTCCACGTGTTAGACCCAACGAGGCTACACGTGAGGGGGCGTGTTGAGATTATTAGTCTCACATTATTTGGGCAATCTAAGATCTTGCGGTTTATAATCTATGGCCCTTCCACTCATTGCCAATTAGTTTTGAGTTGGATGCCCGTATTCTAACCGAATATATTGTTGTTTATGTTACCGTCTATATCCTCTTCAAGAATTCATCATATTCGACTAATATGACCCTTGTTCACAGTGCCGAGTACACTCTACGAATGAAAACTTTAGGAGGAGATCCCAACTTTGGTGGTAATGGAATGTCAGAGTTTTGACTACTTTTGTTTATTCTGTTTTCTTCTTTTCATTTGAATTTGCAACTAGAAAGCCTAACAAAACTTGCACTTCCATCGGTGAACCCTAACTAGAGTACTGAATTATCTCTATAAACTTAATAGACAATAGCCAACTTTAGCACTGATTAAATTATTATCAGAACCCCTTCAATTTACCAAAACGTTAATTACAAGATTAGTTATTTATGATATTTTCTTAAGAGTACACGACCTTTTGTCATCGGATTCATTATTATGGAACTGTATGACCTTATTGTTTAATGAATTTAATTAAAAGTTAATCCCACTTGACAATCGCACAACCATTCGTGCACTATAATATAATAGTGTTATCAACTAACATATACAAACGAAAATGGCATCATTCGCAAAGCATTTGTCAACAAACAAACCCTTTTTAGACCAAGTTTAAGAAATCGAACAACAATACCAATCGCCGACAATATTGTGCATGAAAATAGGACTACGAGACAACATACCAGATCAACATCAAGAGTCACCAACATGGTGGTTGATTATAATACTAAGAGATTTTTTGCGAAGAACACTGCATTTTATTCGATGAAAAGAAGGGAATATGGTCCTTTCAGTACGCATAATATAGCATAATTTTGTGTATGTCACTTACTCCTTTAACGCTGGATTACCGTCTACATTCGGGAATTCATTGTCTGGTACTGGTACAATGAAGTCCATTACTCCTCCTTTTTTTTCTGCGTGAATGAGTGGGCGAAAATTCTTTTCTCACTAGTAGGAGTAAGACTGTTGATGAAATTTTGACAACCTTTTCCTCCCTATAGATAGGGATCGGAGGTGGGACTTCACTAAAGAATCTTGGCGATACAGTATCGGGTCCAAGTTGGTTGGACCAACTCCAAGAGCGGGTCCGGTGGAATGAGTTGTTCGGTAGGGCGGGGTCATACCCATCCTTCTCCGAGAAAGAAAAAGGAAAAAAAAAAATCAGCAGTCATGAGAAGGCGCTTAGTACCTGAAAATGATTTATATCCTGTCCCGAGCAGAGAGTATGAGTGATGGGGGTGGGACCCATACTAAACCCACCCCGCTAAACCACCAGGCCAAGGGGACCACTCTCTCATTCTCACTCGGTCCCGCGGTGTGTCTATCACTTCCGCTTACTACCACAGTCATCTTATCATAAGTTTTAAAACAAGAGCATTTCCAATAAAATTTGGATTTCTAAAAATATTGACTAGAGTTTCTAAAAAGCCTATACTCTTTTAGAGATATGGATACAGGTATCACCCGAAACAAGGTATTGAAAGCGTGAAGCGTTTTTCATTTTTAGGAAGCGATGCGTATATCGAAGCGTGAAGCGTCGCTTCATGGTTGATGTTTGAAGCGGATGTTTTGTTATAAATAAATTAGTCGTAACTAGTAATTATAAATTTATTAGGAAGATAACATCTATATAAATTTTATACAAGTCTAATTATTATGAAAAACAAAGCGTGTGAACATCAATTCAACCTTCTCCATGCGAGTGGGAGGTGGGGTGTTTGATTCCCCTTAAAACATTCATATTTTTCTTTTAAAAGCTTTAAAAATTAGGCGGGAAAGGAGTTGACTAAGTCAAAAGCGCACTTCACATAACCGCTTGGAGCGAAATGTGAAATTTGAAGCGAAGCGTATGCTCCGAAGCGTGAAGCGTACGCTTCATGAAAGATACGCTTCACATGACCGCTTCAGAGCGAAATGCTAAAATTTGAAGCGAAACATACGCTCCGAAGCGTGAAGCGTACGCTTTTAAAAACCATGACCCGAAATACTTGTCAAACTAAAAATTCTATATTTAAGGGGATGAATGTAATAATTTGAGAGTTACAATAATAGCTCTCGGGGAACCACTCAACCGTGTTATTTAACAGTTTTAATGAAAAGCTAGTAAGCTATATGTGTGTCTTCCAAACTTGTTTAGAATCGAATATACAAGTTTTAGCCTTTTAGGTGTCCCTAGGGGTAGGTTTGGGCAATCGAGGAAACATAGGTCATAGTTGGAGCAGTCAAACCCAATACAAATGGACACTTTTTGAAAAAAAAAAATAAAAAAATTTATTTTTTTTATTTTCTGGGAAGCATGGGCACTTTTTAATGTTCTTGAGCTAATCATCATTCTTTACTAATTAACTATCAAGTAGTGCGTAGAGCATAATGCCATTATGCTAATGATCCTTGTACTCGTAACTATTTATAGTCAAGCTACAGCTAGGCCACTACTGCATTTATTTCCTTGATCGCATATAAATCAGATGATACTAGTAATTAAATTGACAATTATGCACAATCATGTAATTTCTAATCAAATATTTGTCGCTTACTTATGTTATTGGACTACAATGGTAAAAGGTATTGGATATTAACGATCAGAGTTCAAAAAAAATTAAAATTTTATCGATAAGAAAATAAGCAATATTTCTCGATTTAAGTGTTAATATCATCAGATTTAGGGTGGTGTAAGACTGTAATATCCAGTTTTCATATTGATAATAAACGGTATACATTTCGACAAATAAGTACAAACAATGAATAAAGCATTAGAACAAATCTTCTTAGTAATTCTCACATTATTTACGTTCATTTTTCTATCTGTTGCCTAAGATTTAGATTTCATTATGTTCCTTTGGTTATAAATCTCGTTTTAGGTTTGGAAGTTTTATAGGTTAGAAGATTAGATTTTTTGGGTTAGGAGTTTGCAGTGTAGGAACATGATTCTCTATGGGAAATAACAACTACAACAACAATATGAAAACAAGTTAAACTTTAGCCACGGAATCAAGAGTACATCAAACAATATGAATTTTAAGATCATTAACAAGTTTGTCAACATAAGTTGTTACCAAGACTTCAGTGCCGACCTGCCCGATCATGACCTATTACCACCGATTCAAGAAATTTGTGCTACTTTCATTTTAGTTTATATTACTCGGATTATTTAGATTCTTACCTTGTTTTGCAAGGTGTTAAAAAGTTGTGGTTGGATCATACGATCCACTGCTTCTTTTGATGATGACATAAATATGTTTGGTTTAGTCTTAAACAAAACAAACTTGGCCCGGTGATATGGTAGTAATATTGTTTGTATTGATAAGAGGTTTGGTCAAGAATTAGGGTATATCTTTAAGCTCTGATGATCGTATTTTTATTCTTGTTAACTACGTAACGATTCAGAACTCGAATTGGCTTATATTTTAATGAATTTCTGAGGTTGTCTCTTTTATGAAAAAAGAAATGAATAAAAGAGAAAATTTCATGGATTTGTGATAAGAAACATGATTATCTGGGAGCCGGTTGGCAACTAAAGACCATTATCTGCCAATAAGTGTGAAATTATATCCTTACCGCCAATTCCTTATTTTATTTTTTTTTGTAAGTTGTTTTCTATCAAGTGAAGCTTTACTTATTCTTTTGAATTTTGTGTCAAATTCTCTTGTACACCTAAGAAAATACACTAGCTAATTACTATTTTATTTCACTTATGTATTTTAGTTTTAAATTTTGAAGCATAAGTTGATTTTCGATGGAATCACTAGCTTTTTCGGTTTTAAGGAAAATAAAGGGGGGATAGATGATAATTTTTTTAGTCCTAAATAATTTATTTTATTAAATAATAGAGAGATTACTTTAACCATTACTAAAAAGAAATTAAAAAAAAATATCACGAATAAAATAAATAAATATGACTCGTGGAGGATAAATACTATTATCGCCTCCGAACAAATTTTTTTGGCAGAACTTAACGACAAAATTAAATGTAATGATAGATTTTGTCGTATCGAAATACTCGTGTAGGATCTACAGTATTTGTCATCTCCGAACAAATTTTCTAGCAGAACTCAACGACAAAATTAATTGTAACGGTAGATTTTGTCATATCGAAATACCTAATCAATCATCTTTCCACTTTCCTTTATAAGCAGTTAAATTCTTATTTTTTGTCTATGTTCTTGGAACACTGCAGATAAAATCTAGAGGAAAATCTTTCTGATCCCCAATCAATTATCTTAACACGTTTTGTAATATGTACTGAAATTTCTATTTTACCGTTTCTTGTCTATTCTCCGGAAACAATACATTACAATCATAGAATTTATTATCATAATGTCATTTTACTATAAATATTTGTACCCTTCACATAACATAATGATTTGACTACTGGCATTATTATTCAAAGCAAAATAATTTTTTTTTTTGAAGCATGCATTTATTGGTAAGAGATTATGTTACAATCTGTGTGGGTATGTGGTATCCATTGAATCATGAAATAAAATTTGACTAATAAAAACCGGGTTTGCCTGGTCCCATATTTTGGTTGATAAGTTTCCTAATTGGCTTCCATCTGCATGATTGATAAAATTTGACTAATAAAAAGCAAAATAATGTGTAAAGTCCCTTTCCATCAAAAAAAAAAGAGATCAAAATGATTTTTATTATTCTTAAATGCCAGAACTAAATCATCTCAAATATATTTGTCCTCCACTAAATTATATTAGGTGCGTAATTCCCTTCTTATTCTTGTTTTATTTCCCGGTGTAGATGTGAAGAATAGAGCGCGAAAAGAATAAACAAAACTATTTTAAAGATGAGAAATTTTATTTATCCTCAGCAAATATTTACATTAAACAAAAACCATAAATGCAATTGTAATTATTTGGTAAGGTCTTATTTTGCGATTAACTACTCTGTTGCACAATCATCTCTAGGTAACTGTGCTCAACGCAACGCCACTTGCACACGAGATTGCATGAACAGTGACACTTATCTAAAATCCTAATTTATCAGATGGTTGATCCGTCGAGGTGAATCCATAATCCAACCGGTGATTTACGTTGCAAATAGCAAACATTTTGCATAATTTCTACCGGATCCTACCAGTATGACCGAAGCATCTGTGGAGAAAAGCTACTACTTAAAGTAGGATTCCATGGAATAGTACTATAATTAGTACCAGTTCCATTAAAATACTGGTATTGCTGCTCATTGAAGCTTTGAGAATGCTGAAGATATTGTTGATCATAACCATTATAACATACCCCTCCGCCACCTTCTTGAAACGTATTAGTTTCATACATCCGTTCCTGTAAATTCTTCATTAGTTAGATCATGCATCTTAACTATTTGACATTAAAATTAACCAATTTAATCTAGAGAAGATTATACCCAGAAATCTTCATCTTCTCTTGGAATCTCAAAAGAAGGTTCATCGTGTCGAGCGAATCTGCCACGTATTCTTGGACGACTGTCGGCTAAAGTTTTTCGACATGCATACTGCAGAGAAAAAAAAATACACAGAAGATCGAAAAGTTGCTTAGATTTAATCATTAGAAAGTTATGTATTTTGAGTAATTTTGTTTCTGAGTTTGCATTTACCTTGATTGTTTTGTTGAAGTTTCTTTGAGTACGTTTGTTTCTGTATCTATCAATCTTGTGTTTTTTCTCTTCAGCAGTGTAAGGTTTTGCTTTGAAATGAGCTTCATCCACCAATGAACAATTCTCAGTAGCAGATAATGGACTTGATGAGTACCCATTACTTGAATCCACTCTCTGAAAATTCAAATGGAAACAAAATACAAAATCAGAATCTTGTCGCATTTGGAAAGGAAATAAAAAACAGAGGTAGAAACAGAGAGTTAATGACCTCTAAATCACCAGTGCTAGAGACTTTTCTGATCATGGGTTCATAAAATGCAGGAAAATGGGGTACTTCCATTAAAGGGTTGAATCCTGGTTGGAAGAAACCATTTTGTTTTTGATCAAGAGAATGACTACTAAAACTCCTCTGCATCATCATTTTCTCATCAGAATTGATGAAACTGGTGGTATCAAGATGAGGAAGACCAGCAGTAGTAAAACGATCTTCTAACTTGATTCCAGACAGCGAATTATCATTCAATCCTGATATAAACCCATTTTCAGGATAACAACCAGAGTTGTTATCAGGTAATGATGAAAGGAATTGAGAATGAGTTTCATTTTGAAGCGACAGATTGTCAAGTTCATGACTTGGTGGAGATAAATCATCAAACGGGTTCACTGGAATCGAATCATTACTCTGATTCTCATTTGATGAGACTGAATTGGTATTGAGAATATTATCAAGACCAGGTACTGGTGAATTCTCAAATGGAAAAACTGGTTCATCAATCCAAAACTGCAAATCAAAATCATCACCGTTCAAGAACTCATCGTCAAATGACATTGTTGAGACTTGAGAGCACACTGTGATGATGGAGCTGAACAATGTTGACAATGAAGAAGAAGAAAATTTTGATTTTGATTTCTACTTCTTAATTTCTTGAATATATGAATTTAATAGAGTTTGTTTTTCTCACACTCACTCACTCCACTTTTCTCACACTACTGTGAGTGTTTGCAATTTGGCTTTGCTGAAATTGTGACGTGGGACTGATTTGTTAGGGTTGAGTTGCCAAACAAGAAAAACTAACTGACAAAATCAAACTAATTTTGAGTAGTAATCCTCTACTAGGAGGATCAAAGTAAAAAGCAAAATGACATATTTTTTTTTACAAGGGGTTGAAGGAGGCTTGTATTTATACACGTGATAAAAAGATTCTTCAACGGCAATATAAAAATTTTGGTCGCCCACTTCCACAAAAATAGGGTGTATAGTATGGGGTCCTTTAATGTAAAGTGCAAAGTAAGTGGTCAAGTCAACTATGAATCAAATTGGTGTTGGTAATTTTGATCAATGATTGGTTGTTTATTTTATGAATTTTGATGGGAAAAAGCCAAAAAGGTGAGATTTGTTACTAGTTGCCTAGTTGGTTTCATACTGATCAGAGGTAGTAGGTAGCTAGGTGCTTACAATTTGCTCGGTTGATACTTTCTTCGGCTATTTGGCTATTTTTATATGACAAATAGTGAATTTGGAAGAATTTCCTCCCACTGTTGTCATGGTTGTTGTTTTTTTATTTTATTTTATTTTGGACAAAAAAGAATTAGAAAAAAATTTGGGTTAAAGCCCAAAGCTTATAATGGAAGTTTGAATCTGAAAGAGGCTTATCTACAAGCCCAAATAATTAGAAAAGAAAGAGAAAGAAAGAGAAAAATTCCTCCGTCCCGATGCTGACGAGTTTTAAAATCAGGTCGTTGATATCATCCCACGACTTTATCACTGTGCACCGCGACATTTTCATGGTTGTTTTTACTTATTAGTCGGTTTAAATAGATTGAATATATGAACTTCACTAAGGACATATTTCAAAACTAAAGCTTATGTGAAAAATAGGAAATCTTTTAGAACGCGAAATTGGGGGATATAAAAAGGAATTAGGGGATATTGATTACTTCTCCCAACCCATGGTGTGTGTTAAGGGGTGATTTTTGGGTATGAAAATACTAAATACCCTTTGGTTAATTAAAAAACATTATGGAAATACCATACTACCCTTTCTACTAAAATAGTAAAATCAAAAAACCAAAACATATCCCCCATTCTCCCCAAATCAGTTCCGGCACTCTTAGGTTTTAAAAAAAAAAATTCTTCCATCTTCTTCTTCATCCGTTTTTCATCGTCGATTCAAAAATTTCTTCGTCGATTAACCTACCCGAATCATAAACAATGCCTCCACGAAAGAAACCAAATGCCCAATCGAACTCAACATCGATTGCTCAACAAAAACAGCGAAAAGACTTGCTAAGATTGCTCAAGAGCAAGAACACGAAGAAGCAACGTTATCTGACGATCAACTACTCAGAAATATGGCTTCTGTGAGAAGGTAAGTCATTTAAAACTGTTTAATTAGTGTTTCAATCGATTTGTAGCTATGGGTTTAGGTTAGAATCGCGAACCGATTCTATCAAACTTATGTAAGACGTTTGCATCTTGTTATTATATTATTTATCTGTGATCAAGTGAATTTAATTTACTTTGGTGTGTTTTTGTATGACCACAAGAACGCCTTCCGTGTTAGCCGCCATCAACAATCGGATGTATGGCCTTTGAAGCTTGGGTGTGACGCTGTTAAAGCAGTAGTCAAAGCATCTGGGTTGTATCCCGCGATAAAAAATTATGTGGCCACTGATACCGTCACACGAACCGCTTTTGGAGAGGTTTTGGGTGAAACTGATACCATGCATTTTCCTTTTGGCGAGATGACCATCATCCCTGAAGATGTCCAAAGGATAATAGGTCTTGAGGTTCTTGGGAAAGCCGTTAAGGTAGGAGATGACTCTAAGGACCTGGAATGGGACAAGATCTATGAGCTGACTAAAAATTTGTTTGGATGGGACAAGGAAACCACTTTGGCAAATATGTACAAGACAAGGCGTTCCCAGACAAAGACTATCACATTCGTCAAACTCGTTGAATTGTTTGGGAACACGAAGAACAAGGAATTGAATCCCGAACAAGTCCAGCAAACTGCCGTGGCTTATATGTTGTTCATCTTGGGCTCAGCTATATTCCCTGACGCCAATGGTAATAGGGTGCATATGAACCACCTACAATACTTGGATCCGTTGGAAAAGGTTCATGAGTATTCATGGGGCACTGTTTTCTTGGCATATTTTTTGGCAGAAATGCGTCGAGTTTCTAAGGCGAACGCCCGTCAATTTAATGGGAATTTCATTGTACTTCAGGTATAGTCAACTACTTATTTTTTGATTGTTGTCATTAAATTTGTTAGTTTCCAATTATTTATTTTCTTATACATTTCATTGGAACGATATTTTATTGGCGTAGGTGTGGGCTTATGAACACTTCACAAAATTGTTCATACGGTATAAAGGATTGAAGATTTTCACTGAATATCAAGAGAATAGTCCTCTAGGTCTGAAATACTACTTCGACAATACCCCAAGACCCAATAACAAAAAACGGTTATTAGCAATGATATTGGCTTTGAACTCGGTGTATGTCCAAGATGTTGTGTTTGATCCATATAGGAATGCCAGAGGAGTTCACTTGCAAAGGCGTGACAATGTTTCATTTTACAACGGACCGTTATTTCATCCAAAAGGATTTGTTATGCACAAACCTCTCCGTGTAATGCGCCAACTTGGGTACAAGCAGAAAGATCTCATGGATACATCTTATCAGAAATTCTCTCATGACTTTCCTCAATGCCAATCAAATGAGAACCATACTCTCGTGGTTTACGACCCAAAACCTATTCTTGTACATTGGAGTGAAAGGGAAGAAAAAGGACTTGTGTTGGATAGGGATGATTGGGAATTGGCTGAGAACAGTTATGAGAGTGAACCAGCGTTCCTAAGAGGCCATCGGAAGTTCACGCATCCTTATGTTGTACGCCCGGATATCGTAGTTATTCCTCCACCACCAGCACATCCCTCCACAACTCCGGAAACTGTACCCGCACTTGTACAGCTCGTTACGTTGTTGGTACGTACGTCTTGTTCATTTCCATTCTTTTAATCTATGTCTATGAACTTATACAATTGTACATACTAAGTACATGTTTAAAATTTCCTTAACAACGTCAGCGGATTGGAAATTTGTCAAAGTTCTTTAAGAAAAAGAACAAGAAAGGAGAGGTGCTGACACAGAAAGAAATGGAGAACGTCGAGCAAAAGATGGACAAAATTGAAGATCCGAAGGCAAAAGACTTGTGGGGCGAAAGGAAGAAGAGGGTACACAAGAAGCCAAGAACCGAGTGATCGTGTGTTTATTCTATAGTATTAGTTTGGTTTGAACAATCTAGTGTTGGTTTATGTTTGTTTGTGAGTCTTAAACAATGTGTTTGTTTGTGTGTCTTGTTAAACTCTTTGCTTGACTTGGTTTATGTTTGATTTGTTTTCGGATTGGAACCACATAACTTTGGAGTTTGTTCTTGTATACAATCTAGTATTTTTATTATATTTATTATTTTGATAAACTTGTGTCAAATTACCTCTTTTACAGAGTTTGAATGTGCCCAGATCACTTAAATTTCTAAGTTTTTCTTCATTACCGGCATTCTCGAGAACAGTAACAACAATGTTGGTCTCTAAATAACAGAGTTCCGGCATTTAACTGTGTTTGGATACTATGCCGGTTTTCTGTAATCTCCATGACAAATATGATTTTGACATTAAACCGTCATAGTAATGATGTTAATTTCAATGCCGGAAAGGTCATTGATTTATCTGGAAGTTTTTTCTGCATTTCCGGCATGGGTTTAAATGAAAGTCTACACCGGTACACAAGTTCCGGAGTTGTTAATGTAAAACACAACTATGCCGGCATGGGCATCAAAATATGATTTAATGTTTACAATTCAGACTTCCAAAAAAACAAAACGTTGCGTACTACTGAACCACATAAATCCAAATTACTCATCGTCGCCTCCACACGTAATGGGTTGCATCTTCTCCTCTTGGAGCGGTTTTATTGATAAGGCCAACGCATCCTAAAATTGGTGATTCTCCTCATACGATGCTATCCATCCCTTCCAGATATTGGGATCTAGACCCTTGTTTTTAATCATCCCACAGATAGGTGGCAATGGACAATTTTCTTTCAGTTTTAGAATAATGAAATGATTACCGTTCACGAACGCCAAAACAACTCTTCTCTTCTTAAGGGATCCTTCGCATTTTTGCCATTTTGGGGCAAATGTTACTTATACGGTGGGGGTAAAATAATGAACAACACATCTAAATGTATCCACCACTAGATGCCCACAAAGAGGCATTCTCGTCCAATATTCAGAAGGAAGAAATTTCTTCTGTTGCTCGGGCCCCAATACTTGAGCATGCATATCATCAAACCCCTCGCCTACACCAACCAATTGCTCATAAAAGATCCTCTTGTTCACAAGTTGTTCGGCCATCCTCATTCTAGCATATTGGCATGGTGTCATACCTCTACTAACCCCGTGTCAAAGATTCCTAATTGTTCAGTCACAGCATGATAGCCACAATTTCCATCTCCGTCGACATCATCCGTATATAAAATATACTCGCGAATAACCTCAGAAAGTTGGTCTATGTAAGATTGTATCTTGGTATGATAACTTTTAATTGTCCTACTTGTTCTGGGATGCTTATACATCTTCATATTACCCTTTTGTAACAATAATATATCCAAACCATCATCTGCAATCTCTACACTTGCAATGTCTTCGATATGTGATGGGAGTCCGTACTTCCTTGGCCTACCCCTTCCCCTTCGAACTAAAACTACGTCAACTTTGCTATCACTTTGGTTTGTCACCACCTTTGCCTCGTCACCTTGTTGTTCTTTGTCACTTGATGATGATACCTTTGGCGGCCTACCCCTTTTCCTTGGAACCTCCACTAGTTCGACTATGGGTATGGCTTCGGAATGCTCACCTTGTTGTTCTTTGTCACTTGATGATGATACCTTTGGCGGCCTACCCCTTTTCCTTGGAACCTCCGCTAGATCGACTATGGGTATGGCTTCGGAATGCTCACCTTGTTGTTCTTTGTCACTTGATGATGATACCTTTGGCGGCCTACCCCTTTTCCTTGGAACCTCCGCTAGATCGACTATGGGTATGGCTTCGGAATGCTCACCTTGTTGTTCTTTGTCACTTGATGTTGATACCTTTGGCGGCCTACCCCTCTTCTTTGGAACCTCCGATGAGTTGGCTTTTTGTGTGGATATGGATTCCTTCGTTTGTTGTTGACTTAGCGGTTCCTTCCTTGGTCTACCTCTTTTGTTTGGAACCTGCGCTTGCACGAACCTTTGTTCCGAAATCTCACATGCGGTTAGATCTCGTTTCTTACTTGCCGCGAGTTCTTCTTCACGTTGAGTCATTTTTTCAATTCTACCCTTTGTTTTTTCCTTTTTGTTTTAGTTTGTGGTCTACCTATTGGATCTCCCTTTCTTGGCTCTTCGCTTTGTGCGATCCATGGACGAGTAATTAGCCTTAGTTGGCTCAACAAGACTTGTCGGCTTACCGAGGTGCCACGTGAGTAAGCTTCAAAGAATTCCTTTGCTTCGTTCGTATCCCATGGAGATTTCCCTGATCTCCCGAGGGGGAGGGTCGAAAGATAGTTGCTTCCAAAACGGATCAATAACCTCAATAGGTATCAGTTCTTCATACTTCACAAGCATATGACGACACGGAATCCCCAATGAAGACATGTCGGGACAAATACACACATCAACTGGTTTTCCGTAATTTTTCTCATATTCCATTTGTCTCATCATATGTTTTATTGCCCAATGAGATACATTGAATTCTATTCCTTGGAAAAACTTACCATAACGAAGAAATTGAGTCATCCTTTCCATCGAGCTTTTCTCAAAAGCATCCTTGATCCTATTGATATCTTGCTTAAAGTATTGCTCCATTTCCTTGGTGACCGTAACCACATTTCCTTGACCGGACTGGATGAGATCTTTAAATCTCCCATGAGCGGCCTCAGCTGCACTAGTTGCTTCACTCTTGAAGTGTCTATACCGGTTTGTCCATGCACGCATAAATTTTTCCTTGAACTTATCCAACCATTGAGTCCGACAATACCAGACGGCAGTCGGATAAACTTTGTTACAATGGGCAATAAACTTCTCCAATATCTTTTCGTACATAACCTCGGTAAGAGACCAATAAACTTTCTCCCAATCTCTTAGAAATTCCAACAACTTCTTATGATTTTCCGCATGTTCTTTGTCCACTCGCTCCTTTATCTTGCCTCTCTCATCTTCTTCTTCTTTGGGGGATAGTTTGTTCTTTCGAACATCTTCCTCTAGTTGTACCATCATTCTCTTCTTAATATCCGCCTTTGCGGGTTCAAACAAGGCATGGCAAGTTTTTATGATATTTTGACGTATATGATATGTACATAAGAAATTTTGTGCGTCCGGGAAGACGTCGGATATTGCTTTCATTAATGCGTCATCGTTATCGGTTACGATGACCCTCGGAAGTTGATTTTCCCGGAAGAACAATTTCAATTGTCGTAATGCCCAATGATAATTATAGTCCCTCTCGTTTTCCATTAAGTACCAAGCCAATGTGAATGTTACCTTGTCCGAGGTTTGCCCCACGATGTTGAACAACGGCATATTGTATTTGTTTGTCTTGTAGGTGCAATTCATCAAAAGAACACCACAACATGTATTTGCCAATTGTGAGAGCAAAGGATGCGAAATGAATATTTGAAGGGGCTTCTCGTCCGACCCTCTTTTAATGATACGCGTGTAGTTGTGATCCCAAACTATCTTCTCAAATTCTTGCATAACACTCCTACCTTCCCATTCCACCCTTCTAATAGTTGCTTTTGCGGCATAAATTGTACGTAGAGAAGATACGTTAGTCTCATCCTTTTCCTTGAAGCCTTTGAGAATTTATCTCGGTTTGATAAGTGCTTTGGTCAATCTCTTTACATCCTCGAACTCGTCAGGTTTTAGCTTCGCAACTAAGGAGTGACCAACAAAATCTTTCGGATCCCGGTGGTTATGACAGCCACACAAAACCTCAAAATCCCAATTGTTCATGTCATTTAAACGGAATACAAGATTAAACGGGCAATTATTCTTCCTCGTACGAGTCTTGTATACCCTATTAGTCTTCTTTGGATATACATAATCCTTTCTCTTGTGGCTATTCTTCTCCTTGTATTTCCCACTTCTCTCGCAAGCCATCTCAAAACGCCTCTTCGAACCTTCGGTATTCCTCACCAACACACACATGTTCTTAAGAGCCGTCTCTGTAGCCCAAGCGATTGCTTCCTTTCGATCTGTTATTCCCTACATAAGAACAATTTCGCATTCATTAGAAGGTTCATTACTAGCAATCCATTAGTAAAGTTCAAGATACTAGGTGAAAAGTATTCTTTGGTCACATACCGGATGGATTTTATAGTATTCCGACGTATCCCGATAAAGCGGCTTTGCATTTGTTGGATCAATATATGTCACCACCTAAAGATCGAATGAAAATTAGTTCCAAACACAATTACAACACTATGCCGGAAACCCGTACCGGCATGCTCGACCATTGTTCCGGCGTAGTCTAAGTTAACCAAAACGGAAGACCAAATTTGAAACCTATTCCGGCATAAATGATTCATTAGAAAACAACGTCGGAAGCACGAGTGCCGGCATCCTCGTAATCTATTGTCCCAAGCCGGTACACAATTCCGGCATTGAAGATGTTTGATATTGAATGCCGGAATTTAGCTTTGGAAAACATTTATTTCTGCCTGTTTTTTTTTTTAGGTGCCGGCATTAAAAAGTTGTAACTGAACAACGCCGGTTTGAATGCCAGCATTATCGATATTGATGGTACCACACCGGTACCCAGTTCCGGCGTTGATATTTATTAAGTTTCAATGCCGGTTTTAGGTTTGGGATGGTACTGTTTCATGTATGTTTTTCATGCAGTACCAGCATGGTAACCTATCAATGCAACCATGCCGGTTGCATATTCCGAAGTATATTCCTTGGTAGGTAAAAAGGTTAACGGAGTACCGGCATAGTTGATTAGAAGAATGATATGCCGGGTCAATGTTCAAAATGGGGGATATCGGTCTACCGGCATGATCGTAGTATGAATACCATGCCGGTACCCTTACTAACGGCATGGTCATAGTTTGCATACCATGCCGGTAACTTGACTACCGGCATGGAATTCATACAACTACCATGCCGGCACCGAAGTTTTTCAGTTGAAAAAATGGCGGGTAAGAAAAAAAATCGATTTTTCGACATCTTAGCAGCTTTACATGTGTGTTGGGGATGCTAGTATGTTGTGAAAGTTTACTTTCTTGTGTTGGTTCTTCAAGAAACTCTCCATACTCGTCAAAATCATCATTCAAGGGTGTTGGCTCAACAAAGAGTTGCAATTGAGAGTTGTTATTGTTAGCTGAAGATTCAAGATATGCTCCTTATTGTAGTTGAGCTAAAGATTCAGCAGCAGCAATTCTCTCTTCACAATCATCCTCCATTTTTCCCAAAAAAATTTCTCTCTCAAATTATTTTTCCCTCCTTATACTCTCACCTCACTAACCCAAATTCAAATAAAACACACATTAATCATTTATAAAAAATCTTATGATTTTACTAATTATTATTAATCACTAATCCTGATTAGTGAGGGGTAGATTAGGTATTACGTAAAATACTTAGATAAGGGGTGACCCCGAATTGATATCTGGATCCAGTTTTTGTCCTTTTCTTATATCCCCAATTCCTTTTTATATCCCCCAATTTCACGTTCTTCATTTAGGCGTGGGTCTATTATGAATATCATTATTCAGCATAATCTGAATGTCGATTTTTGTGATGTTCAAATTCGATATCCATAAAAATAAATTGTTTACTTATTCATTTAAATTCTTACCCCAGTTATTTGTTTTTATATTTTCCGATTTGGTATGTCTGGGAAACTAACCAATGAGTGTTTAACTTCCCTTCCATGTAAAAATTGATGGCGACAATTTCCTTACACACGAATCATGCATGCTCAATAACTATAAAAAGAATAGTACATTGAAGAAAAGAAAAATTTTTAGTATGTATATGGAAAAGATGTTTTTTTTTTTTGAATTAAAAGGGAAAATTTTATAAAGAGAGAACTCAGTCACCAAGAGTGACCAAGCTGAAAAATTACAATGATGCTTGCATCAAAGCATCCCAATTACATAAAAGAGTAGACAAACTATAACTCTCAAAGATGTCAGTGTTTATTGTTCAATTGAACAACAAACACTTGACCTCAGTAATAATCTGTTCAATAGACTTCACCACATTATTATGTAGTCTATTATTACGCTCTTTCCAGATACACCGCCAGATTGCAAAAGGCAAATACCCCCACAATCTCTTAATTCTGCTCTTGCTTTTCTTGCTGCGCCACTCCCAAATTGTTCTTTTGACATCACTACAATGAACCCAAGTAATACCAAAACTTCTCAAGAAAAAATCCCATACTGAAGCTGTAATGTCACAATGAATGAATAGGTGAGCATTGGTTTCTGTATGAGAACCATAGAGCAAATAATCTGCATTTTGAATCATCCCTGCACTAAGCATGTAATCAAAAGTAGGAGCACCATCATAGCATAAAGTCCACACCAGAAAAGCCACTTTCAATGGAACTTTAGGATTCCAAAGCTGCTTATCAGGGAAAGCAAGAAGGCCATCTGTCTCAAGAGCACTATATGCATTAGCCACAGAAAATCCTTTCCCCTTTCCATAGATCCAATGTCTTTCATCTGTAGTAACCACTCCATTCAAACCCAGATCACTTGGATCACCAATAAATTCACAACCTCTAGCATCTCATTCTCATTCAGACTTCTTTCAAAATTCAGATCCCATGCTCCTTCAGAAGAGATCAAATCCTTAATGACTGCATTTTTCTTTTTAGACAGATGAAATAATGTAGGAAATAGAACATCCAGAGACTTCTCTCCCACCCAAACATCATTCCAAAAATAAATACTATTGCCATTACCAACTATCAAAGAAGTACCTGATTTAACAAAATCTTTGGATTTCAGAATACCAGCCCACAAACTGAAACAAACAGATTTGTTAGAGTGATTAGGAAATAAAGCTTCAGTAATTCCACCAAATTTCTGGTTAATAATCCTTCTCCACAAAGCAGATTTCTCACTCCCATATCTCCAAATCCATTTAGCATGCAAAGCCTTATTCACCAAATGCAACTTCTTTATACCAGCACCTCCTCTACTTTTTGGCAGAGTGACTCTGGTCCAAGAAACCCAACTTCTTTTCTTAACTGTAGTAGAAGAACCCCATAAGAAATTCCTTATGATTTTTTCCAATTCCTTGACAACACTGACTGGCATCTGAAACATTGAAAGATAATAAACAGTCAAGCTTGCTAGCACACTTTGAATCATAATAAGCCTCTGACCTTTTGAAAGATATCTCTTCTTCCAAGCACCTAGTCTTTTGTGAAATTTTTGAATAATATCATTCCAAACACTTTTACATTTAGACTTGCTGCCCAGAGGAATTCCCAAGTAGTTTAAAGGAAAATTTGTTGAGGAGCAACCAAACAAATCAGCACAAACCTCACCATTGTGCATTTGGCCAATACCCACAATTGTGCTTTTCCTATAGTTAACCTTTAGACCAGAAATAGTTTCAAAGGCTAATAAAATGCTTTTCAAATTGTTAATCTGAGATTTATCATCCTTAAGAAAGACAATTAAATCATCTGCAAATTACAAAAGATGATTTCTCTTTTTCAAATTATCAGTATGTACACTGAAGGGATGGATTTCTCATCGGTAGACATGAAGTACAATATGTTTTTATAAATTATTTTATGTCCGGATTAACTAAGTTGCTCTGTTGTATTTCTTTGGAACTGAAGTTGCTAGTTGGATTGTCGTACAATGATTTGATGCTAATCAATTATAATCATACATGTTCCATGCTAAGCTTCTAGGAGTCTGGCATATTTTTCAATTAAAATTACCAAATAAATTTGGTCAAAATGATTACGAGGGTATTCACAGTGCAGAAAGCCTTAATTTCTGGAAATTACTTACGGACATATTTTTTCATATGAAGATCGCTCAAAAGTAAATTGCAAAACTGAATTTGTATATGTTTTTCACATGCATCCAGAATAGTGGTTTTGAAATCAATCCTGAAATCATTCCCTATCCACCAAATCGGGTGATTCATGATTCCAAAAACCATAACTATCTTACTCCAGAAAGATTTTTAGTGGAGTAAGAAGGATGAGCACAAATGTGTATACTTCAAAAGCCAGGAAAGTTTTATGTAAACCTTTTGTTAGGTGGATTATGATTTAGAGACATAAAAACAAATAATTTTATCTGAGTTTGGAAGATCATCATGGAAACTACTTACTAACCCAGAATCCCTGTGTGACATGCATGGCTTTAAAAGCCAAATACTTCACAAAGTATGGACATCCTTTAGGTACCAACATTAAATAGGGGGTTGGGCTTGGAAATGTATCCAGGAGGGACTAAGACTTAGTTTGGTATTGCTGCAGCTTTTGTAAAAGCACTTTTCTGCTGTGCTGCTGTTAGAAAAAAGCAGTTAGATGTTTGGTAAAATATTAATTAAAGTTAAAGCTGATTAGAAAAAAATCAAAGTGTGTTTGGTAAAATATCATATGCACCCATTGTTGTTGTAGCAAATGACAAAAACAGACATATCCCTGAAAATAGTTTTATCTAATTTTATTGGGTTTCAAAATAATTAATTTTTATACTATTAAATACAGATATATATAATATTAAATTTACTAATTGTCATTATTATTATGATGGTTAAAAAGAAAAAACTATTTTACTTAAAAACTTTTTAATATATACTCCCTCCATTTCTGGAAAAGTGTTACTTTCACTTTTTCAATTTGGCCTATTTTTAAGCTAAAATAAAAAAGTGAAAGTATCACTTTTCCAGAAACGGAGGTAGTATAATTTTTAAGCAAAAATCAAACTAAAATTAAGTAATTATTTCAAATTTATTTTTTTTATTATTGACAAATTAAATGAAATGGTATATAACATAGTGTGAAAATAAAAAATAATATTACTAAAAGAATAATACAAGAAATAAAAAATTGATTATATATAAATTTAAGGGTAATTTTTGTCATTTTATAAAATAAAATAGGGATAAAAAAGATAAATAAAGTATTAAATTTATGTGGGACCAAAGCTTATGATTTTGTAGTTTTTAAAAGCTCCTCCACCCCAGCTTTTCAAAATTGAGGAATTTGGGAAGTGCTTTGGATAAAAAGCACTTTAATTTTTTTTTTTACCAAACACTAGTTTCAAAATTTATTGACATATATAGGTTTTGAAAGTGTTTTTTGAAAAATAAAAGCATTACCAAACCCAGCCTTATCCAGATTGGAAAATATTGCAGATTGATAATTAGAAATGTTGAAATTGTTCAGATATGGGAAGATAAATCGGTAACATCTTTAGCAGGCTACCACAACAACCTCAAGTTATTTTTCTGAACTTTGGTGAAAGATCTCATCACTTATGAACATTAATTGGAATATGATTCTAATTTGAACTCTATTTTCGACCAATCTACTGTTCAAGAAATATCTTTTTGTTAACACTAAGAGCAATTCCTATGGAATGAACAAACCTAGAGTTTGTTCATTTTGATCCCACTATGGGATGGACAAACCAACAAAACGGATGTTCAAACGAACAGATTAGTTCATTTGAACAGCGAGACACTCCAACAGGCGCGCATTTTTGAACTTGGCTCCAGAGATTTGGGTTATGTCGTCGAGTTCATAGTATGAGCGCCACCAGGTATTCCCATCCTACTTCCATTCCCCTATAAATTCAGTTCGTCTGGAGACTTATACTCACACCTTCCTCAACATTACACAATTTCCATACCGTCTCCAACTTTTCTTTTTCTTTTCAAACAAAACTACTCATATCAATTCAGTTTCACAAAAAATTCATCTTTAACAAATATGTCATCGTCACAACAACGATCACAACAACAAACACCACAACAAACACCACAACAATCACAACAAAGGAGCACAAGAATTCGTGGTCCGAAGTATACAATGGATGAAGACGAGTCACTTTGCGAAATTATGTATTATATACAGTAGATAATATTAATGGTTGTAGTCAAGAAAAAAAAACTTTTGATGGTAAGATTTTACAAAATTTTTGTTTAGAAACCAGTAACAAATATGGTCGTGATGTCGATGGGTTAAGTCATCATTTTTGCACAATTGCAGCAACCGTTAGTGAATATGTAGCTATTATCACTCAAATGTGGAACAACAAAAGAAGTGGTGAAAGCGAACCAGATGTGGAACGAAGATGTCGGGAAGAGTGGCAAAGATCCCACAAAGGTTCAAGCTTCCAACATGAAAGTTGTTTCACCATTTTGAGGGTGCTTAACAAGTTTAACCCATACTTGCTGGAAGGTCATCAAGTGCCTGAAAGATCACCACATGGTCCAATCTCGCAGGATTTTCAGAATGGAGGGCCTGCTTCCTCGCCTGATAGAACTCCAGGTAGTCAGGATCAACACAATAGTAATCTAGATGTTAACACCAACTGCAAGAGAAGAAGAGGAGGTGGTGTGAAAGCTGCAAAAGCAGCAAGATACGCAGCCCAACGAGCAGCAGAAGGAGGTTCAAGCGAGTTCAACTATGCTGATCACAAGCAAATGGAGATGCAGATGGAGGCAGATAGAGTGAGGGACCGTGCCATTGCTTTAGAAAATCAACGGAAAGCTCGTCTTTCGCGAGAACAACACTACATGGATTATAAGCTAAACAAGTTACTCAACATGGACACCGGAAAAATGAATGAACGACAATATGCTACATGGAATACGCAAATGGATCAAGTCCAGGCCGATAAAGATCGGGCCGATCCAGTTGTGAATGTGGCAGACGAAGGTGATGCCTCAGAAGAAAACGAAGAGGAATTTAATCTTGATAATGCATGAAGAGGAATTCAGCCTTACTTTTATAATTGCATCAATTTTAACAAACAACTTTTAAATTAAAAAACATATTAATTAAAATAAACAACAATTTTTAAATTAAAAAACTTATTAATTATCTCCCTCTCCCTCTTCCTCTTCCTCTTCCTCTCCCCCTGCATCGCCCTCCCGCATCGTCTGCTGCTCCTTGTAAACCCCAAATGTGCTTTGTTAAATCTTGTCTTAGTTGTGCATAGATTCCCCGATTGTGGAGTCTGTCAGTGGCAAGTCTATATTCTCTTGCCGGACGCTCACACTCTACCACAATATTCTCGGTTAAATCTTCATCTTCAAAACTAGTCCAGGTTGGGTCACGCCTGGTTTCTTCAATGACCATATTATGCAGAATAATACAAGACAGCATAATTTTGTTCATTTCTTGAATATCAAAAAAGCGTGCCGGCCCAACTATGATGGCAAACTTCCTTTTCAATATGCCAAAAGCACGTTCAACATCCTTTCTGCATGCCATTTGTTGTGTGTTAAAGTACTGCATATCCTTCGAAGTCGTCGGACCAAAGCCTACCTGTTTATAAGCTTGAACCATACTTGACCATTCTGGATAGATTCCGTCTGCTAGATAATAACCCTGATTGTAGTGATTACCGTTAATGGTGAAATTACAGTGCGGCGCGATCCCATTCTTAAGATCTTCAAATAATGGTGACTTATATAAAACGTTGAGATCGTTATTTGAACCTGGGAGTCCAAAAAAAGCATGCCAAAACCAACAATCATAGCTAGCTGAAGCTTCTAAAATTACAGTTGGTTTTGGATAATGACCCTTATATTGGCCTCCCATTCTACTGGTTTCGCATGCCACGTCCGGTGCATGCGATTAAGACTACCTAGCATTCTTGGAAAACCCCTCTCGGTGTTTTCTGCAGTTATTCTTTGAACATCTTCCTGACTAGGCTTTCTTAAAAAGGTTGGACCAAAATGCTCGACTATTGTTTCGCAAAACAGTTTGAGATACCTAAAGGCGGTTGTTTTGCCAATACGAATGTAATCATCCGTGGAATCCGCTGGTACCCCATAACATAGTATACGGAGGGCCGTTGTAACCTTTTTTTTCGGGACTAAAGCCTCGTACATGTCGTGCATCATACTGATAATTAAACACAGGTTGTACCTGACAAAGCTCGGCAAAATCCTTTGCGTCAAGTTGCGGCCCATGCGGAATCGACGCTAAAAATCCTCATCGGAATATACATAGTCATGATTAAAATAATCATGCATCAACTTTTCGTGGTAAAAATGTCGATTCCGCCATGTCCATCTTCTAGTTGCAACTTAATTTGGCTCTAAAGGCTTTGGTATGATCCCGGTTTGTAATTGCAGGATCAAATTTCGTCTTTTTCTCTCTTGATCTGCATCTTCATCCATTTGGTTCAAAAACTCTATACACATTTCTCATCTTCTTCATACAACATGTCATCCATCTCCATATCCTCCTCAGAAGAATCAGAATTCATGATTGGAAATTGAGAGTAATCGAATTAAGAAAAGATTGATCGGATGAAAGATTGTTGTGCATTTGTGAGATCAAATTCGAGCCTATTTATAGAAGTGGGAACTAGCCGTTGGGAAACCTGTCGTTGTCGTTGGTGATTTTATGCCAAACGCTGGCGTTCAGGGCGCTGTCGCTAGCGCCATCAGCCACAACTCCAGCGCTTGGCTGGCGATCGCCCGCATCATTATATATGTCGCGCGTTTACTGGTCGGTCGCTCACTGGTTTTCCATAGTGGAGAATCGTGTTTGACCATCCACGTGGCTCAAAAATTCCACCCAGCGAGAAATACCTGGACAGTGAAGACGAACCTCCTTGATGAGTTGAGATCTACTCACCATGTTGAACGCATTGGAAAAGTCAATGAGTAGCATTGACATCTTGTCAGAGTGACCTTTCAGCTCCGGTAAGCTATTTACAGCATGCAAAATGCTTTCCCCACCAGCGGGTATGCCTACACCGAACTGGTAATCCCCCAAATACGAAGTCATGTCCTTTCCGACGGAGAAACCAGCTAATTTAGAGACCAACCTACGCCAAACTCTGCCAACTGCAATGGGCCTAATACCGCCACCAGGTTTGAGTAACGGTGTCAGGGGAGCACTAGCAATAAACTCACCCAAACCAGCAGGGCATTTGCCGGCCAACCAAAGGTTGACGACTCCCGTGATTGAAGAGAGTAAATCATCAGAGACAGATGCTGCTGCTCCACTCATCGCATCCACCAAATGTTGTGCCCGTAGCCCATCTCGGCCACATGAAGTTCCCTTTGGGAAACTCTTAATAGCTCCCAAAACTGCCCGGCACTCTACTGTAATAGGGTCCACCGTGACAGCCTCATTAGGAGCATCGGGAGGAGGCGCATCAAGATGTTTGTCTTGTAGCTCGGCATAAGTACTATCATTACAAGGCGCCACTCCATTGGAAGATAAGACTCTGATGGCAGCAGCGAAATGTCCAAAGCCCAGTTTCTTGCGGCATGCTGTCAAGGTAGCATAAGGAGGATAAGGTTTGGATACGATAAGTAAAAGTGTTTCAGTTTCTCAAAAAGTAGAAATCAATCCCAGAAGTTAGAAACAAAAAGGTTTTGCTTCAGACAAAGTTAACTTTTTTGCTTCTAGAAGTCATTTTGATATGGTGTTACCTAACCATTTTAATGCCTTTAGACTTCTAAAAGATGAAAAGAAATTTCTCAAGATGTATCCAAACACCCTACAATTCTAAAAGACTATGTGAATGTGATATAAGTACTCATTTCTTTTATTAAGGTTACATCTGCAAGAAACAAAGATACCATATATTGTAAAATTAAGTTAAAATTGAAGGATGTGAAACACCAATAGATATAAATGTTATAACACTGGCTTCAAAGTTCTTGTTTAGATTCTTTTAGACAATGGATTCAACCCATTCGAATAAATTTGCGAGTATAGTAAGTCATCGAATTAATCCCTTATGAATACAATGAAATTATAACAACAAAATAAAATTTAAGATTTGGTCTCCCTTGATTCGACCAAGAACACACAATTGTGAAATCTTATGCTGCTAAAGAAGAGGAAAACAAACTTTTTTTGATGCATCTTGAATGATGATAAGTGCATAAATTATTATACTTTTGTTATCAATTCCATGCTTGTATTTTCTATGTTTCTTTCATATTGCCTTGTATTACTGTTGTTTTCTTTTGTTTGTCTTATAAACGTGAGCTTGGACTATATAAGGACCAGGAGGAACTCGACCAAATTCAGGAGTATTCAACTCTATTTTGTAGAGAATGAAGAGACAAAAAGAACGCAAAAAGAGTGAGGTCATTCCGAGTTCGTATGCAAAAAATTGTAGGAAAAACCGTATGGATCAAATAAGGCCCAATTCTTATCTATGTTTGTGACCGAGGGTACCTCTTACTAGGATCAGTTCCCCCCTCCAAGAAGTGATGAAAATACTTGCCAAAATTGGTTTTCTTAGTTCCGAAGTATTTCCAAACCCAAATATTCTTAGGGATATTTAAAGATACTTCCAAATACTTTTAAAGGGAGTTCCAAGTACCGAACAGAGATTTTTTTATCAAGAGATACGGAAGTGGAGACAAGAACACAAGGAGCAAAAGCTTGGGTTTTGAGTTCTTCCATTGCCGAAACTATTTATCTTTGATTTTATCATATGTATATCATGGGTTTTACTAAATACATGAGTAGCTAAACTCATATTTGATTGAGGATGAATTCTAAGTTCTAAACAGGATTTGATTTAATATATGAACCTATTTTGATTTCTTCATATGATTATCGTTTGTTTCTACTATGATGAATATTTACGATTGATTAATTGATTGATTTAGGAGGCCTAGTAAACTGATCCCTTGATTGATCTATTGCTAGTAACGGGTTAGGATATCCGTAATTGTTGAATAACCCTTACACAAGTAGAAAACGTGAGACCTTACAGAGGGATTCTGTGGAGCAATTGCGTGTAGAACAATATTAGTCAGTGAACCGATCGTACCGAGTTTAACTGCTAGGACCGAACCTAGATTCATAAACCATAAAGCATTCGATTGAGTTACATCTTGCAAGCGTACCTCAAGGTGGGTCAGACGAATAGAATCCGATAGCTAAGCGTACCTGTTTTTCGGTGATATTATGAGTCTTGGGGGTAGCTAAGCGTACCATGTTACCCTACGGTTGGTGATAATCTATGATTAATGACGAATAGATAATTATATTACTTTGATGTATATTTAGTAACAATGAAGGATTCCTCGATCATACTCCTCATACTTGATTACATCTTAATTTATTTGCTTTATTATTTACTTTGCTTTATTTGCAACCTACAAACAAAACCTCCCATTTGTGACACTTGACAACTGAAAACTCCCTGCTCTTCGTGTGAACGATCCTTGATTCCATTATATTACCAGTTAATTGTGTGGAATTAAGTGATTTAATTTGTTGCACTCACGACACGCATCAAATTTTACCACAGCTGTCGGGGAGCAGTTGGTAGCTTTTAGTTGTTAATTATTATTTTTTATTTTTATTACTTGATTGTTTTTTAGTTTAGTTTTATTTTTGTTATTATCTATTTTAATTTATATTTTTTTGTTTTTATTCTTGTTTTTAAATTTTATTATTAGTTTTTGATATTGCTTTCTAGATTTTGTTTGATTCAGGTACCTTAATTTCTGGCACCAAAACAGTGGGATTACCCTAGGTGCGGCATTCAAACTCGTAAGGGTCTTGTGCTACAAGCACATCAGCGGGGGCAACAAGATCCGCAGTTAGAAGAAATGGTGAACGAAAATCCTCCACCTCCTGAGAAGAAGTTAAGAGAATTGACATCTCCATGCTTAGATTCACACACAACCATTGTGTATTACCCTCACTGACACAGTGGAACTGAAGTCAAATTTGCTTCACAATTTACCGAAGTTCAAAGGACTTCCAGGCGAAGATCCGAACCGGCATCTTAAGGTATTTCAGAATGTAGTGACCAGTCTACGGCAGGGTAATGAAGACAAGGAAACAGCTATGTTGCAGGCTTTTTGTTCTCATTGTTAGACCAGGATGATGCATGGTTGTATTACCTTCCTTCCGGAAGTATTAAAACTTGGTCTGAAATGAAGAAACTATTCTTAGAGAAGTATTTTCCTGCTTCCAAATCTGCACCAATCCGAAAGGAAATCAGTGGTATTATGTAGATTACAGGGGAAACTCTTTATGAATATTGGGAAAGGTACAAAAGGTTGTTGTAAAGCTGCCCGCACCACACCCGCACCACAACATCACTCCAGTACTCACCATTCAATACTTCTATCAAGGGTTACTTCCAGAACAAAGGTGTTTGATTGATGCAGCATCAGGTGGTACACTTAGTGAAAAGACGTTCTCACAAGAAACCGGTCTGATTGAGAGTATGGCTTCAAACACGCAGCAATTTTATAACAGAAACGACTCAATAAAAGTTAGTGAGATAGGAGGGTCTTCACAATCAGAGCAGCGATTGAACAATATAGAGAGAGGGTAGTACAACGAATGGCTGCTGTTATTATTCCTCCTAATGAGGAAGAGGCTGAATAGGTGAATGATGTGTTCCCTAATCAAATGCCAAGGTATGATCCCTACTCTAATACTTATAACCCTGGTTGGAAAGATCATCCAAATTTCAATTATGCAAATAAGCAAGCTGCAGTTCCTAACCCTTATGCGAGGCCAAGTGGTTTTCAACAACCACAATCTCAAGCTCAACCACAGAGTCAAAGCCTTAATACTGATGAGAAATTGAATGCTATTATGCAAGGAATCACATCCTTGTTTCAAAAAAATCATCAGAAAACCGATTCTGCTATTAAGGATTTGCAGACTCAAATAGGGCAGTTGGCAACCGATATGAATAATATGAAGGCTCCATCTCAATATTTTTTTAATCCTAAAGGTCATGTTAATGCAGTGATGTTGAGGAGTGGAAAGCAGTTAGAGCCTAATCAGCGGAATTAGGTAAGTGATTATTTAGACCAGAATTCGCAACTGGAATCGGTCCCAAAACCGATTACGGATTCGAATTTAGATAGATAAAAGGAGGTGCAAAACGAACCTAAGGAAAATCCATCTTCAACTAGACAACCTAAGGTTTCGGTTCCTTCACATGTTACACCACCTCCTTTTCCTAGTCGTTTTGCTAAGTCTAAAAAGAAAGCTCAAGATAAAGAAATAATGGAGATCTTCAGCAAGTTGCAAATCAGCATTCCATTTATTGAGGCCATCAGAACTGTACCTAGGTGGGCTAAATTTCTAAAGGATTTGTGCACAAAAAAGGATAGGTTGATTTCTAATGAGGTTGCTCAGGTATGCGAAAGTGCTTCTGGTATGTTACTAAAAAAGATGCCTGCAAAGTGCAAAAACCCTGGGGGTTTCACGGTACCAATTACTATTAGTTCTAAGAGGTTTTTTGCGTGCTTTACTTGATTTAGGTGCATCCATAAGTGTTATGTCAACTGATATTTATGATTCTTTGAATCTTGGACCTTTACAGGAGACAGGGATAGTCATTCAATTAGCAAACAAGTCTAATATTTATCCTAAGGGACTTGTAGAAGATGTGTTATTCCAAGTGAATGAATTAATCTTTCCAGTTAATTTCTTTGTTGTGGATATGAAGAATGGAAAATCTTGTTCATCTACTTCTTTACTTTTAGGGAGACCGTTTATGAAAACTGCAAAACGAATATTGATGTCGATAGTGGGAAACTCACTATGGAATTTGATAAAGATATCATAAGCTTTAATATTTTTGAAGTTATGCGTTACCCTAGTGATATCCATGATGTATTTTCTATTGATGTTATTGATTTGTTATCCCATCAAATGCTTGAATTGAGTAGAGAAGATGAACTTGATGTTGTGTTACAACACAGTATCGATACAAATGTTTACGGTGTTTCGGACTTGGACGTTAATTTATCTGACGATATTTTAGAAATCTGTGGTGCTTTAACAGCATTGCAGAATACCCATTCGGGTAATGTTCATATATATCTTTACCCGTTACTGATGAAATTCCTTTGCCTTCTATTGTGCAGACACCTAAACTTGAACTGAAACCTCTTCCGGATAACTTAAATTATGCTTACTTGGGTGATAAGGAAGAGTTACCAGTCATTATTGCAAAGAACCTCACAACAGTGCAGGAAGAAAGGCTAATTAGGGTCCTAAGAGAATACAAAACAGCCATTGGTTGGACTATTGCTGACATTAAAGGTATTAGTCCATCAATGTGTATGCATCAGATCTTAGTGGAAGATAATGCCAAGCCAATACATGATGCTCAACGTAGGCTTAATCCTCCTATGATGGAGGTTGTGAAGAAAGAAATCCTCAAACTGCTAAGTGTGGGGGTGATTTACCCAATTTATGACAGTAAATGGGTTAGTCCGGTGCAAGTGGCGTTAGAAGAAATCGGGTGTTCTTGTTGTCGAAATCGGGATGATGAACTTGTTCCTACATGATTTCAAACAGGATGGAGAGTATGCATTTACTACAGAAAGCTTAATTCCGCTACCCGCAAGGATCACTTTCCTTTTGTTTATGGGTGAAAATCGTTTATGTCGATTTCGGTAAATGCGGTAGGTGAGTGAGAAACTGGTTTAAACCCTAAACAAATGTCTTGCACGTGAGCACTTTATAGATTCGAGAGATCAATCTGTACAAGTCGGCCTAAACCAAGAAATGGCCGTTCCGGACTTGCTTCGGTCACAAAGTGGAGGAGAAGGGTTGATTTGGGGAGGGAAGCGAGATAAAGGTGTTGAGGAGAGTAGTATCTCGACTTGTATAAGAAAGTGAAAGCTTAGGAAGCTTGCAAGAGATGAAAGCTTTTTTGAGAGCTTGCAAAGTTGCCTTTATGAGAGTGTAAGTGTAGTATATTTCTCTGACCGAGACTTGTTGTCTGGTGGAAATAGGTAAGACCTATTTATACAAGTCGAGATTGAAACGTGCCACAGCCTCATGAAGGAAGAGAGTAAAGGGTGAAATAATGGGAGGAGGTGGTAACCGCATGGTTTAATGGGTGAAAACGTTTTTCACCATTATTTCCTCTTTTATTTGACCGCTTTATTCTTATTCACGCTTTCTTAATTGCGAGCGTAGTGTACGGCCGCATCTTTGTGACCGCCAAACCAAAACCCTAAAAGCATCCCCAGTTTTGTGTTGATATCTCGTTGGTTGCGCCTTGAGTGCAAGTGGTGCTGCTAATGGCGCGTGTGGCATGTGCCAATGGCATGTGCGGAATGCCTTGGTGGTAGGTTGCATGGTTTTTGCAAGTTAGGCTACCCGGCGTGTGTGTTTGGCATGTGCCAATGGCATGTGCGGAATGCCTTGGTGGTAGGTTGCACGGTTTGCAAGTTAGGCTACCGAGCGTGTGTGTTTGGCATGTGCCAATGGCACGTACGGCCATGTTGACCTAGTCGCAAGTCTTGCAAGCCTAGGGCGCTATATTTGGCGTGTGCCAATGGCATAGCGGCTTGGAATATGGCTTGCGGCACGTGTTGGCATGTGCCAATGGCATGTGCGGCCATGTTGACCTAGTTGCAAGTTTTGCAAGCCTAGGGCGCTATATTTGGCGTGTGCCAATGGCATAGCGACTTGGAATATGGCTTGCGGCACGTAGTGGCATGTGCCAATGGCATGTGCGGCCATGTTGACCTAGTTGCAAGTCTTGCAAGCCTAGGCGCTATATTTGGCGTGTGCCAATGGCATAGCGAATTGGAATATGGCTTGCGACACGTATTGGCATGTGCGGCCATGTTGACCTAGTTGCAAGTCTTTCAAGCCTAGGGGCGCTATATTTTGGCGTGTGCTAATGGCATAGCGACTTGGAATATGGCTTGCGGCACGTGTTGGCATGTGCCAATGGCATGTGCGGCCATGTTGACCTAGTTGCAAGTCTTGCAAGCCTAGGGCGCTATATTTGGCGTGTGCCAATGGCATAGCGACTTGGAATATGGCTTGCGGCACGTATTGGCATGTGCCAATGGCACGTGCGGCCATGTTGACCTGGTTGCAAGTCTTGCAAGCCTAGGGCGCTATATT
The DNA here is from genome assembly GCA_023531295.1 of Papaver armeniacum. Lineage (NCBI taxonomy): Eukaryota > Viridiplantae > Streptophyta > Magnoliopsida > Ranunculales > Papaveraceae > Papaver > Papaver armeniacum. The sequence continues at coordinate 82,468 of JAJJWW010006204.1, read as the reverse complement.
TGGCGTGTGCCAAAGGCATAGCGGCTTGGAGATTTGGCATTGTTGCCATGGTGTGCGATATGCGGCTTGGTTTGGCATTGTTGTCAATGATGCGCGAGTGCGGCTTGGTTTGGCATTGTTGCCAATGATGCGCATGAGTGCGGCTTGGTTTGGCATTCTTGCCATGGTGCGCGAGTGCGGCTTGGTTTGGCATTGTTGCCAATGGTGCGCGAGAGTGCGGCTTGGTTTTGCATGGTTGCCATGGTGCGCGAGTGCGGCTTGGTTTGGCATTGTTGCCAATGATGCGCGAGTGCGGCTTGGTTTGGTATTCTTTGCCATGGTGCGCGAGTGCGGCTTGGTTTTGGAATTAGGGTTACGTATTTGAAAACCTAATCGGTATTTTGAAAAATACCCTATTAATTATTTACACTGAGTTAAATGCTCTTAGTTAATGTGTTGTGGGTAACACTAGGTCATGGGGTTTTACGATTTTACCCCTTGTTTAAAAACCACCATCAACACCTTTACCTTTCATTGATCGGATGTTAGAGAGGTTGGTGGACACTCGCATTATTGCTTTACGGACGGTTATTCGAGGCTACAATCGGTTGTGATCGCACCGAGGAGGATCAAGAGAAGACCACTTTCACGTGTCCTTTCGGTACATTTTCCTACGAGGCGTATGACGTTTGGTCTTTGCAATGCGCTTGTCACTTTTCGAGTGTATGGTTAGTATATTTTCGACTATGTGGAACGCATCATTGAGGTATTTATGGATGATTTTAGTTTTTATAGTGATTCTTTTGATATTTGCTTAGCAAATCTTGAACTTGTTTTAAAAATATGCGTAAACACTAATCTTGTTCTTAATTGGGAGAAATGTCACTTTATGGTAAATCATGGTATAGTGCTAGGCCACATTGTATCCTCTTGGGGATTAGAGGTGGAAAAAGCAAAGATAGACTTGATTAGAAACTTACAATACCCCACTTCGGTGAGGGAGAAATTCGCTCGTTTCTTGGTCATGCAGGTTTTTACAGAAGGTTTATCAAAGATTTCTCCAAAATCTCAATGCCGCTGTGCAAATTATTGCAAAAAGAGGTTCCTTTTAACTTTGATACGGAGTGTAAGGATGCCTTTGACAGATTGAAGGAATTGTTTACTACTGCACCAATTATTAAGTCACCAGATTGGAACTTGCCATTCGAGTTGATGTGTGATGCAAGTGACTATGCAGTAGGTGCGGTTTTGGGTCAAAGAGTATATAAGTTATCACATGTGATTTACTACGCTTCTCGAACCCTTAATGAGGCACAAATCAACTACTCTACTACCGAAAAAGAGTTGTTGGCTATAATGTTCGCACTAGAAAAATTCAGATCATATCTGGTAGGTACACAAGTGAATGTATATTCTGATCACGCAGCACTTAAATACCTACTAAAGAAGAAAGAAGCCAAACCAAGACTAATTCGGTGGATCCTTCTGTTGCAATAATTTGAGTTAGAAATTAGAGACAAGAAAGGTGTTGATAATACAGTGGTAGATCATCTTAGTAGAATTATTTTTTCGGAAGAAGTACTTCCCTTGCAAGATCTTTTTCCGGACGAGCAACTTTTTTCAACAGATGCTTCAACACCCTGGTACGCAGATATTGTTAACTACTTGGTTACTGGACGAGTTCCCAGTATGATGTCCAATTTTCAAAAGCTAAATCTTAAGAAAATAGCCAATCAGTATGTTTGGGATGAGCCTTACTTGTGGAAACACTGTTCTGATCAGATTATCCGCAGGTGCGTACTTGACTCTGAATTTCAATCCATTCTTAGTTTTTTTCATTCTTATGCTTGTGGTGGGTATTTTGGTGCTAAACGTACCGCTCTCAAAGTTCTTGAGAGTGGCTTTTATTGGCCCACTTTATTTGAGGATGCATATATTTTATGTAAATCTTGTGATAGATGTCAACGAACATGCAATCTAGGTGCTCGAAATCAAATGCCACTCACACCGATTCTTCCTGTAGAATTATTCGATGTGTGGGGAATTGATTTTATGGGTCCTTTTGTAAATTGTTTGGAAAATTTTATATACTTCTTGCTGTGGATTATGTGTCGAAGTGGGTGGAACCTAAAGACACCCATACTAATGATTCTCAAGTTGTTTGTGAGTTTGTGAAGGAAAATATTTTCTCTAGGCATGGTACACCATGAGTGATTATCAGTGATGGAGGCTCGCACTTCAATAAATCCTTCCATGCTCTCCTAAAGAAGTACAACATTACTCACAAGATTGGTACGCCTTACCACCCACAAACTAGTGGGAAGCTGAAGTTTCAAATCGTGAGATTAAGTCCATTCTTGAGAAAACCGTCAATTTCACAAGAAAATATTGGAGCTTAAGACTCAACGATGCATTATGGGCGTACCGAACTGCATATAAGACACCGATTGGCATGTGTCCATATCAGTTCGTCTATGGTAAGGCTTGTCATCTCCCAGTTGAATTAGAACACAAGGCATTTTGGGCGGTAAAGATTTGCAACATGGAGTATGACGAAGACGGAAATAAGAGGAAACTACAAATTAATGAGCTAGAGGAAATATGTAACGATGCTTACGAAAGTTCTCGTATATACAAGGAGAAGACCAAACTCTTTCATGACAAGATGATTTCTCGAAATAATTTTGTTGTGGGACAGAAAGTTCTTTTATTTAATACTCGTCTTCGTTTATTTCCTGGTAGCTAAGGTCCAGATGGATTGGACCTTTTGTTGTTACTAATGTGTTTCCTTATTTTGCAATTGAGATTACTAGTACCAAAACCTGGGTAATTTCCAAGGTTCATGGTCATAGATTGAAGCCATATTATGAAAACTCTTAAAAGGAGAATGTGGACGTGATTGGACTTCAAGATTTTCCCGCTCTGGAGGAATAACTGGAATATCAAGTCGGGCTGACGACATTAAACCAAGCTCTAAATGGGAGGCAACCCATCGGTTTTGTATCTCTATCCCTTTTTTTTTTTTTTTGATTTTATTTGTTTTTATAGTTTGCATATTATATCTTGCATTCCCATATTAAATTGTTACAAAGTCCTATATCTTTAATGAATGTTTTTGACGGAAAGTTATTTTTCGTCAGAAATTTCTGACTGCGCACTTGTTACGAAAACAACTCTCGAGACTTCATTCGGAGTCCGATTTGAGTGGTTGACCCCAACTTTTAAAGAGGACAGACACATCTTTCTTTTATAAAAAGAAAATCTGAATTCGGTCTGTTATGTTGGACCGATTGGCCTGGACATTTGAGTTTCGTTAATTTTTCAGAACTTTTTCAGACTGCGCGTCTATCAGTCCGGAGGCTATAACTGTCAGACCATTTATCGAAACACTGTGCCATTTTAACAAGTTATAGAAAATACATAGGCGAACAACTTTTATCAAGGAAGGTTTGCCAAATTCCTTACCGGATTGTACAGTTTTCAAGTTTTCCAGGCTGTTACGTCAGAAAATCAGAAATTTCGGTTTTTGAACATTGAGGACAATGTAGAGTTTAAGTGTGGGGGAGTAGTTAAGCATGTTTGGGTAGTATACTAGAATTAGTATTCAGTTTTACAGGATATCTTTAGTATTTTATATATTTTGATTTCTTTAAAAAAAAAACCCAGAACTCTATGATTTTTCTTGGCCTTTTGAAACTTCATCTCTTTGAGGTTTTTGAGCTAACTAGGATGACACCAAATTTGCCTTCCGGGCTAATAATTTCGATTCTTTTGGATATAGAATTTATTATTATATTCGAGAAAACTGAGTTGCTAGAAATAACATGATAGTCGTTGAAAACTTCAAGACAAGAACTTGTGCATGCATTACTCGTAAGTCGTATTCTATCAATATTGAATCACCTTCTTTTTACTTTTGCAGTATATGTTTGTCTAAGTGATTTGGTGGGAGTCTAGTACTTCCATGGATGTTGTCGCGAGGAAAAATCGTAGATTGAGATAGACGCCCCAAAGATAATGAAAACCGATCAAATTTGTTGGTTATATGTAGTTTATGGTGAAGATTTCATCCTAAGAAACAATGTTTTACATTTGTTTAAAGGAAGTAAGTTCGTGAACTTGTTTCATGAATCGAAAGCGAAATCAATAGGTATATTGATCCTAAGTAATCACCATTAGATGGTATGATCGATCCTTATAATTGGTGTAACTGATCCTAGTGACTGGTATGACCGATCACAAGTAGGTACCAAAATAAAAATCAGGCTTGATTACCACATTACTACTATTTGTAGCAAATCCAAAAGATTTGAGGTGGTATTCGACACTTGATGGCAGCAGTATGTGTTCTCCCTGTCTCCGTCGCCTAAACAAGCGTGGAATATATGATCCATGAGAACTATCATGAGTATGTCGTTGGATCCAAAAGATCCATATTTGTCAAGTTGTCGATGAATTGAGCGAAACTACATCATTATTTATTGCGAATCCGAATCAAAAAGGATTTGATGTGCGCATACGTTAGTGAAAGCTATATATCATCATTATTTAGCAAGTCAAAAGACTATTGATGAAGTTCTCGATACTTGGATAGAAGTATGTGTGAAGCGTTGTCCACATATCCGTTGCCTAAACAAGCGTGGAACGCAGGATCCAAGGCAACTATCACATACTTGCTGAAAATAACATGCTCTTGGATAGTATCTAATCATGTTGTCGAATTACATGGGTGATTATCTCAACTAGCTAGTGCGCTAAATACACACATATATATCCTTTGACGACATTCATACAAGTACTATGGGTAACATCGTTCATCTTAGTCTACATTTGCACACTTCATTTTTCCATCCATTCTCTTATCTATCCATGTGATTCAAGTTTAAATAGATACGCTAGTAATATGCGTAATGTCGAAAGATATTGTAGTTGCAGGAAATCCCACACTACACCCCTCACTATAATCCAATTACTAAACCATTGAAAGATGAACAACAAAATGTTTATTAACTATTTTCTTCAAGTTATTACACAGGAAAATGGAATTACACTCAAGAATTACAGACACTCTCACAGTTTCTCTTTCCTAATGACTTAATTTCCAAATCCACCCCAAAAAACTCTCCCTCACAACAGATCTTTCATCCCTTTATATAGGGTAATTCATGGTGAATGACAGCTAGGCTGTCCTTTATTTTCGGGAATGTCTCGTGAAGTGTCGCGAATATACAAGTATTCATACTCGCGACACTTCTTAACCGTCGCCAGATTTCACATCTTCCTGTCGTCATCCAATGTGTCATTCCTTTTGATTACCTGCGAGACCCTCGCAGAACTGTCGTTTATTATCCTCGCGAGTCTTGTACGTCGCGATATAATGATCCTACATCTTGCCTCTTTTTCCTTGAATATTGCTTGAAGAGCAATTTTCAAGGAAAAATTTGTTGTTGTAGTGATCTTTGATCTTTGTTGATGAAGGAACAAGCGAAAGAATACTTTTCTTGAAAAGTACGTACTTGCCTCTATTCTTTGGCGAAGTTCCGAAGCTTTGAAAATTACATATGAAGTATCATTTTTTTGCCTCAGGGATTATGGAAAGTGATAAATTTCGCGATCTCATCTCGCAGTTAAAAAGGGTGATGAATCATGAGAATTTATGTCCCCTTGAATTGTCGCATATTTGCTTATCCATACCTATTTCAACCCGTATTTTCACGCGGATTTTATTACGAGATGTCTACTCTTCCATTCTATTCATGACACGTCTCTTTCAACCGTCTATTCTTGACCATTCACGTCCCCTCTCACATTAAATGCTCTTGTTTTACAGGATGTCTCTCTCTATATATAATTTTCATATCCTTCTCTTTTCCTCTTTCTTTTTCTCTCTCTCGCAACTTTTCTTTAATCTTCTCTTTCCATAAAGTTGTGCTTCCATTCTGCAAATCCTCAATCTCTTCTCTTAATCTTCGATTTTTATTCATTCCCATACGATAATGGCTTCCCTTAGTCGTATGTACAAACCTCGCTTTATTGAAACTCAAAAAGGTTGCAAGACAAAGGTTTCACCCTTTCTACCATTCACGATCAAGAATGTTCATCTATACTCACTTGCCAAGCTTTTTCTGATCATCAATGTGATGATCACAAGATTATTGTCTCGTTAGGTCAACTTCTCGCGGGACTTCCCATTCCTTTATATGATCCTGAGATGCCACTCTTTTATGAAATCCTTTCCCATCCGAACTTCTCGCGAGCTGTTTATCAACTAAGCGGCGATTGTATCCGCCTAATGCTTGAGTTCGCCAATCGTGGCGCTGGCAAAGGATCTTTATACCCTAACGATGTCGGACATCCCAATTGCCTGAGTTTAGAAATAATTCTGAAAAATATCTTTATGCGAAAACTTTTTGAGAATTATGAAGTAATAGGCATGAGAAACAAGAAGTCTCATTTGGGGTGCTCGGGTTGAGAAGAAAGATAATGTTCCCGAAGATAAATTACTCATGCATGATATCGGCGGCATTCGGGCAATAATACTACTCCTCGCCAATCAAAGATGAGAAATGGTGGGTTGTACCCTTGTTTTTAAGTGGACCTTACATAGCCGGTTCGCATGTACTTCCCAGACATCTCGTTGGTTATCATCCTTGGGAATTTAAATGGTCGGAAGGCAAAAGAGGTATGTCTTCAAATTTTGTTTTTGCAATCCTTCTTTACTTATGTACTCATCGAATTTGTAAAATTTCCAGTTGACAAATTGAGGAAAAGCTTCAAGATAAATCCATTGGCAAGTACCACAGAATTACTTCGATCGCTTATGGATGAAGTAAGAAATATCCCTTTTGTTACTTAACAATATTGTTGCCTCTATGTCTTATCTTCTTTTGTATGCGAAGGTTGGCGCAGGAAATGGAACTTGCGAAGGTTAAAGCCAAAACTAAAGCCGATGCTCGCAAGGATAAGTCTTACTGCTCCATCATCTAAGAAGCGAAAAACTCAATCCTCTTCTCATCTTAGCTCAAGTTCTAGATCTTCGATGAGAATGATGATGATAATGATAATGATATGAACTCATCTCTCAAAAGGAAGCTCAATCATCCAACTCTCCTATGGGTCAAGCTGTTCGGCATCTTCTCGGATTCTCTTCAAGGAATAGGGGACACTCGTCTAACTTCTATATCGAGACCCTCGCCAAAGTGTGCAATGCTACATTGTTGGATGGCAATGACTCTTTCAATGGGGTTTCTAGATCTGTATCCCCCGACTTTTTAAATGCACTTAATTCGTTGGTATGTACAAACTCATATCTCTCTTCCAATTTCAATTTTTAAATTATATCTTAATAACCTTTTTATCTTCCCTCGCGATGGAAAAACTTCTTTTGTAGTTGCCTCGGATTTTGAAAGGAGGTATAACCTTCAATTTAAAAAGAATATCCAATCTTGTACAAAGATCAAAGAATTAGAAGTCGAGTCTGCGAGCTCTGCGAAAAATTCAACAATTGGAGGCGAGCTTTACGCCTGGAAGGACAAAGTTACCACTCTTGAACGCTAATCGAAGAACTTTATGGTATATAATTTTTCTTCTCTTATTATTTTTAGTTTATCGATTACTGCTTGCTGCGACTTATCCCTTTCGCATATATATATAACCTTTCCGAAGAAGCTATTCTTCTCCACACCTTTCCCCGAGCCTATGGATAATAACATTCTTCTTGCTCACCTCAACAACTCTTTAAGTAATTTATCGAACAGAATTAATTCCCTTTCATTAAATGAACTCCAAACCAAATATCGCCTTTTAGTAATTGAGCACAGATCTAGTTTAAGTGCAGCCAACCGTTTAAACAAATGTACCTCGAGTCTCATGAGGAAACCAAAATTTTAAGAAAGAAAATTAGCGATCTTATAGATGACAAAGATCGCATTGCTAATAATGGTGCCCGGGCATTAGCAACATTTCAAAAGTCCCTTCTCGAAGTACAAATGGAGCGAGATGAATTGCTTCGCCAGAATTCCCTACTTAATGAGCGAGAAAATCAAATTCGTTCACTTCTTATTATAAATAATGATGATGAATTCGCTTGGGCTGCGAAAGTCTTAGATAACGCCAGGAATAATTTAGGTGTTGATGTTAGCCTTCATGCCAGAGCATACTTCCTTGGTTAGAGATATGATATCTGACAGAGAAGGTTACTTATTATACCTTACTGCTTCTCATCTCTGTAATATTGCTATTAAGTTGCTAACTTTTCGTTGTTTATTTGTAGAATCCGAAAAGAGATTTCAAGCAAGGATTGAAGAACTTGAATTCGAGAAAGCACAACTCGCAAAATAATCTCACCCTTCGCGAAACAGATACTCCAAATTGAAGAAACAATTTCAAACTACGATGGCGAACTTTAATAATGATGCTATTCGTTTTAAATCAAGCCATGGAGTACGTTTGCAAAGATCACAAAATCCCTCTTTGTTCATATCCTTGGCTTTACGAAGAAGTTCTGAGAATTTGCACTGTCTCGGATGTTTTACGATAGTGAAGCCAGCGAAGAAGAAGAAGTTGGAGATGAGAATAATAGAATCGAAGAATCGGATAAAGAAGAAGAATCACCAAAGAAATAATTCCTTTTGTTTCCTTCACTCGTAATATCTATACATTTACGCATCTCTTTGTTGTAAATTTCTTGGATTATCAATCTTCATTTCCTTTTCTTGGTAACTCTTCTTTGTAATATAATTGGCTAACGTTATTGATGTATAGCTCTTTCATTAGAAGATGAATAAAAATATTTCATCTTTTGCATTCCCATACTTGCCTCTGTTATTTATCTTCATATGAAAGATTTTGTTTAATTGTTATTGTAGAATGAAACCTCACGAAATTCACACTTATCATTTTGAAACTTATCATCGCGACGAGATCGCGAGATATCTTCGTAAACGAAATAATCCATTGATCTCGCCTTATCATATTTGGTGGTCTTTTAAGCGCGACCTTCCTAGTTAAAGGTCTTGCTCTGCCACCCTTTATGCGACAAGGTCGCGATGCGTCCTTACACTTGCATGTAAAAACCCATTGACCTTGTCTTATCATTTTTCAAGTATTTTTGCCTCTGCGGGATATTTTGTTTGCAACAATATGATAGGCCTAAATTTTCTTGCGAAAATAAAGCCCCATGACATTGTCGTCGTGCGGCGAAATCGCGGGACGTCTTTACACTTTCATGTAAGGACCCATTGATCTCGTCTTACCCTCGCGTTAGTATTATTGACTCTGAAGGATCATTGCACAAATATGACAAGCCTAAGTTTCCTTGCAAAACAGAGCCTCATGACATTTGCGTCTGTTTTGACACTCTCCCTAATGGAGGGTGTCGCCCTTATCATCTCCCTGATTGCCCCTTCAAGGAGGCGTACATCGGCCGTACAAGGCTAGCTCCTCCCATCCGGTCTTAACAACAACCAGTTGTTTTCGCAGCCTCTTATCCCTTATACCTATAGGGTTTATGGTTACAAGGCTACACCCTAAGTGGAGTTTTCTTCGGGCGAGTGCAGCATGCGTCAAGACTTGTCAAGAGTGGTAAGGAAGTTCCATGCTCCCCGCACTCTTGACTCAACCGTGTACCTCGGCGCCTTGATCATACGCTGACTCCTTGGAAGAGACCCTCGGTCGCCCAACCAGGGTATAACCTACATATATAGTTGGGAATCCAAGGTATCTCTTCGAATAGGCTTTTATGGGCCCCAAATCTGCATGACTCGGGTTCCGGGGGGTGTAACCTTTTCCCTGAGCCATGTTAAGAGATACCTCCTTATATGACGCACTTTAGGTCTTACATTTGCCTCTTACGAAATGTTATTCGCGAACTAGGGTGTACGCCATAAAGGTTCGTCCCATTCATTCACTCATTCAATCATTTGATTGCTTCAATCATTCAATCATTCATATTTAATTGCTTCTTGATATTCATCATTTAATTGTTTCAATCATTCGATCGTTCATATTTAATTGCTTTTGACATTTGCGAAGTCCTCGCAAAATTTTCCCCTATGATGCCTTTTGACATTTATTTTTTAGATTCTCGCATTTATTTTTGATTATTTACTTCTTATGCCTTTTGTTCATTGCACTCCTTGTCTCTTCATCATCCCAATCCTTGAATGGATTCTTCCCATCATAACATTCATCTACTTTCATGCATTCACTTGCTGCACTTCGCGATGTTTCTCGACACTTAGCGATGAACTGTCATTATTTTTGGCGGATCGTAACATTCGCCTAATTTTGCGGCACTTCGCGATGCTTCTTCATTTCTTATCTCTATACTATCCACCATCGGCTTCTCTTTTCTCTGTTCATCTTTGATATTACTGTTTCCAACCTTTCCTTTCGGCATTTCTCTCTTTGCGACTCTCTACATCAACCTCATAACATTTTTGCCCCTCCTTCAATCTCCCTTTATAATTCCAATACCATTTGGATGGGGAAACTTTATACATTGATGATATGTTGATGCTACTCCCAAGATTTCGTGCAGCCATGGCCGCCCAATTAATGCGTTATAAGGAGATTCCACGTCAACCACGCGAGAATAAAATATCGGTGATAATCCTTGTAAAGGTATTCTCATGTGAACCTCTCCTTTAGGTTTGTTGTTGTCTTAGTTAAAAGCAAGTAAATTTTGTCGTTGAAGGAATCAAACTTTCATCCTCTCCACCCATGGTCTTATAAGTATGGTAAAAAGCAGAATATTCACCGAACTTCCGGTGTCGATTAGGATTCTATTGATTGCCCAACAATTTTCGCTTCGTCATCTTCTCCATCTAATGGTCTCGGATTAATGTCAGTCTCACCACTAGGGCTATCATGTGCTTCTCTTCCTTTGGGTACTTAAATGCGAGAGAAAGAAATAATCTTTACTGCCACTCTTTCAATTGCGACTTTCTCGCCAGGTTCATCACTTCTTTGTTATGAAAATCTCTTGCATATACTCTACTAAGCACGTTATCGTGAAAATCTTCGATTGTACGATATGAATGAACGATAGAGTTGCAAAATAGATTTTGGCCTTTGTTCCCACTTCATTACAAATGCTTCCTTTCCCTTTTTGAAACCTGTTCTTTGCATTTCGATGGTGATGTTGTTAGTATTTTCTTTCCTTTCTCTTCATCTTTTAGAAAATGATTCAACTTCCCACGATCAATCATTAAAGAATGATTCTCTTTATGTTTGCAGTCATTTGTTAGATGCCCATGAAAGCGGTGGTACGAACAATATTCATGACTTGTCACTTGGTGGTGGTTCACTCCTGCGTTCCATGGTGGCGGTACGTCCTCCATTACAAGTATAGCTTCCCATATCTTCTCCACACTAGCATTCAATGGTGGCATTCGATTTCTTCCCATACTACTCTGCGACGTCTTGGCCCTCCATGATTATTACTGTCTTCGTCCTCCATAAGTTTCTTGCATATGATCCAATCTCTGAATTTTATTATTGTTGCCGCGGTTGTAGTAATTCCTTTCTCTATCAAACTCCTCGATCTCGGCTTCCCATAGCCACTATTTTTCTTGTCCATCATCAACTCTATTTTCCGGTTGCCCTTGCGAAGTGGTCGCCACCTAAGTTTAAAAATTTTGGTAACAAACTTGCATTCGCAGCATTCGAGCTTGTATTCGCAATTGGGTGCGATTCCATCTCATTTTGTCTTTCTTCTAAAGCAATGTATTCTTCTTGGAGTTCTCATGGCTCGGCCATCGTAATCGTATTTTTAATTCTAAATATTTGAATGTATAACAAACTTGTTGCGAACGGAGCATTTACAAATGATAAAATGAGATATCTTTCCTCTACCCTTCCTGGGCCATTTCACTTGCACATTGTTCTCCATCTTATTGTCGGATGTCTTAAACTCTCGCCAACTCTTTGTTTCAATCCGAATACATCTTCAATTCACAGTCGCGTGGAATTGTTACTTATATACGCTCCCAGAAAGTAGCTTGTAAATGATTGAATGACGAGATTGTATTTACGGGTAATCCTTCAAACCATTTCAGTGCTTCTCCCACTAAGCTTGATGCAAAATATTTGCACAATATGGCATCATGATTCTCCCATTACAACATACATCTCATATAAGCCTTGATGTGTTGTATCGCACGGGTTGTCCCATCAAAAATGTTGGTTAATGAAGGCAAATTGCATTTAGGAGGTATTCCTCCCATTTGTACTTCTAGTGTGAAAGGATTCTTCGCGACTTAGCGATGGCTTCATCTAATTGTCTTCTTCCTCCTTCCTTTCTATTATTCAACAATTCTCTCATTTCTGCTAGTTCTTTCAAGATTTGTTCATTCGCCTCAGGATTTGATTCTGCTGGTCTTTTTAGCTCTGCTTCTCTCCTCCTACGCTCATGCCTGTTTTGGCCTTCTTGTTCACTATTTTCTTCTCTCCTTTCTCTGCGACTTTCTCCTTCGTCTCCTTCATTAATTCGCACACCATTATATCTATCATTCTCTCTTCTGGGTTCTCTATCAACTCTTCTCTGCATCCTCTCGTATTCTCCATTGGTATTTCTATTGACACGATTTTGTGCTCGACTCCTTTCTCGGTTGTCGTGATTATTTTGTCGGATTGCTTCTTCCAATTCTTGGTTTTCCACTTCTGCTCTTACTCTCTCCCTCTCGCGAGCTAAGCGTGCTTGCTCAACATAATGCCTCTCAATATCATCCTCAATCTCTTGTTGCCGTCTCAGTGCTTCTCTTAGTGCAATATTATTCTTCCTTGTGGCTGGATCATTCGTCCCAAATTGCCTAGCCCTTTGATTTTCCTCGTTCGCTCCTCCCGGAAATTCTCGGGATGTGGAATATAACGATCTTCTGTTCCCTCTCTTCTTTCGTGATGTTGGTTTTCTACCTCGGCATTTTACGTTGGTAATACTCTCCTTCTTTCTTCCCTAGTTGATCTTGAACTCGATCTCGTTTGTGCTTCTCGATCTTCTATTTTGCAATCTCATGTTTTCCATCCTTAATTCATGATTCTGTCTTGTCAAATTTGCTCGCTCCTCTGCCTCTAGTCGCCTCTCTTCATGTATCGTTTGCCTTAACGTTTCCAACGCTGTGACCCCTTCATTTCCTGGATTCATTTCTCCATTCATTTCTTGATCTCCTCCTCCTTCTCCATTGTTTACCAATTGCTGCCCTTCTTCCCTATCATCTTCAAATCCGTCCTCCAAGTGTGCACACTTACTCTATCGTAATCTACATTTGTTCTTGGGGAATTAAAGCTTGGACATGATTCTCTTCATCATTCCTCGTATTCATCCTTGACGATTCTCCTCTTTCATTTCTCCTTTTTCAAAGAAGTCTTCCACTTCTTCTCACTTTGGTTGTTCAAGTACATTTCTTCTTCTAGCCATTTCTCTTTTGGTAAATTTTTTGAAGATTACCTCAAATTTCTTTCTTGCTCATTCAAATTCTTCCAAATCTCTATGCTTATCTTTTCTCAGTCCCTGTTTCTAGCGCCAATATGTAGTTGCAGGAAATCCCACACTACACCCCTCACTATAATCCAATTACTAAACCATTGAAAGATGAACAACAAAATGTTTATTAACTATTTTCTTCAAGTTATTACACAGGAAAATGGAATTACACTCAAGAATTACAGACACTCTCACAGTTTCTCTTTCCTAATGACTTAATTTCCAAATCCACCCAAAAAACTCTCCCTCACAACAGATCTTTCATCCCTTTATATAGGGTAATTCATGGTGAATGACAGCTAGGCTGTCCTTTATTTTCGGGAATGTCTCGCGAAGTGTCGCGAATATACAAGTATTCATACTCGCGACACTTCTTAACCGGCGCCGAGACTTCACATCTTCCCCGTCGTCATCCAATGTGTCATTCCTTTTGATTACTGCGAGACCCTCGCCGACTGTCGTTTATTATCCTCGCGAGTCTTGTACGTCGCGATATAATGATCTACGGATATTGCATCAAGTATATATGTATAAGACTATCTTAGTATAGTTTACTTATTTTTTATGAATATCACATGCAAGAAATTGCTTATGTGTGATAATTGAAATTCATGTGGGATATTGATAGCTAAAGAACATTTATAGGCTATAATTTTTTTAGCTTGCTCATTGTTAATCCTTAATTGCTCTTTTGTGGCTAGAATTTGGAGTAGGTTTTGTGGGTATACCTCTTGTAAACCCTCACGAGACTACAACTCGTTCACTAGGGACATCTAGGGGTTTAAAGGCATGTTGCATTAGCTAAGTGCAACCGTTTTCTCAACGACATGGATTTGTTGTATTTAGGATTAGTTTTATTTAGTTTGCTCGAGGACTAGCAAAAGCTAAGTGTGGGGGAATATGATAAGTGCATAATTTACTATATTTTTGTTATCAATTCCATCCTTGTATTTTCTATGATTCTTTCATATTGCCTTGTATTACTATTGTTTTCTTTTGTTTGTCTTATTTAGGTAGAATCATCCAAAAGAAGCGAAAAGAATGCTAAAGCGGACATAAACGTGAGCTTGGACTAAGGACCAGGAGGAACTCGACCAAATTCAGGGGTATTCAACTTTATTTTGTAGAGAATGAAGAGACAAAAATAATGCAAAAAGAATGAGGTCATTCCGAGTTCGTATGCAAAAGTTGTAGGAAAAACCGTATGGATCAAATAAGGCCCAATTCTTATCTACGTGTGTGACCGAGGGTACCTCTTACTAGGATCGGTTCCCCCCTCCAAGAAGTGACGAAAATACTTGCCAAAATTGGTTTTCTTAGTTCCGAAGTATTTCCAAACCCAATATTCTTATTGATATTTAAAGATACTTCCAAATACTTTTAAAGGGAGTTCCAAGTACCGAACAGAGATTTTTTATCAAGAGATACGGAAGTGGAGACAAGAAGACAAGGAGCAAAAGCTTGGGTTTTGAGTCCTTCCATTACCGAAACTATTTATCTTTGATTTTATCATATGTATATCATGGGTTTTACTAAATCCATGAGTAGCTAAACTCATATTTGATTGAGGATGAATTCTAAGTCCTAATACTAGGGGAAAATCAAAATAAAAAGTCTGCCAGAAAGAGCCTTATAATGAATAAAAACGACTGTGGCTGGGAGCCCTAAATATGTAGTCTTATTTCTCAAAACGACTGTGGCTAGGAGCCCTTGATTATTTTCAGAAACGACTTCTCCGCACAGACTCTCTATAATGCTGATAAAAGCAGACGTTTATATTGAACTTAATGTACAAAAAAAAGTTAAATTGATCCGCTGAATCGAAAGCTGATTCAGCTGAATCTAAAAACAAAAGCTGATCTACCATTATATTAATAGTTACTTCAAAACTGTATTAATAAAATAAGATCGATAATTAACTTAAAACTGAATTATATTAAAAAGTGTTAACAATTTACAACTTTTAACTATCTAAAATACCAAAATCTCAGAACTTCAAATGAAAAAATTTATATTTTTATTGCAAGAGTAACTGCTAGAAAGCTTCAACACGAATTTGAAAGCAAGACTTCACCATCTACAACTTTGTTTACTAAAGACATAAGATATCAACATTGAAAGCTACCTTCAATTGCAAGCAGGAACCGAAAACAGGCTGCAAGTTCAACGAGAAAGTATAGGATAAATCAAGGAATGCCAAATGTGATAGCCAACACAGAGGAAATGCCATCTTGACTAATAGTTTGGCAGGACATAAAAAAATTGGCTGGATAAAAGGGCATGCCGCAGTTGTGGAAGCAGAAAAGCAATCATCTTTCACTTGGCTGTCAAATTATGGATTATGGATATTAGATTGAGCACAACACCTTAATGAAAGAGCAAAAGGAAATAAAGAGAAAAAAAAAAGAGAGCATAATCAAATACTTGATGAAATTGTAGTTTCAGTTTCGAAAACGTCAGCGATCTAAGATTAAGTACCTACAATACTAACCCATTATTTCACCTATCTGCATCTCAAAATGTTATTGGTACCTGAAAAGAAAGATAACATGTTAGGCAACATTACAAGATAATGAAAAACATGAGTCAAGAATCCCTAGAACCCTAGTGAGTGGTTTTCAGATAATTATAAGTTGTCATAGATGTTCAGATAAAATAAGAAATTAAGTTGGATTCGGTTCTCTGTATAAGGCTCATTGTTTTATATCATGCCACATATAGAATTGTCACCCACGAAGAATTCAATACAAACCAATCTAGAAGACAAATATTTCGTTAGTAATAAAATTGAAAAGAGTATGAACATTTATGAAATAAGTGCAAAAAACGATGACTTACTTCATCCGGACTCGCCACTGTAATGAACGCTAACAAAATATTTATAGAAGACATGGCAACCCTTATTAGAACGACCAGGTACTTTAATAGAACCGGAAATAATCAAGTACTAAGCTTAACATAGCTACATTTACTCGTTGAGAAGTGAAATAGCGTAGTTCTTAGCTGACCCCTTGCTATTTTGTAACACCTCTCTGCAATTATGGTATTAAGCTAACAGATAAATACATCTAGTTTAAAATCTTTATAGAAGAGAGATCAAGCCTTACTAGAACCACCAGGTACTGGATGGAACCGCCAATAGTCGAGTATTAAGCTTAATATAGCTGTTTTGCTTGTTAGGGAAGTGAAATAACGTAGTTCTAAGTTAACCCCTTGCTATTTTGTAGCACCTCTTTGCTAGTTATATTATGAGGATTGATGTGTTCATCAGTTAGCAAGTAACAACAGTGAAATCTTTGAGAATACACAGCCGCACCATTCTGCATTATTCAAAAAGAAACTCTCAGAATGTTGTACCCCTATCAAAACCATGTGCACGAGAAATTTGCTTATAACTATTTTATGAAAGATGATTTATACTGCAATTAATGTATCAAATATACATTGAAAATATTGATACCCTCACCTTACCCAAAGATTTCCTTGTGTCAAACTACTAATCCTAATCAATAGGTATCAATTCTTTCATCTAGTAGTATTACCCTCATACACCATAACATTATAATATGTCCAACCATGACAAAAATTGTTCTGATTCCCGGCAGTAATCCAATCCCACCAGCAATTTTCATACAAGCAAGTGCTAAAAAACAATCAAGTTGAAATCCTTACCTCGCCTTTAACAAGTTGTGCTCCAATTTTTGGATCAACTAAAACCGAACCCATAACTATCAAATCTACCTTGATCTTATCGTCAAGACCAAATGGCTTTCCATGCTTGGCTAACCCAAGATTCACCCATAGTGCTAAGACATAACTTACTAGATTCCAGCACTGAGAAGAAACCTGTCCTCTGCAGTGGTTGTGGTGTCAACAGCTTCTTCTCATCTAATTAAGCATCAAATAGACTACGTACTCAGTTCAAATTATTCTTACCAGAAAATCCACATAATGAGGTTACATTCATCAATTACCACAAAAGTGACAAAACAACACTAACCTAAGAGAGTTAGAAACCGAACCTTCTTCTGTGGGGAATCATCAACAAACAACCTCATTGCAAAGCCATGAGAAAGTAGAGCCTCATTGCAAACAGATCTAAACAACAAAACCCCACATCTTTCGAATGTGTCACGGATGTAAGCAATATACCTTACCTAAAACTTAAGAAAACACATTACTCAAAAACTTTCTAAAAACTAGATGCTGCAGCAGTGGGGGATGGCGAAGAAAAAAACTCAGAGATACCTGCTCTTGTATCCTTCCTTCTATTTATTCACCTCAGAGATAAATTCAGAACTCACCTTCATTTACTTGTTTATATGTGCATAATAACCACCAACATCTGAAGCTCCAACACAGCCCGTATCCAAATGAATTGGATATATTGTCAGGATCAGTAGACCACCAACCGGAGTTTCAACATGGATAACTACTATGTTCGCTTGTGTTTTGAATTCATACCTCCTCAGTCCACGCCAGCGCCACCATCAAATCTCTGAGAATCCTGCACTTTGTGAAATCACAACTTCCCGTCTGCTTCCTGATTATGTCTCCATGGATAGTTTAGTATTCCACTCCAAATGACAATACATATCAACATTCAATAAAAACTACGTATCTAATCCCTGGTCTAATAGTGGAACTTGGAACTAATCTATGAGATTTCTCAAACGCGAAGAATTGACCAAGTGATTAACAACTCCAAAAACAATTCGTTAGAGACTTAACTCTAAGCTACAGTAGATTACATGATAATTATGAGTAAAAAAAGTTAAAAGGCGGAGGCTTAAAGTTTGATACATGAACATGCAAGATTCAACATCATCATTTTGTTGTGTAGCACTGCACATTTTGAAGTGATAATGCATCTGGTATATTAATAGACTTAAAAACCGTTTTCATCTCTCAAAAGCAAATTATCAAACAAGTTAGCTACATGTTGTCATTTAATAAGAAATCCAATACTGGAAGTATCAGTTGATTTTGTTTCTTCAAAATCTCCAAACGTTGGAAACATATTAACAATCTACAAACTAATTATCAATCAATGTACACAAAATCCAACATATCCACTTCTTACACCCAAATTTAGCTAGGATACAAATTTTGTTGACGATTGCTCATAACAATACAAAACCAGAAATAAATAGCTTAAAATCGCCATACCTTGCGAATTGAAGCATCACCAAATCAATATGAAAGCATTTAGATCACAATCAAAAAAGCTAAAGCATCACCAATTGCATCAATTTCCTGAAGTAGTTCCAGTATCTTCCTAAAATCTGAACAAAACCCAAATCAAGTTTTTCTATCTTTTTTCAAGAATTCTTCTATTATTGATCAAAACCTTGACAATGTTTTTCGGCCCATATAAACTATAACCATAGTTAACCATTCAATGCCAGAAATTTGAAGAAAAACAATGAAACATAGATCAAAATCGAGAAATTAAAATTTAAGAATTTTTTTTTTTTTTTGGATTGAATTTTCAATCTCGAAATTCTTTGATCTTAGATGATTGTTTTCGAAACTTATTTCAATATGTGAGAGATATTATGATTAAGATCTCGAAACTGCAAAAAATCTAAAGGAAATAGATCAAACACAGACAAAACAACCGGAAAAAAGCAACAAAGAAAAAAGCAACAAAGAAAACACAATTAACTTGAGAAATACCATGAGAATCATGAAATTAATATCAATATATGATGTTATTAAACCCTTCTTTGTGAAGTTGCAGTCGTTTTCCTCACCCTAAAAGAATCAAAAAAATATATAAAATAAACCATTAGTTAGGGTAAAAGATCAAATAGAATTATAGTTGTGTTCAAAATTAGATTTAGGGATTTTGTTTCTTACACTACGAGAAGAGATATTCTACCCATTTTGATGAGTTTTCTTGTTGGGAAAAATAGAAAAAGGAAACACCTTACTGCAAAAAAGTTAGAAGATGAAGAGAAAATAAAATCGTTAATAATAGTAAAAGTTTATCAAATTTATGAAAAAGGAATTAGATTGATATTACCTTGAAGAATTGAGGAGAAAAACAACTAGATATAGAGTTACAAAGTTTCCTTTTGATTTATGTTGGTACATGGATTTTGATTTTGACATGGAGTTTTAGGATAAAGCTATGATTTCTAACAGAGAGATTTTCGATCTCTGAAATGAGAAACAACCCAGATTTTTATTCTAGGATTTCGTTGATTTTGAGTATGATAAATGAATAAATTGTTCTTCAAATCAAACAGTTCATGTTACGAAAGAAAAGATAGGGTCTGGACTCTGGTAATTTTGTAGGAGGGGATCTCGGGTCTGTGAGTTGCATCTGAAGAGAGAGAAATGGTTAATCTAATAAAAATTCCACCTAGGAAACCGGGACCATAAAAAATAGTTCCTTCAACAGACTTAATTAGAATCCACGTGGCAGATTCTGATAATTACTGAACTACCCCCGAATATTAAGACTTCCTCGGGTGCTCTCTTTATTTTTATCGCCGAAAAGTCTTCCATAGGAAGCTTTAATGCATAAAGAAAGCCTTAGGAAGTCGTTTTCATAAATCCCAAACAGACTTAAAAAACTCATTTTCCACTACACATGATTTGATTTAATATATGAACCTATTTTGATTTCTTCATATGATTATCGTTTGTTTCTACTATGATGAATATTTATGATTGATTAATTGATTGATTTAGGAGGCCTACTAAACTGATCCCTTGATTGATCTATTGCTAGTAACGGGTTAGGATATCCGTAATTGTTGAATAACCCTTACACAAGTAGAAAACGTGAGACCTTACAGAGGGATTCTGTGGAGCAATCACGTGTAGAACAATATTAGTAAGTGAACCGATCGTAAATCGAGTTTAATCTGGGACCGAACCTAGATTCATAAACCATAAAGCATTCGACGAGTTACATCTTGCAAGCGTACCTCAAGGTGGGTCGGGCGAATAGAATCCGATAGCTAAGCGTACTGTTTTTGGTGATATTAGGAGTCTTGGGGGTAGCTAAGCGTACCTATTACCCTACGGTTGGTGATAATCTATGATACTGACGAATAAATAATTATATTACTTTGATGAATGTTTAGTAACGAAGAAGGATTCCTCGATCATACTCCTCATACTTGATTACATCTTAATTTATTTGCTTTATTATTTACTTTGCTTTATTTCCAACCTACAAACAAAACCCCCCATTTGTGACACTTGACAACTGTAAACTCCCAGCTCTTCGTGGGAACGATCCTTGCTTCCATTATATTACCAGTTAATTGTGTGGAAATAAGTGATTTAATTTGTTGCACTCACGACACGCATCAAATGAGAATAAAACATCTCAATTTATAGGGGATTTGCGAAAAATTGAAGATGTTTATTCATCTCCAATAGATATCTCTGGCAGACACCATTTTTTCCGAATGGGAGCCATTACTTTTGTTCATGTTTAGGTTGACATTTGAATTAAGTTTTCAGAATGCTCCTTTTCGGACAGGTGGCAGACCCACACCTTGCTGGTGGTCACATCCCTTAGTCTCGGTACCTGACTTGTCAGGTCGACCTCATCCAAGGAAGCTGGCACACTCCGAGACCCTACCATAACAGCATTTAAACGCGAAAAATCATAATATTTTTCGATAATATTGAATATATCGAACTCCATATGGTCGAAATATTGAAAAGCGTATTATTTTCTCGATAATTTTTTTTACTGAAAATCAGATCATGAGGCTAATTGTTAAAAACATTAAGTTTAAACATATTTATGATTGAGAAGCAACTAATTTTAGTATTATAGATAGATCGATAACTAAACATAGTTCATATTATGTATTCAGTTTAAGGGTGTTTGGCATAATTTTTTTTAGGAGGATTTTATTTTCCCATCAGCGAAAAAGAACTTCACCTTTAGTTTCCATCCTTCCCATTTTCTTTTTCATCTTTCCTCAAAAGCTTATGCCATAGAAACCAAATATCAAACCTAATCTCGGTAACTATTACAATTTTTTAATGTTTCATCATGAACTACAATTAATTTGCATCGATCTTTTTCTCACACAATCGTATTCATCATCTTTTGATGGATTTACCAAACTCTAATTTTTCTCTGAACCAAATAAGCCAAAATTAGTAAATATTATATACTTTTTTGGGTTTCTACATATAAGGGTAAAGAAATTTTCATGATCATTTTTTTTTCCAGTGGAAATATGAATCTGATCCATTTGGTTATGATTTTTTGTTACGTATGTGTTATTGTTCATGCCATCTAATGATTCTGATATAATTATTATTCTCCAGATTGGTACACGAAGAGATGAAATCATTGATTTGGTAATAACTCTTAACACCAGTCGTGCTAATTCTGCAATTAAAGATGCGAATCTGCAATTAAAGAAGCAACATAATTTTGCAAGGTGCTTTTTTTAGATGGAATGATATGAAAGCCGAACACCAAATGTTTGACTGGAAGTAGTTGGAATCACGTGGAATTCAAATTCTAGGTACATAGACCTAGGAATTGAATTCTTATGGTGCCAAAGGCGCCTTAAATGTGAACAAAAAAAGACCGTCTAGTTGCCGAAAATGATACTCCATTTGTTCCTAAAAAAACAGTTACTTTAGCTCTAAATTAACTCTTTTTTAGGAACGAAAATAGTATAACACAATAGAATCAATGGTACTTGGTTGTTCAGATAAGAACCACAAATAATTCACCATTTCTAGATTTCTGGTTTGTTATTATTCAAAAAAAGATTGCACTTGATTAGTAAAGCTTAATCAATATATAACTTGTTGATCAATTAAAACCCAATTTTATAGAATTGAAACTTAGGTCTTAACTAAGAGAATTCTGATTGGGTAAGAAAGAGATTTAGGGACGGATATGTACATGATGCTTATCCCATGACTTGGAAAAATTCCAGTGAATTTGAGTTTTTATTTTCTAAGCATTAAACTAATTACATTTGACGTCAGAATTTGTCAATCAAACTAATATATCTCGGTTCAAGTCGAGCCTCATACTCCATGGATTTTATCACTATTATCTCTTGACATCGAGTCTAAATTTGTGCACCCCATGCACATTCCGGCCACTCCTATTGGAATCAAATAAGTGCCGTACCATTCCAATCTTTCTGGACCGGCCTTTTCGGTCGGCCTGTTGTAGTAAGGTCGGGCTGGGTAACCTTTAGCCGGGTATGATCGGAGGGTAATTTAGTCATGAAAAATATGTTCAAAACCACTGTAAATGAGGAAAAACAAAGAGATGGATTGAGAGAAAAAGAACATGTCTGAGCCGCTGAGCTTCAACACCCAGCCCAGGGAATAAGAAGGAATTAACCAAAACTCAGCTACAAACTTTCACCACTCTATCATCATCACACCAGTTATGCAAGAGTGAAAGAATAAACCTTAAAATAGTAAGTTTCTTTCTTTCTTTCTTTCTTCTTCATGAATTACTGTGATGATTCTTTCTGGATTCACTGAAAATTTCACTTATATTTGATGTAATTAAAGAACCCAAATCATCAAAAACTCATCTTGACTTGTATTTTTCAGTTAATTTTGAGAATTCTAGGTATAGGGGGTTTAGGGTTTAACCCCCTTTACTAGACATTTTGCTGAAAAAAAAAATTATGACAGGTTTTCTATGAAATGAAGCATTCTGGTTTTGGTGGGCTTGTTCCAAATAATGAATTGAATAATAATGAACTTCTGGAAAATCTGCATTTCGCTTTTATGGTTGATGCTTTTAGCTTTATAATGGTCAGAACCCTCATAAGGATGCTGCTATGAGTAATTTTATGTATGACACTGATAGAATGACATTTTTGAGAAGTTTCAGATTCAATTGATCACTAGTAGTATGATTCAGGTTACTAATCCAACTCTGGTTTCTTATGGTGTTTCAAATAGATACAATATGAGTGAGCTTCAACCATACGAAGAGGCGGGAGTATAAGATTAATTTAGGATGACAGTGTTTGTAATCATGTTATGGCCGAAGCAACAAAGATTGCTGCTACGAACCAGTCTTACAACATAGATAAAGTGGTAGCTCCAGAACAATATGAAGTTACAGGCAACTAGGGGCAATGGTATTGATCCACGTTGTAGATTTTAAAGTATAATAAAGAGTATAATGTGATTTTATTTGAAACGGAAATGTTATTGAGGTGAAATGATTTAACAAACATTCATTTCAATTATTTTAATTCAGATTTGAAGTTGAATTCTTCGCCATCCTATGATACAAAGGGTGGTAGAATACTGCTGGAGCTTTAGACATTTATACTCAAAGTTATCAAATTATTGGGCGGAGATGTTACAGCTCGATCCACCATCATTAATGACTTACAGACTGTTGTTTGATCTATCGACAGTTTAAAAGGTAACTTTTTGTTTTACTAATGTATAAGTATATGACAATTTTTGAATACTCATATTTGGTTAGTAGATTCAAAGGTCAAGTAATTATCAATTGTACGCAGGTGCATCATTTGAGCCATTTGGATCATTTGTGTCCAATGTCTACACGAGATGGGGAGATTTGAATTATATCTATTGAAGTACCCTGTGATTCTGTCAAAACAAATAAACAGATGTTTCTGAAGGAGATAAGGAAAGTCTTGGGGAGGAGAGGTAGCGTGCATTCGCTCACCTTCTATCATTTCAGTGATCTTGTTTCCTCTTATGTATTCTTTTCTGCCGCATT
Organism: Papaver armeniacum; assembly: GCA_023531295.1. Taxonomy (NCBI): domain Eukaryota; kingdom Viridiplantae; phylum Streptophyta; class Magnoliopsida; order Ranunculales; family Papaveraceae; genus Papaver; species Papaver armeniacum. The sequence goes on along the minus strand of JAJJWW010006204.1, from coordinate 58,277 downwards.
CATAGATTCGGCTTTTATCAGCGCTCCAGCTTAAGCTGTGTAATGGCCGAAGCATATAATGCATCATGTTGCAACTTTTCATTCCTCGTTGGATGTTGGTTTCAGGTCTGGTTCGTCATTTGCGACTTCTTCTCCATGCTAGAATCCCCCTTCTAATATTTGAGGGTAACCTCGAAAATATCTCTTGCAATATCTGAATCAGTAATCTCTTGTGCCAAATCAAATCCAATTTATTTTCTGGATTACTGGGACAGATGAGCACTTTTGTGATATGGTTTTACTGGTCAGTTTCAGTTTCTCATGATACTTTTCTGTTGTATGTCAGCGCCAATACTTCTACCTTACTCTTTATTCCGTCCTTGCAGATCAAGGAGTGGGCAAAGTCACAACAAACCAATGGCCCAAAAATGGAACACTGTACTAACATTCCCTTCGTTTATTTCCCATTTTCAGGTAATATTTTTGTCTGAATCAACATTTTCAAGTTATATAATAGTAGTAGTAATTTGGTCTTTACTTTGGATTTGAAGAAGTAATATTCAACATTTTCTTTCATTGTTTAAATGGTATATCCATAACTGTTTTTGCTTCCTTCAGACATATGGACCTCCAATTTTACCTCCACGAAGGAAAATTACTGAGAGGATTATTGCGGACGGTCATCATCTCACAGTAGTTCAGTTGGATCTGCTAGATCTTTTAAGGATTTTACCTTGTTCGACCTGAGGTAACTGGCAAGACTTTAATCATTTTTATGTTTTGAGTTTGGAAATGATCAAACTGGATTACTAATAATGGCCCAGTAAAGAGTGTGTATGTATAAGATGTTTTGAATGGTGATTCACACTTGACACTTAGTAGGAAGTTAAACTCTTTGATAGTTTGATGCCATTTTGAATGGCTTGAGTTTTTGGGGAAAGGAATCTAATCACAATGGAAGCTCACATAGATTCATCTTAATGCAATGTATCTTTACTTTAGTACTTAAGAAGATAAAGACATGAATAGTTAGACTGTTGGCGCCAAAATGATTATAGAGAATCAGTTGTTTTTGTGTTTCGAGTTTAGAAGCTAATGACCAAAAAACTTCTACTACATTAACCCTCTCCAACCAAACTTTACCACTAATACTTAGTAATAGATCATGTTGGTAAATCCATGGTCTATCAAAGTTCAAAGACACATGTATCTCATTCTCATCTATCAAGTAAATGGTTGAAGTTTTATGACAAATTTTTGGTAGATGCATAATTTGAATGCCACCTTTTCATATTAATCTGCTATAAAGTTGTTGATGGTTGATCTTTTGATGTTTATAACTATGTATAATTGTCAGATAGCCAGTTGAATTAGTTGGTAGTGTATTTCGTTTTTCATGTCATGGAGAGAGTGTAGGCTATGTCAATAACCAAGTTTTTTCAAGAAATCATAATAAGTTACTTTGAAGAAGGCAAATGCTCAAACTTCAAAATAAATGGTGAAATGAGGTTGAGGGTGTTTGGTGGCACATGCATAGCACACCTTTAAGTAATGACACACTTTTATGATTTCTGTCTATTCATAGAGAGCATTGAATGAAATATTATTAAAGGTCTGGTATGCATGTGCTGCTGAACCCCCTCAACCACATGTCACCATATTTTTAAGTTTGAGCATTTTTCTTCTTCAAAGTTACGGTACTTATATCGGCATCAGTTAGGTTGATATCACATGATACATGGTAGTTGGTAGAATTTCATTTTCAGGATTGAAGAGGCAAGATGCCCCCATGCACTTATGTCTAATAATCTTCAATGGCCCATACGCTTTGGGTTTAGTGTTAAAGAACAATTAAAAAGATTCGATTTCAATCGTTTTCTCTTACATTGTTTGGACCTTGTATAATAATCTTCAATGCCAGGGACAGCTCCTATTTAACTCCCACTTTAACCATGCGATATTCTTATCTGTGCTTGAAAGCTCACTAATGACTAATCTCTTATTGTTTTGGAGCATTTTGGGAATCTGATTACTTGCAACCAACTCCATAACAGTAATTTAATCATCTTCTCCAAATCCATGCTTTTACAATCAAAACCTCTCTTGATCAAACCCATTGTATACAATAATTTAATTCTTCCGATTTGCAGATTCGGCGAAGTTGGAATTTCTTTGCTTTTGTATTCGAAAGAAATTCCAACTTTGTCGAATTCTGCAAATCGGAATAGTTTCAGGATTTTAAATCAAAGCTCTCTGCCTGAGCTTTTTATTTCATATTTTCAGAAGTAAATCTTGCGTTATCTTTTTTTGGTGGTGTGCTGTGAAGGCCAACATCCCTTGTGAGAGTACTTCCGCAAGTAGAGTGGCAGTAGAATAGAGCGGTGTCATTTTGGTTGTCAGATCTGCCATTAATACGGTTTGGCAGAGAACCCAGAGTCTAGACACATTATTAGAGTTCTTTCATCTGTACGCATGCAGCTATTAATCACAGTTGCAATTTATTAACTTTTTTGAATCATAGTTGCAATATTCATCAAAGCTGATTTCAGTATCCCGTTTGCCACTTATTATTGGGCAGTTTTCTAATATATGCATTTCAGCGTCAGGCGGTCAGAGCACAAAATCAGCACTTATACAGCCCAATGGGAATACAGAAGTTGCAATGATCCAAGGACAAAAGACCATCCTTTACTTGTAAGTTTCTCTCAGTCTCTATAATCATGTGGATTTTAAGAATTAGATAATAACTACCATACTTTTCTGCACTTCCTAACAAACGTAAATTGCTAATTGTTGGTTAGATTGAAGATCCGTATGAGCAGCCAGATAATGCGGCAAGGGCTGTTTCCATGAGTCAGCTTCCCAGCATATCTGATGCATTTGAAAAGTCCCACACCATTCCCTTGTTTCATCCAATCAAAATAGAAATTCTCTGGTCTATGGACTATGGTCTTGTTGGGGGCCGGGTCAGTTCCCAGCTTATTTCCTCACATAGTAATCCGTTGTTTTTCAACAGAGGTGCTATAGATTTCTCTCCACTGTCATATGCTACACCCTCATTTCAGAACCAGTTTTACAACAGGCCAAATCCGCAGGCCAATGTCGGCATGCATCAGTTCATTTTCAAGCTAACAACAAAGATGGGAGCCGAAGACCTCCAGATGATGGGCATCCTATGTTATGGAGATTCCTTTTTTTCATTCTGGTCTCTTTAATGAAGATCTGATGTTGTTGCATTTACTGAAGTTAGTAAATGTTGACAACACAGTTAAAATTATTATTATGAACTAGACTTGATGATAGTGGACCCAAATGCTTTCTGCAAGGACTACAACCTTACCTCGTATTAGTAGTGGTCAGTCCACTATTAATGAACTTTATTTATCATCCAGATTGGGAACCTTGCAACAGAGACTACTGAGCATGAACACCCACATTCATAGATGCATCTTAACACCCACATTTACAAGATAAACAAAGCAAAATCAAAAAGTGAAAGTATCACTTTTTCTGAAACAGAGGTAGTAAATCGCAATTTAGGCTACGATGAGATTAGACAATCAATGTTGTTCAGTATCTGCCATGCTCCCAACTAAGTAAAGCCACCGGCCCGGGTTAACGATCCTGAGAACAGTAATTATCACTCTCATCACATGTAGGTAACCAAAAAAAAACGCGGAAACAGTAAATATTTTCAGTAACTTCTACTCAAATACTCAATCGTTATCGGATCCACGTCAAATTACCAAAACTCAAATCCTCTTACAAAACTATTCTCTGCATCAGGGTCACATCAAGATTTATTCACCAACTCTTGTGAACCGTTAGATTTGATGACTTTTGCTGTTTAGTACAGGTGTATCACCCTTATGAGTTACAACATCGAACTCGATGTAACTTCAAAATACATAGTGATTCCGTGTATCGATGTCTTCCAGTGGACGTTTTTTAGTACTTTTCTCTTAGCTGTTTCTCATGTTCCTTCCTTCTTCTTATAGAAAGAGAGAGAAGAATAGGTTCAAAATCAAAATTATTATCTGTTCTTCTTTCTTTGTATCTGAAAACTCAAATTTAGGGTTCGTCAAGATTATCAGTGGTTAGTAGTCATGGGGCGTCAACAGGAGAATCTAGATAAGATGAAGGTTCGTCAGGATTATAGAAATCTATGGCATACTGATCTTATGAGTACTATTCAAGCTGATACTCCTTGTAAGTCAATTCATCAACAACAACAGATTTTTTTCTGATTTTTTTTTTTGAAAGTTTTTGTTTGATTTTTTGTGGAATTCGGAATTTGATTTGAAAATGTTTTGTTGTTGTTGTTGTTGCAGATTGTTGTATGGCGTTATGGTGGTAAGTAAATCTTGATTTTGATTTTCTAGCTGTGTAAAGTGCGATCTGGTGGTTGTTTGTTTTTTGATTGATGATTATGAGACTTTTCTGTATGATTTGTTTTCTCGGATGAGTTTATTTTGTGTTTTGTTGGAGTAAGAATTAGTCAAATTAGAGAATGTTGACTTGATTGAAATTTAGTTGACTTGATGAATATGGAGGTTTTAGGGCAATGTTGGATGAAATTGCAGAACGATTAAGATTTTAAGATTAATTTCAAGTGTTATTGGTGGTTGAATTTCTGATAAATGCTTTAGGTTTACTTGTCTGATTTAGGGAATTCTTGCCTGTGAGTTTACTTTCTTTGTTGATTAGAGAAAATACAGAAGGGGTTAGTTGTTCTTTATCAAGGGATCATCATTATTCAAGGAAATAACCAACAAATTTACTATTTATCTTGGCTATTAAACCTAGATATATTTAGGTTCTTGTTACGGTTCCAGGTATTAGTATAACCTAAATACGAAAGAAGATAAACCTCATTTTTAGGAATTTCAAGTAACAAGATGTCGCGGCTATACTTACTTATTTTGTAGGAAGTATTAGCAGTGCACACTCTGGCTTTGGTTACAGTTCTGTTATTGGATTTCAGTTCCAGTTGTCTGTATGTTATATTTGATTAGATTTGATGTTTGGATGTTCATTAATACAAAATGTATACCACGGCATTACTACAAGTCTTTAATTTTTGTATGTATATGAATGAGGTATAAGATGATATAGATGGGTGGAGCATCGGTTTTCAAACAAGAAAAAACATTCAAATTAACTGATAATTTGACAGTAGGACCGTAGGGTAGTCTGAATCAAAGCTGCTAGGCCTGTCTTGCTGTCGTAGAGCCTTTCCCCTAGAAAAATCATAGAGTATGATGTTTGTGTTGGCTGATAAACGTAAACCTCTTCGAAGCATGTAATATTTTATAGTTTTTCTGCTATAGCTCTTCAAGGACAGCCACTATTGACAAGATTTTCATTTTATACATATCTTGAAAACCATGTGTGGGTAATGTATCTAGAAATAACGTGCACTGGTTTGCCTCTTTATCTTTTTTTTTCATTGACATTAAAAGCAAAGCTTGATGTATGCTTGATTTCTTTCCAGATAATGAGAATTGTATTTTATGGTATAACATTACAGAACACATCTGTGACCATGAGTACTTATCTTTTTTTGTTTATCTAATTCATCGTTTCAAATTGTAGTGGACCATGTGTATCCTACATGCTTCGGAAACGAGCTATTTACAACGACATGAGAAGGTAATCAAAGTCGTACTTATGCCTGAAGAGAACTTAGTTTATTAGTTTTAAGTTCTTATGGAAAGTTGAGTGACTCTTTACCGATAAATCTTCTGCTGTTTCCATGTCAGGTATGTTTGCTGTGCTGGTTATCTCCCATGCAGTGGTAGATGCGGAGAAAGTAAGTGCCCTGAGTTTTGCCTTGCTACTGAGGTACGAAATATCTATCTCTCCTACAATCTGTTTCCAATTTGCTTCCTATTCTGAATAATTACTCTAAAGGTTATATACTTCCTCTCTTGTACAGGTTTGCCTTTGTTTTGGAAATTCAGTTGCCTCCACCCGTTTTCTATTGCAAGACGAGTTCAATATACAGACAACACAGTGTGACAATTGCATTATTGTAATTTCTCTCTCACTCTCTCTACCTCTGTGTGTTTAAATTCATACTCACATGCACACACCTTATGTGTGTAGCATTATGATTCCTTAGTCTGTGAATGCCTAGGGTTTGAAGTTCCATAAAGAAAATGCTTTTCCATTTACTGTGTTGCATTCATCCACTTTACTTGTGAAGCATTTTTTCCGCTTTGTACACTGATATCTACTTTTTCCATATATGATACTTTTCTCATTTATATAGATTTTTATCATCTCTCTTACATATCAGTTTTGACTTATAGGGGTTCATGTTCTGTCTTCAACAAGTTGCCTGCATATTTTCCATTGTTGCAATGATTGTTGGAAGTGAAGAAATATCAGAAGCTTCTCAGATATTATCCTGCCTGTCTGATCTCGTCTATTGCTCGTAAGGCTTTCTTCCCACACCTAATAATCTCTATTGTTGCGCTGATTATGAAAGTCTACTGACTGCATTTGTGACCGTACTGACTCTATGCTTTAAATTTGCATTTGCAGGGTTTGTGCTTGTATGCAGGTAAGCTCAATATATGGTAGTTATATACTTTTACGATAAGCTCAATATATGGTAGTTATATACTTTTACGATATGTTGTGTGGATCACATTAACTGACCACATTATGAGGAAACTGATGTGCATGTACAGACAGTACAGTGGCTAATGTGTCTAGTTCAATATAAGTTGCCACATCGTGGTCAGTAAATGTGGTCCATCTAGCACAGCTGTTACTTATGATTAGCGTATTTGTTCCCTACATTTTCCTGGTGAGTTGTTTTATCTCATTTTAATTTTGGAGTATTGCAGACACAACACAAGATCGAAATGGACAAAAGGGATGGAGTCTTTGGACCTCAAGTGATGGGAGTACCTCCTGTTCAAAATATGTCACGTATTGACCAGCCAGTTCCTCCACATGTTGGATATCCACCACAGCAAGGATATGGGTACCCACCACCCCAGCCTCAGGGTTACCCACCTGCTGGTTATCCCCCACAAGGATACCCTCCAGCCGGCTACCCACCTGCTGGTTACCCACCAGCAGGTTATCCTCCAAAGTAAGATGCGCGCCACAGATTTCCTTCTCCTATTGAAATGGGGGTTTTCTTCCATTTTTGTTGTTCTCTCTGTTACATGATTTGATGGACGGACGGCTTTAGTAGACTTCTGGTTTGTGAGACCTCACAGTTATCTAGTGTTTATACTGGTTTGGTGGTTTTACCATTTCTATATTGAGACCGAAGAACAAATTATAGTTTTATGTTCCGTATCATTGTCAATAACATATTGCAGTTTGTACATCTCTCAAGATGGTTTTCGTTTGTCTGTTTTTTGGAATCGAATAACATTTCTGACTTAGTCAAGGATATGCAACCCAGAGCTCTAGAACTTGCACCCACCTGATTGATGACCCGTGTAACTCCGGAATAAAATTTAGCAGCAATTTACTAGATTGATATACTTATTTGAATTTTTTATCGGATAAGCTTAAGACAGAACTGAAGACTTGCGAGCAAAAGAGCTCAATGTTACAGGCTTAAACTCAATGATTGTATATAGTGAGAACAGACCATTACTTCTCTCCACTATCCAAGATGCTGGCTTTGAATTTACAAGGAATAACAAAGATTGAAGTTCTTATCTTTGATAAATACCAAAGAGGTGCTCAAAACTGAAATTAAAAACAAGAAAATGTTATGAAAAAAAAAACTGAAATTATGCAGTGTGTTAATTCTACTTTCTCAATCATATCAATCACTTTTAACCATCTTACTTTGATGTACCAGGGTATATCACCACTTTTAAACCTTTCTATGCCAGTAATTGAGTTTGACTGAATAATTATCTTGGTGCATTCCATGTGAGCAGCCCATTCAAGAGCACATAATATAACATATTTATCTGCAATGGAAGAAAGATCCACACCAATTCCACCTGTAAGAGTACCAATTACCTGACTGCTGCAATCTCTAGCAATGACTCCAATACCAGCTTTTCCTGGATCTCCAAAGGATATTCCAGCACAACAAAATAGAGTAAAGTCAGTTGCAGGAGCTGTCCAGAAAATCTCTTTGATGCAGTTAAATCTTATTTTCCTATCACCAATTCTGAAGAATGTCAGAACTTGAGAATCATATTCTTGACTCCATTTATTGCCTTTCATTCTTTAACTGCCTTCTTGTACTACTTTGTATATCCTGCATTTAAAGGCATTGCAATTTGGTTTAACTTCCTCAAAGCAGTTTATTTGTTCCTTTGAAACCACAGATCTTTCATTGTTGCACATCTGAAAGTCATCCAAATTTCTTTTATAATTGGGCTCTTATTCTTGGCAGCTACACAAATGTCTTCAAAAGATTTTGGATTTTTAAAACCAAAAATGGATCCAAGCCAAGACCATATCTCCAAACTGAATTTGCACTGCCAAAGTGTATGAATCATATTATCCACTTGTTCTTGACAGATACAACATCTAGACACCATGTCATAGCCTATCTTAATCATTTCCTCACCATCCATGTACACACCTTTCTGTAGCTTCCAAATATTACTAGCTATACTAGGATGCAAGAAGGATTTCCAGATGTAATCAGGCCATACCAGCTTTGGTTCTTTTTCTCTTACTCTCGCTACTGCAACTGAAGTTACAAACTTCCCACTTTTGTACCCAGTCCATATCACTTGATCTTCACCATTACCAATTTCAGGTAAATAAAAATTGGGTAAGAGTTTTTTTAGCTCAGTAGGTATGCACCAAGATTTTCCATTTAACAAACTTGCCACCTTCATACTTATATTGTTTTGAACCAATTCAGAGAAACCAATCTTATTTACTAATGGTGAATCTCCAACCCAAGTATCAAACCAAACTGATATATTGGATCCATTCCCTACACACCACCTTATGTCTTCTTTTAAGTAATTCCAAGCCCATTTCAGTTCTTTTCATATAAATGATTGTTTCCATGTGGTGATCCACAGTCCATATTTATCCTTAAATACATCATTGAAGAACTGAACCCACTCTTCTTGTGAATTAAGAATTTTCCACAACATTTTCATCAACAACACTTTATTTATCACTTCAAGCCTGTGTATTCCCAGCCCCCCTTCCTTATATGGAGTACACACTCTCTTCCATGAAATAATTTTGAATTTTCTTTTATCACCATCACCAGACCATAGAAAGTTTCTAATGATCTTGTCACAAATTTTTATAACATAAGAAGGCCACTTATATACAACCATTGAATATATAGGAATGCTACATAACACTGACTTGACAAGAATCAATCTATCTTGAAATGAAAGAAGTTTACCTTTCCAGGCTGCTAGCTTTCTTTGAAGTTGTTTCACCATTGGCCACACCATTGCTGAAGTTACTCTTCCTGGAGCTAAGATAACCCCCAAATATTTATCTGGAAAATGAGATAAATCCATATTAACCACTTCACTTATTTGCTGTTTTCTTGCAGTTGTAACACCATCCACAAATCATTTGCTTTTGTTTTTGTTGATTACTTGCCCTGAACAAATTTGATAGTCATCCAATAATGATAATAAGTTTGTTAAGCTCTTTTTTGCTCCATTGCAAAACATGAATACATCATATGCAAAAAACAGATGAGTAGGATGAACACCATTTCTAATCACCATAGGAAGTATTTTACCCATTCCAACTAACTTTGAAATATTTCTTCTTAATACATCTTCCATCAACACAAATAGAATGGGATATAGTGGATCTCCTTGCCTCAATCCTCTCCCAACTGAGAAAAATCCACTAGGACCATCATTCACCATGATGATATCCTTGCAGATTGAAATAATGCCATTATCCAATCACACCATTGTTGATGGTGGTTTTTAGCTTAGGGTTGAAATCATAAAACCTTACATCTGATGTGACGTCACTCTGTAAGGAAACGTTGCCGTGAGTGCTAACCTCTCCACCGACATATTTATTGAGCCATTCAATATACTTACATGAAATTTATTTAGACTAGCGAATGTAGCAACCATCCCGGATGTTTTGTAAATTTCGGCGCTTTGGCCTATATTCACTTAATATAAGTTCCTTTGAATGCCTTCATGCTATGTTCTCTAGGATGAACCCTTAATGTTGATATGGCATGACGATTTGTGTTAACAATCATGAGAAGAGTAGCACGAATTTCCAAATATTAAGGATAAGGTCTTTGCATAAGGTATTCAATCAAAAAAGCATCTTTGCTCTCGGCAATGAACTTAAAAGAACTTCTGTGTCAACACATAGAGTTCAATCAATTGCCCTGACTAACTTGCGAAGTTATGGTTTTGCGCCTCGCGCAGTATATCAGACCTTGCTTGTCGAAATTAAGCCTAGGAGAACTAGGTTAATAATTCTCCATGGATTAGCAGGTGCAAAGCCTTTCCCAGAATCAGAAAATAGGGAGTCGCAGCAGCAAAGGGAGGCGTGGCCATGCCTTAGGCCAACTGGCTCCACTTGCCATTGGCCACGCCCCTTCCTAAACCGGCCCTATTTCTCTCAACCAATCGTGTCTCCTCAAATTAGCCACATGCACATAAGTTGTGGCTGGGCCCATACTCGCCGGCCCCACTTCCCATTGAACAATCAGGTCGCTCTAAAGCCTCCACACTCTCACCAGAAGTGTATCCGCGCCTTATGTTTGGCCGGCCCCTTTTCTCGGCTAATCAAGTTGCTCCAAACTTTCCACCATACATTAAAAGCCAAACGCACCCTGTCGCGCCACCATACTAACTGGCAATCCAAACGCACCTTACCACAACAACATATTGATCGGCATGCCAACATGCCACTCTGTCGCGGTAGCATGCCACTTTAGCCTTGGCCACGCCGCCAAACCCTAATTCTAACCACGACTCCAAATCCTAGCCTTGGCCACGCCGTCAAGCCCTAATTCTTACCACGACGCCAAATCCTAGCCGTGGCCACGTCGCCAAGCCCTAATTCTTACCACGGCGCCAAATCCTAGCCTTGGCCACGTCGCCAAGCCCTAATTATTACCACGGTTCCAAATCCTAGCCTTGGCCACGCCGACAAGCCCTAATTTTGGCCACAGAGTCAAACCTTAGCTTTGGCCATGCTACAACGCCACAGGCGTGGCCATGCCACAACGCCACTAGCATGCCGCTATGCCATGGCTCCACCATGCGCTATTATACCAATGGCGCCACTTCGCAATACAATAAGATGCGGCCATAATCAATGGCCACTCTTCCTCATGAGATACAATCTCAGCTATCCAAGTTCGCCATCGAGGCGACGGACTTGCGGCAAGTCCCCAGCAACCCGCTACGCCACGACTACGCCGGGCGCCACTTTGTTACACAACAAAGATGTGGCCATAATCAACGGCTACCCTTCCTCACGAGATGTAATCTCAGCCATTCAAGTTCTCCACCAAACTAACGGACTTTTGGCAAGTTTTAGGCGGCCGACCAAGGCAAGCCTAATAGCATCACATGCTATTTTACTATGGCAAAGTCTCTTGAATTTGACTTGCCACACATAGCAACCTTCTACACATTTTCCACGAAAACACTCGAGACATCAAACATGTCACAAAGCGGGGATACTCATCAGTATTGGTTTGGCGGTTTACGGCGTGCGGCGTGCAATGCGCCTAGATTACAAGAAAGTGTCATGAAGTAGGACAATTAGTGGTGGTGAAATGCAACGGTGTAAAAAAATTATTTCCTTCATCATGGAAGCGTAATGACCGTATGTGATTTACCACACGAATTCACTTCCCCCATCATGGAAGCATAACGTCTGACGGTTACACGTTACTCTATTCTTCCACCACTCAATCGTTTCCACTTCCTACGAGACCAGGGTACGTTTTAATATGACTTGTATAAATAGCCTTCACCTATTTTCAACAAACAATAGGTTTTGGTCGGCAACAACACATTATCTAGAAATCACCTGGTAGCTTTCCATTCTGCTAGCCAGTTCTATTTTCAGATACAATTCATAAACAACCACACCATCAGAATCAACGATTCTGGTCTCAATACTCTTTTCGCTTCCCTCCCTAAGACCAACCCTTCTCCTTCACTTTGTGACCGAAGCAAGCTTGGAATGGCCATTTCTTGGTTTAGGCCAGGATTGTACATATTGATCTCTCGAATCAAAAGTACTCCCGTGTAGTGCATTGTTTAGGGTTTAGATTCGTTTCTCACCCACACACCCGAAATTACGAAAATCAGCAGAAACGGTTTTCACCCACAAACAATTGGCGACTACAGGGAGATTAATCTCTCGGTTGCAAATTTAACTCTCAATTCCATCATCCTACCCGAGTAAATGCAATGCTTCATAGCGCATCGTCCAAGAAAAGATGGATTCGGAGAATTACGTGCGGGGACTAGAGACTCTCCACCTTACCGCGGATCGACATGAAGATGTTTCACGGACAATAAATAATGGCCCAGGAATTTTCGCGGCAAGGAGGCGTCACAAAAAGACTCGTATTTACTCCTGAAGATTGGTTTTGGTGAAAGGCTCTAAAGCGAGTAAGTTTTGCCAGACAATGTTTACACGATCTATTGTTTGGGTTTTCACATCTACAATCGAAGCCAATAACCCAATCATCCCAAGATTTCATATCTTTCCCTTTCTCACACAACATTCACGGTTCCGTAATTTTCCCGAATGATTTTGCAACTTACATTCGCAATTCAGATTTTGACATATTGATTGATCAAAACGCAATTATTCCAAAATAATCCAAAAACTCTTGTAAGAAACAATCATCTATCAATCCAAAAACTAGAAAACCAAACCATAAACTAGGTTTTTCTTTTGCCTTTCACAAAAAAACCTAAGAAAGAAATTCAGAAAATAAAGGTATTCAAGGAAAATTGCCTAACAACGGCTCGTTCTTCTTGGAGAAAATGTCCTTCATGCTTTGAAGAGCCTCTGTTTGACTTCAACTCATAGGACAACTTCTCGACTTAAGCTCTGTTGATTAATCAAATCCACGGAAGGGCCATTAACCACTTGACTGCTGACCTTTGGATCTCGGAAAATCCCTCACGGAACCACCCGGGAGGCGTTAAACTCAAAGTTTACACACATATCCCGATGGAATTCCAAACTCTTGAAAACGTCTCCAGAAACAGTGTGTCCAGTCACGCCACACATGTCATGACTTGAAGATATGGTTTCCTCCACGCGCTTAACCAATGCAAAGCGACTATCATCGATCCTTCCTGGTCGTGGCAATGTGCCCATACCTCTTCCATATCTTGGTATATAGCTCCGCATACTTCATGGGCACACTGAATCCTCCAATCAACACGTGACCTTCAAAAGGATCCTCGAATGGAGGATAGAAGACGGACACCATGTGGCTGGATGTGCGACTAGCAAAGACTTTTTGGGAACAATCACACCCGTCATCACGACAACATTTTCCGCCATGTGAGATACAACAACATCTTCATGATGATCAACCTCCATCTCAAGATCACCAGCGGGTAAGGTTTCCATGACTGGAGACACTGTTACATGCACCTTCATTGTCATGGATCTCCATCTCAGAATTATTTTCATTAACAACCTCTTCCTGTAAATATCTCCAATTAATTAGTTATTCAGTATAAATAAATAATCCAAGAGAAAAGTATGGAAAACTCACCAACTCATATGTGGGCCCACTGGGACTGGAAGAAGACTCGCCGCTACTCTCTGAAGTACTTTTCCAATCATCCCCGGATCCTGATCTTTCTTTTTCTTCTTCTTCATCTTCCTCTTCCTCTTCGCTGTTAAGGGGCTCCAGATGTCCTTGATTTTCTTGAGACGCCCCTTTTACGCCCATGTGCAAGCCTGGTGAAGCGTTTACCTTGTTAAGACCACAGGTCAAAAAAGGAAGAAATCTTGATGGCGACAATTCAAAATATTTATGCAATCAACCAAAGAAGAAAAACCATACGTACTTGCATGTTGGAAGAACTGAAAATCACAAGAGCCGTCGAATCCGTTTGGAAGCCACCTGCACGATTTTTCGATCATTGCTCCTTTTTCCAGGGACTGTCCACATCCGATCTAGAGAATTTTCGCTTGCCCGAAGGAAGTTGTTTCAACAATTTATGCTTTGCCAGAACCGCAAAAGAAGGTTTTCCACGTGGCTTTGTCACAACATCCTGCACGAACTGATAAATGGTGAGGAACTCATCTTTCCAGAAGATGTTATATTTGGGAGTTGTCACAGATTTTCGTTTTGAGAGCAAGAAGGGAAGACTTTTATCGGTGCAAAGACAGCCAAGAATAGCGGGTAACGATTAATTTGGAGCTGTCATGTAAGGGACTGGGACTCCACAAAGCCCATATATCGAGCAGCCACTGTCAATGTTGTAGGGACTGTCACAAGATCCTGCGAAAAGAGATGTCACGTGCCAATTATGCGGCTTCGCAAGAACACGGTTTCTCAATGCTCATATTCCGTCGGCCTAACGCAATATCACCATCGAGTCGAAGCAAAAGTGTCTGGTTGAACTATGGAGCGTGTCTTTGGAGCCCAAGGACGAAAGTTAACCGCATGTGCATTGTCAAGAAAATCAATGAGCTTTGAACCGGGTTTTGGATGCCTCTCAACCAACGAAGTATCCTAGAACCGCCATATGCATCAGGAAATGAGGTTCTTGGGTTAGGAGCGTAATTCTTGAAATGCTCCCACAACCATGCATGAAGAAAGGCGACGTGGATATACCCATTAGATACGTACATGTCTGCTACTAAGTGATCCAGATGAGTGTACAAAGAGCCAACAAACAGACTTCCGATGGGAAGAGCAATGCCTTTCGCTAGTTTGATAGCAAATTCGATGAGTTTCTGTTTTATCTCCTTCTTGCCAGAGCCATCATAAAAAACATCTCTGGATATCCAAAAAATTAAAAATGCAGCAACATGGAGTGTATCATCCAGCACTTGATCCAACTCCGGCTCATCAGGGAACCACTTAGACACCCACCAGTTATAGAAGCACTTTTCCTCATAATTCTTTCGAACATATATCGCTTTGCTTTTGTGACCAAAGTGGCGTGTATTTCTTCTTCTTCCTCAGACAAGACAACATCAAGTTTCCCAATTATTGGAAGATTCAATAGGATGACTACGCTTTCCAAAGAAATAGTCATCTCACCCAATCTACATATAGCCGTGTGAGTTTCCGGACACTATCTGGAGATGAAATTAATCAAGCCTGCAATGTCTTTTCGATTTGAAATGCCGCGAGATGCCATGACGACATGCATGATTTGCGCCTCAATTAAGTTGGCCTTTACGTGGTCGCAACTCATCATAAATTTCATCCACTTATCATAAGAGCGCAATGGACTATGAAATATTTTGAAGTCGATTGGAGAAGATGAGTACTCTTTCTTCTGAAGAAAAAACCTCATTATATGCCACAGGCGGCCTGAGTTGGACTTCTCCATCATTCTCTGAATCGAGTCAGAGAAGAGTTACCACGAATTTGGGATGGGTCCTTGTAATTGTAGCGGATTTCATAAAGAACTCATCATCTGTGTTTGGATGCTTTCAGGTGACATCTTAACAACATTCCTTATGCTTTTGAAGTAACTACAACGAAGCAAAACATAAAAATTACTACTTTGAAGGAAAGCATAAAGTCAACGACACATTTTCTACGGAAATTTTCCCTTTGGACGCATTTTATAGCACTCACGTCAAAAAAAAAAAAGAATAGGGACTGATGCTTGCTCAACGAGATATATATGTGATGTCGCGGGAAAATATGCTCTTAGAAAAAACCCGACAACATCGTGAGGAATATGTTTTTGGCCGAAATCGTACAAGGCCGCGGGAAGTATGCTCTCAGTCATATCACATTTTGCCGCGGGAGTTATGCTCACGAACAAAAGGAAACCCTACAACTAGTTTTCATGGAAAAGGGAATAGATGGCGTTGTCCACACGTACATGCTTGCCTAAGATGATGATTGTTTTCGTTGTGATTAACGCTACTACAATAATATTAGCAAAGAAGAATTATTCATATTGAAGTGCTGTTACAAATTCATGGAGGTCACGCCTATGGCTAGGGTTTACACCAACACAGAAGAGCAAACAAAATAAGAAACGTTAAGAAACATACCTAAAATACGCTCGCCTACTTTTGCTGATATTCTCTCCGCTGGTCCAAGTCTTTGCCGCTAGCACCAAGGTGTGGAAACAAAGCCAACGATACAAAAGTAAGTAAGATGGGTAACGCCTTTTATAGGCATGGTGTTTTGGATTTAAACTAGGAAATGGTTTCCTTTTTGGGACACGCACAAAAGAAAGCAGCTGGGCCCGTGTTGTTGACGTTCCACGCCGCTAATATCCACGTCCAAAGCCATCAGGGCCATCCGCCATCTTAAGGTAGCCGGGCCCATCCGCCACCCCAAGGTAGCCGCGCCATCCACCATTCCAAGGTAGCCGCGCCATCCACCATTCCAAGGTAGCCACGCCATCTGCCTTTCCCTAACCAACCAACGACCGTTCCGTGTGACAAGTTGCAATGTTACCTCTACTGATCAATAGCCAAAGCTGCAGCGGTGATGCCAATACCCCATGGCCAAACCGAATTTATGCAAAACCACGGATTCCTCATGCCTTCCGATAAAGGTTAGTAGAATTTCATCGGCAATCTCTTCACGTCTTGTCCTTTCAATTTTACTCTTGTCTGTCACCATCTCATGCTTACCCCGTAACAACGCCGTTGTTACGTGCTTCAGCTGAGGGACCTAATGTTGATGGTGGTTTTTAGCTTAGGGTTGAAATCATAAAACCTTACATCTGATGTGACGTCTCTCTGTAAGAAAATGGTGTCGTGAGTGCTAACCTCTCCACCGGAATATTTTTTGAGCCGTTCAATATACTTACATGAAATTTATCCAGACTGGCGAATCTAGCAACCATCCCAGATGTTCTGTAAATTTCGGCGCCTCACCTATATTCACTTAATATAAGTTACTTTGAATTCCTTCTATGCTATGTTGTCCGGCTGAACCCTTAATGTTGATATGTCATGATGATTTGTGTTCGCTCGCAGCAGAGTAGCAAGAATTTCTAAATATCAAGGATAAGGTCTTTGCATAAGGTATTCAATCAGAAAAGCATGCTGCTCTCTAGCAATGAACTTAAAAGAACTATGTGTAAACACATAGAGTTCAATCAATTGCCCTGACTAACTTGCAGAAGTTATGGTTTTGCGCCTCGAGCAGTATATCAGACCTTGCTTGTCGAAATTAAGCCTAGGAGAACTAGGTAATTAATCATCCATGGATTAGCAGGTGCAAATCCTTGCTCAGAATCAGAAAAAACGGAGCGGTAACAGCAAAGGGAGGCGTGGCCATGCCTTAGGACAAATGACGCCACTTTCCATTGGCCACGCCCCTTCCTAAACCGGCCCTATTTCTCTCGACCAATCGTGTCGTCTCAAATTAGCCACGTGCACATAAGTTGTGGCTGGGCCCATACTCTCCGGCCCCACTTCCCATCGACCAATCAGGTCGCTCTAAAGCCGCCACACTCTCACTAGAAGTGTAGTCATGCCTTATGTTTGGCCTGCCCCTTTCCTCGACCAATCAAGTCGCTCCAAACTTGCCACCATACATTAAAGGCCAAACGCACCCTGCCGCGCCACCATACTAACTGGAAAGCCAAACGCGCCTTACCACAACAACATACTGATCGGCATGCCAACATGCCACTCTGCCGCGGTAGCATGCCACTTTAGCCTTGGCCACGCTGCCAAACCATATTTCTTACCACGACGCCAAATCCTAGCCTTGGCCACGCCGCCAAGCCCTAATTCTTACCACGGCGCCAAATCCTAGCCTTGGCCACGTCGCCAAGCCCTAATTCTTACCACGACCCCAAATCCTAGCCTTGGCCACGTCGCCAAGCCGTAATTCTTACCACGGCGCCAAATCCTATCCTTGGCCACGCCGCCAAGCCCTAATTTCGGCCACGGAGCCAAAACTTATCTTAATTTGGCCATGCTACAACACCACAGGCGTGGCCATGCCACAACGCCACTAGAATATCGTTATGCCATGGCTCCAACAGGCGCTACTATGCCAATGGCGCCACTTCGCTATACAACAATATGCGGCCATAATCGATGGCCACTCTTCCTCATGAGATACAATCTCAGCCATCCAAGTTCGCCACTGAACAGACGGACTTGCAGCAAGTCCATGGAAACCCGCTACGCCAGGCGCCACTATGCTAATGGCGCTACTTTGTTACACAACAAAGATGTGGCCATAATCAACGTCTACCCTTCTTCACGAGATGTAATCTCAGCCATTCAAGTTCGCCACCAAACTAACGGACTTGTGGAAAGTTTTAGCCCACGACCGACCAAGGCAAGCCTAATAGCATCATGCTATTTTCATATAACAAAGTCTCTTGACTTTGGAATTGCCACACATAGCAACCTGCTACATGTTTTCCACGAAAACACTCGAGATATCAAACATGTCACAAACCGGGGATACTCATCGAGGGTATTGGTCTCGCGGTTTCACAGCGTGCGGCGTGCAATGCGCCATTACAAGAAAGTGTCATGAAGTAGGAAAATTAGTGGTGGTAAAAAGTAACGGTGTAAACAATTTATTTCCTTCATCATGGAAGCGTAATGATTGACGGTTACACGAATTCACTTCCTCATCATGGAAGCATAACGTCCCGACGATTACGTTACTCTATTCTTCCACCACTCAATCGTTTCCACTTTATACGAGACCGAGTGCGTTTCAATATGACTTGTATAAATAGACTTCACCTATTTTCACCAAACAACATGATTTGGTCGGCAGCAACACGGTATCTAGAAATCACTGGTAGCTTTCCGTTACGCTGGCGGTTCTACTTTCAGATACAAGTCATAAACAACCACACCATCAGAATCAACGATTCTGGTTTCAACCCTTTCCGTTCTGCTAGCCAGTTCTACTTGGCATGCCGTTTGGCACATGGTGTGGCTAGCATGGCTGGCATGCCTTGGCGCGGAGACATGGATGGCACGGTTTTCCACTGGCACAATGGTGCGGTTGGGATGGCTGGCATGCCTTGGCGCGGAGACGTGTCTGTCACGGTTTGCCACTAGCACAGTGGTGCGGCTGGCATGGCTGACATGCCTTGGCGCGGAGACGTGGCTGGCACGGTTTGCCACTGGCACAGTGGTGCGGCTGGCATGGTTGGCATGCCTTGGCACGGAGACGTGGCTGGCACGGTTTGCTATTGGCACAGTGGTGCGATTGGCATGCATTGGCGCGGAGACGTGGCTAGCACGGTTTTCCACTGGCACATGGGTGCGGCTGGCATGGCTGGCATGCCTTGGCGCGGTAGTATCTGAATTTCACGGTTTTGTACAGGTGATGTCAATCAATGTTAGGGGTTTTGCCGTGGAACATGATATATAGAAAGAAAAAGGTACCCTGGTAATTCTTACGTAAGCATGCTGATTGATTCGATAAATGTGCTAATGGTCATAATGACGTCATGCCAGGTGTTCGGTTTTATGATTTTAACCCTAAGCTAAAAACCACCATCAACATTAAGTCCACTGCTTAGCTCGGAACGGGAGCATCGCTAAGAGGTAAGCATAAGATGGTGACAGGATAGGGAAAAAAATCGAAATAACAAGTCATGAAAAGATGGTCAGGAAGGTCCGACTAACCTTTTTCGAGAGGTAAAGAGAGTTTGTGTTTCCCGTGTTGGCGGCCTTGTATAAATTGTACTGGTGGTGCAGACCGTGGAGTGGTGAGATGAAAATCGTCGACTTAGTCTGGCCATGCATCACCTCGGATGTGTTAGGGAACATCGTGGCCGCTAACAGCGAGTTTGTTGGTGTTGGCACATCGGTCGGCTTGGAATGGAGCCTTCAGCATCGTTCGGCTTGGAATAGAGCCGTCAGCATCGTTCGTCTTGGAATGGAGCCGTTAGCATCGGTCGGCTTGGAATGGAGCCGTCGGCATCGTTCGGCTTGGAATGGAGGAAATGGTGATGACGCCGGAACTTCGGCTATCAAATGGTGGTGATGGCACGACAACTTTGTCTAAATTAGGGTTTGGCATGCCGAAACCCTAATTATCGCTCCTTAGTAGAATCGTTGTAAAATTCTCATACGAACTCTAATTTCGACGGTCTGCCCCTCCATCTGACCGGAAAAGAATTTCCTATCTCCGTGCGCGAGAATATTTAGGTTTTAAGCTCGTTAGGTACGTGAAAATAGTCCGAAATTAAAATTCAGGAGGGACGTTGCGGGCCCGAGGTGACATAGTCGCGCCAGTCATCTATTCTCGTTCATGGAGCAAGAAGGAATCTTCATTCTTTTCAAGCTCTAAAAAATCCGCCCGCATGAAAAGAGGCATCGACTTTCTTACGTTTTTTTTTTGCTGCTCGTCCGGATCCGTGCTTTCTTACTGCGGTGTCTCTCCAAGTGGATTCCAAAATTTACCAAACTCCGGCGCATTCTTGGGCGGATGGATATATGCTCGGAAACGATCATATCAAGGCTAATCTTGGAGATTGTTGTTGCGTTTTCGGTCCATTCTTGACTTTAGGTTGTCCGGCGTCTGGACCTTCCGTCGCGATGATGATATGTTGTGGATGATTGAATGGTAGAAATCTTACAAGACACAAAGTGAAATAGATGAGTTGGGAGATATTATGTTGCCGATGTGCTGCTATCAAGTCTTCAAGGACTTTATTTCAAGAGACATCCTTCGAACCAGCTTCCGAATCTTGGACTATCGTATGGAATGGGATGCAGTGGGCAATCCTCATTTATATTTCTGTTAGATCCGATGGCATGGCCGAATATGTGAATGTATCATTGTGGCGTGCTTTTGGAGTCTTCGATGCATACGTACGACTTCGTGTTGAGAAATTACTGCGAATCGTAAAACTTCGGCAGTGACGATGTTGAAATCAGAAGTAACCAAGTTGAGGGGAGTAAAACTGTCCCATGCTGGTAGTCCCCATGTGTAGCCTAATTTCATTGCATCGCCTTAATCCACATCCACGGGATTTGATATAAGATTATCGTACTCTTCTGGATGTGACGCTGGGATGCTCAGAAATTACATGATGAAATATTCTGGATAATGAAGTGGTAGGAATGAGAGAGTTATGTTGTCTATCATGGATCCCTCTGTTTCTTCAAGAAAATGTTTCAGCCGCGTCTCTGGAGTTATCTCATGAGTCTTTAATGGTCGTCGGGATGGATTGCGATGAGAAGTCCGCAGCCGTATTGTTCTTCAGTTTCTAGAGTTGTTTTCCTCTGAGCAGGCTTGGGATCCTCCGCGGCCTCGTAAAGTGTTGAACGCGTCTTCTAGACAGGGAGGTGATGATATTCTTGCGCTGCATCCTTGAAGAGTAGATGAACTTGTTGTGGCTATGGCTTTTTGGCTAACTGTGTATTCTGAGCTTTGACAGTGAAGGGATTCTGTGTATATCCTCAGTCCTCAAGTATGGTTTACATGTTTCCATCTTTGTAGTGATTGCTGCTGTGGTGAATCTCAGGCTGGTATCAACAAGTGAGCGGCAACAGTTCTTGGTAGCAGATGTAATCAGAATAGACTACATTGTCGTGGTAACAAAGTAGGTTGGCTGGAATTGTATGGGCTTCCGTGGAACTAAAAAGATTGGCTGGATGCGTAAGCGAGCAATGTAACACCCCGATTTTCGTGCCCGGATCCCACGCCCGAAAACCCGAAGTGCTACTTCGATACCATAGCCGAAGCCCGGCTACTAAGCCCAAGCTCATTAAATAATTTATCTCAGGTTTAATTAATTTATGTTCAATTCGAAATTCTTTCATAGCAGCGGATATATATAAAAATTCTTTTAGGAACATCTAACCGTTAACTTGATGTGATTTTTAACCCAAATGAATCCTAAAGAACTATAGTTTACTAGAAAAATAAATTTTACCATTAAAGGTTCAGATTTAATCCAAAAGAGCCGCATGTTTAAGGAAGAATCATAAAAGCAGAAGCAGACATTAGTTCACTCCAAGAATTTTACTGAACTCTTTTTCAAATCCAAAAATTATTATGATTATAAATCCTGAATCCTAACTAAGTATAGTTCTATTCAGAAATTTTCTATAATTTTTAGTTTATCTTAAAGATATTTTGACCACAGTCAAACTTGTAGTTGATCAGAACTGAAAAAAAACGAGAGATAGCCATTTTTGAAAAATCGTATAAAATCACTCACAACTCCAAATTAGGTTTAGTTTACCAAATTAAAAAGGAAAAGGAGATATCTTCAAGTTTACAGAAGACACCAAAACCTAAAACATAACATAGAATAGTTTGAAAGTAGTAAAACTTCTATATAGTTGGATCTGTCAGAAAATTCCTGAATTTCGCGCAGTGACGAAGAATTGTTTTAAAAATATTTCTGGGACTCAGAAAATTCTAATATTTTAACCACTTTATCTAACGTGAGTTTTACGCATACAATAAAATATTCAGGCACATATCTATTATATAATAATTATCATTAATAGTCAAAAAAGACATGACTTTCGAAATTCTCATTATCTAATCAAATAGAATTTTCCTTAACAAAGCATTGTTTCATTGGTTAAACATTAACCCAATAATCTCCAAAGTATTATCAATCAATAAATACTCAATAAATCATCTAAAGGAGTTTGATGATATTTTATTACAATTTTCAACCATAAATCCTATGCAAACTACTAATTAAAGCACCAAAACCGATCTCTATGCCTTTCCCCCATTAGCTCCTTGTGGTGCCATAAAATCTGGAATTTTTTTGTCATGAAACGACGTGAGTTGTGACACCCAGTAGGAAAAAAAAAAAAGCAACAAAACGTTTTAAGCAACATTTTCAATTTCTTTTAAAAAAACAACTAGCATGATTAACAACATCATAAACACATGGAAACACCACATCCATATAAACAATCAAATCAATCAATCTGGCTCGCTTGAGGCCCCACGTGGGTTTAGGGAAACAAAACCGTTCCCAAGGATATCTCGTATCCCATCAAAGTTGTTTAAGAATCACAATCTATGGACCGACCAACATTCATAATCATACTCACAACATCGATTATCATTCATATATTAATGAAAACTTGCAAAATAAATTTAATTAAAACAAACTTAAATAAAAGAAGAAGGTTTTTTGATTGTGTTGCGCCTACCTCAAACGCTAGCAAATAATTCCAAAGAAGAACAATAACAAACGAACTAGCAACTCCTCTTGCAAGAACCAAAACCAAAAGCTAAATAGCACCGTCACCAAGATCTTAAATCTTCAGTGTTCTCTAAGTTTCTTTTCTATTTTTTTTTCTAAGCTAAGCTAAGGAAGAAGTAAACCTTAAGAAATCTCCAAAACCTAACGTACAAGACTAAAAGTATTTATATAGTCGGTGACCCTAATCCTAGTCAACAGACGTTCCTGTGGTTGGGTTCCACGTGACTTACATCGGTAGTCTGAGATGATAACATGCCTTATTTACCGAGCTATAATAGGATCACAAGGTTAATTCAAGTTTTCAGAGTTCCTGACTTATTAAGCTACTAACCAATCACATCTAGACATGCAACAAGGTGATAAGCCAAAACAATACAAGTAGTAGCACCCATGGACACGTATTCTCTATATAAAAATAGAGTTTTTTCGAGCGACGTGGTTAATCGGAGCTTCTGGTTAATTCTGGCCCCACCATTTATTATTTCTGCCAATAGAAATTGAAGAAAATCTTTGGGACCCGCAATATATAATCCGGCCAATCACATTCGAGAATATAGCTACCTAAAATTACTAAATCTTATATAATCTTAAAAACATCACCAAATTAAGTAGAAAACTTTAACATTACCAAAAAAAAAAAACAAATATACTTACAAAACCATAATAAAGTTAAATATGCAATATTCACCGTGATTTCATCATAAAATTAAATCAATCATAAGATTATATAAAAAAAATCCAATGTTCAATGTCCATTTACACTTTTTATAATAATAAAACTCACCTAATTACAATTCCAAACTAAAAATAGATCAGATTTAATATCCAAACGTGCAGAGTTCCATATACTAACCTGATCACATTCGAGAATATAGCTACCTAAAATTACTAAATCTTATATAATCTTAAAAACATCACCAAATTAAGTAGAAAACTTTAACATTACCAAAAAAAAAAACAAATATACTTACAAAACCATAATAAAGTTAAATATGCAATATTCACCGTGATTTCATCATAAAATTAAATCAATCATAAGATTATATAAAAAAAATCCAATGTTCAATGTCCATTTACACTTTTTATTATAATAAAACTCACCTAATTACAATTCCAAACTAAAAATAGATCAGATTTAATATCCAAACGTGCAGAGTTCCATATACTAACCTGATCACATTCGAGAATATAGCTACCTAAAATTACTAAATCTTATATAATCTGAAAAACATCACCAAATTAAGTAGAAAACTTTAACATTACCAAAAAAAAACAAATATACTTACAAAACCATAATAAAGTTAAATATGCAATATTCACCGTGATTTCATCATAAAATTAAATCAATCATAAGATTATATAAAAAATCCAATGTTCAATGTCCATTTACACTTTTATAATAATAAAACTCGCCTAATTACAATTCCAAACTAAAAATAGATCGATTTAATATCCAAACGTGCGAGTTCCATATACTAACCTGTAGATGTAAACGTAGTTCCTCTTCCCTAAAAGAATAGATTGTTAATCCTGCATAACAGTCCAAAGATAAAATTGTTAATAGATTGAATTATAGATGACGTTAAACAAATTGCGAGAACGAGAAAATAAAGAATATTAGATGAAAAGTGCAATAGAAATAATGAATGAATTTCGATATTATTCTTTCCATTAAAAAAATTATTCCTTCCATTAAACAAAAATAGCAAAATAAAATAAGATCTATATGAAGACATGCAAGATATTGTATGCCAAATAATTTTTTGACAAATTATTACGTGGATATCCAAATATATATATATATATAATATAAATTGAATTATATTATATTATTTCAAAAACAATAAATTCCAAAGATTAAAAACGGAATTAATACTTCTAATCAAGAATATTTTCTTAATAACAGGGAGGCATAATAACCATTTTATGTTTTTATTGGTAAATATGACGTTAATTCCAAAATTATCGTTATCTCCCTGTATATAAGAGCACAAGAAAAACCCCATCGATTAGACTTTTTGTTCGAGTGGTTGATTCATATGATGTGTGATTGTCTTTTGTTTAGCAGGTATTATGAAAAGTGTGGTTGAGTGGCGCTACTTCTTTGCTTCGAATACAACATCTCGGGTAAAAAACTTTTCTCTCTTTGAATTCCTCATTCTTTTTTCTTAGCCGTAATAGTTTTGTTTGTTTTTGATGGATTGAAAGATGAATATGCCAGTTTTTCATCTCTTATTGTACCGGTGCTTACATTAATTTTCTGTTTTTTTTTTTTGTTTGACTTAATCGTATCCCTACAAGCTTTTACGATTTGTGTTATATTCGTTGTCTCTGTTTATAACGTTTAATGATGACAGGTTAGATTATCAGTCAAATTTATAAAGTTTTCTTTTTTCGGAGAGTATCGACAGCCTATCCTTACTTCTTAGCAGCAAATTTATTATTCTCATTGTTGCTTTGAGTCCCTTCAAGGTATCAGTGTATGGCTGGGAATTTTGTTTTTAATGTTTGCAGTTAGGTTCTGATTACAAATTAAAATTAATATTTAGTATTTACACATTGTAGTGTCTTATTTTTGTGTCATTTTTCTTTGCCTTTTACTAGAAGGTGGTGGTATTCTTCGATTTAATTTGTTATGTTGGCCTTTTTTTTCCTTCATATACCAAAATATATACCAAAATAAATGCCTCATGCACAACTTATGCTCTGAGTGACTGAGTCTATCTATATATATATAGGACTTATGGGCGCCGCCAAAACTTTCGTGCATGGCTTATTTTTCGAGAGTGGTGAATGTTTATAGTTTTCTTATACCTTCTTGGTAATAATTGTGCGAAAATAGCAAGGTTGAGATGGACTAGCCAAAATGGCTAGCCAAATAGCAAGGTTGTTAGTTTTGTCCTATAGACAGGATGCATGACTGATGTGTTGTTTTATCTTTATACGCCATCCAAGATTAGAGAATTATGTCAGTCAACTCAATTGAATTCATTTTATTAAACGAGATGCAAGTAAATGATGAATGCAAGAGGATGAAGTTTGTAGTGGTGCACTTGATCAATTGGCTTCTGGTAGTGAAAGATTCACTCTCCATTCAAGGGTATATAAAATATAATGTGATCGCTTAATGTTGGACTTGACAAAAAAGTGAATCGAGAGATATTCAAATCAAAATCCATTTAAGCTTTATGTAAATTTTGCAGGAAACAACACAAGATTGAAGAAAAAACCTACAACACCAGGACAGTGAAGCGAGTCTTTCATGAAGTTGTTACTTATGCATATGCTTAGGTGAAGAGGGATGTTATTTGTCATATATACCGTCTTAAAGTGCTACTTATCGAATCAATTATGACCCACTGACGGAGGCTATGGGAAAGTTATGCACTAGAGAGGTAATTATTGGATATGCTTGCAATGACTGTTCACTTATTTCCATGGATTAAATTATTTGTTATGAATTGCTACTTGATGCTAATGCTAATGTATAGATGGGAACATCGAACTCTGAAATGGAGATGGACATTGATTCACTGATGGAAGTAGTTAGTGGGAGGGCTGATTAATTTTTTATTAATCTTATCATTTACAGATCTTATGCTCTATATTTAACCTTTTAACCTTTTAGATTGCATAAGAAGTAAAGACTATGGGCATTTTTAATGTGAACAATGGCAAATTATCAAATTATTTAATCTTTGGTTTCATTCTCAAGTTATTTTTCTGTGAATCTCTTAAGTTAATTATGCCACATTTTTAGTGATGTTTCTAATTCTTTGAGAACATACATTTTCAGTTGATTTTAGGATATGGATTTAACCGTTTTTTTGGTAAAAACAAATAATTCATTTTACGATGTTAATGTTGACACGATCTTAGACCATTAATTCTAAAAAAAAAAAAGAAAATTTCTGCCCAAATCCAAATGAAACAAGGGCTCCTTCAATTATGGTTCTTCATTTCACTGTTGACATGATCATATACTCTACATTTCACTAAATTCACGGGTATACATACAATGAGCATATATTATACAATTCACATGTACGCATTATTATATATATATAAATTCATAATTTATGAGTTTAATTAAATTGCAAAGATATCTGTTAATTTATGAGTTTAATACGAGTGAATTAATTATGCTCAAAAGAAACTGTTACGACCTACAATGGAAACATAGGAAAAGGTAAATTCATTATCTTTGATAAGGTCCAGCCACATCTTTTACTTACTCATGTCATAAATGCACAGGCAAAAAATACAAAAATATTGCTTTATAATTACGAAATGCAGTGGCGTGGCAACTACAAAAGTATCGCTTTTACGTTGCCCCATAAGCTACTTGTTAAGTGCTTCCTTTGACCAAACAGCCTTGAAACTAAAGAAGATATCATAATTTAAGCGACAAAATCTTCAAATCCGATTAAAAACAGACTTTGAGCGACTGAACTTGCATACTACTTGCTATTCATGTGTCTCGAATTAGCCCGCGTATCCTTCTCACTTTTATCGGTTACTAATGAGTGGTGCCACTGCCATCCATGCGAAAGATATCTCTGCAAAAGAAAGTGTGCATGCCAAAAGGTCATCGTGGGATGCATTATGTTCTAATTAGTTTCACAAACAGAAGCATTGCGTATTAAAGTGTAAGAAATGGCGTTGCGAAAGCTATATGGATTTTTCTGTAGCTCCATTGATGTACTATTAACCTATATAAAACTCTCCGTAGTTAAATAGTCGATGGCCAAAACTTTGTTGTTTTATTAATTGGTGTGCTATTTGGTCTCCATTTTACTGCTTCTAGATTAGAATTCGTGGCGAATGGATACAGTGAAGGTAGATATTATATGATCCTAGCTAGGTGTTTTGGTAATTCATTAACTTCTTCCCTTCTTTTTCTTTATGGTAATGCATAGTGCACACCATATGGCTGCACAATTCGAGATTGGTCAACCTATTCCAGTAGGAGCCTTTCCATTTAGCTTCTTTTTTCCATTGTTTGTATAATCAACTAATCAACATTTTGTAACAATTATGACTTTTGCACAACTCCGTTATTATGAATCCAAAGAGTTCTTATTTCTTATTTTTTTTTTTTTTTTTTTATCATCAAACACAAGTATTTCATTCCACAAGAAACTTTTACATGATGATTTTATTTCTTAATTACTTCATATGTAAACGACAACATGGTGCCAACTCAATTTAAGAGAAGTAGATATAGATCACTGATTAACAAAGTCATTGCTTCTCAAGCAACTCGAAATCGAGTTATTACTTTACTCCCTCCGTCCCACATATATATGCGGAGAGAGACAATTCTCTTATATTAAGAAAATTGCATGGGATTCATAATTTTATATGTTTTTTCTTGTTTTACCCTTCGTCTTATCTCCAACACAATTACATATGTACAATAAATATGGGTATATATGGAAAAGTTCATCTTGGAAAGCAAAGTCCGCCTATTTAGTGGGACAAACAAAACCAAAATTCCGCCTATTATGTGGGACGGAGGGAGTATCTTTTTATGCACTCAATGTTAGGATCCAATTCAATGTATGATACCTGGCATGCATTAAAATCAAACCATCTAGCTGCATGCACACAAGCTCTCTTGCCTTTTTAATTTTTTTTTGATCATTTGCATGCACACAAGCTCATTCGGAAGGGAGCGGAGGACAATTAATATCGGTGGACCACAAGTGACTGAACGGTGATCTTGATGACATTTCTGATGAATGAAAGGCAGACAATAATTGGTTGGACCAAAAAAGATACAAGAAAACAAAAGTTTGAGCTCTTAAATTTTAAAGGATATTAAAAAATTGAGAAACATGGGATTCTAAAATGAAGATGGAATAAGTTTATATATGTTTTGATTCCAAGACGTTGCACTCCAAACCATTACATGAAGTTTATTATAATAATTTAACATTTTTTTGTTTATATTATATTTTGAATCCTAAAACACTTCTTAGCCCCATTTTTTGTGCCAAGAAGTGTATAAAAATATAATGCAAGGGATTTTTAGCCCAAAAATAAATAACAAAAAATAGTAGAAAACAATAAATTCACAAAAGAAAAAATCAGAGAAGACTTGCGGAAAAATATCAAAAAGCAAAGTATACTTATCTCTACCTTGAATAACTTCACATAATAAACAGGAAAAAAAAACATACATAGACAACAAAGAAACCATAGGCAAAAGGGGTGTGAATCTTTGATTTCGTACGAACAGTATGGTTTCGTTCAACCAACCAAAAGAAGTTTAATCCATACCAAATAGTCTATATTTATCTTGCTTGCTATTTTCAATCAATTCTTTGTTATTTGCAGAGCTAAAAATATTAAAATTTTATTCCTATCAATAATTTTAAATTGTGCTTTAGAGTTTGTTTTTGTTTAACAACAGCTTATAATAAAGATTATTGTGATAAGAGCTTATGAAATTTTGTTTATTTACTTTGGTTTTGTAATATATTTTCTATATAAAGAGAGCATTAAATATTCCATAAGCAATAACTCCGACCCGTGCACATCGCACGGTGAAAATTTGAGAGAATAATAGCTGGAATGGTTCCGACTTTTGCTTTTGGTATCTTGCTTCTCTGGGCATTTTAACTTTCTTATTAATAGGTTTTTTTTACATTTCTTTTTGTAAAGTTGATATTTATGTGTTTTGTGGTGGTAGTCATTGAAGATTTGTTTACGCAGTTTGTCCGCGAGTGGCAATCTTGGTTGAATGTTGTTAGTATTAGATTTGTTTACGAAACTAGAATTTTATTTAGCATTAGAGCAGCATTTTTTCGTCATATAAAGCATGCATGTTATGTTTTTTTTTTTTATGAGGATGCGAAACAAAATAACTTTTCCGTAATATTTTTCGGACGTGCAACATCCCTACACGCAATATGATTCTTCCCCTCACAGAATTTTTTTAAAATACGTCCATTAAACTGTCAACCAAAACCTGTATGATGGTTCCATTACTAACGAATTACTTCATTTCAATTTCGATTGGGTAATATTTGTCGATGTTGTAACAATATCGTTCTGCAAAAATAGAATCTTTCGTGGTGTGCTTATGTGTGTGATGTATGTGTACGATAGGCAAGGAAATGTCATGCCAAAACCCAGATCATAGAGTTAGTTACTAAAAAAGAAACGTGTCGCTCGGGATACACACCATCCACAAGATATGACATACGAGAAAATATTGTTAAATATGAGCGACTAAATGGGAAAATAAGTGGGAAAAAATATCCCTTCCAATGTACCTACACGTGTCTCTAGCTTCCCACTCTGGCAGTACGTACAATTTTACATCGTAAATAAACTACGATAAAGTTTATAAATATGGTATTCCCCTTCAATATTTTGTTTATGCCTTGATTTGTACGTATTACATCCATTATCCATATAGAAACAAGGGTGGGGATGGAATGGTAACTGGAATACCAAGATGTGAAACTTTTAAAATGTAGATGATTTTTTGTAAAAAGATACATCTTTAAGAGATGAGATCTTTTAAGAAAAAATTGTTGGTTTATTATGTCGGGATCTTGGTGTCTCATGTGGAACCCACTTTAACTTTTT
This sequence comes from Papaver armeniacum, assembly GCA_023531295.1. Taxonomy (NCBI): domain Eukaryota; kingdom Viridiplantae; phylum Streptophyta; class Magnoliopsida; order Ranunculales; family Papaveraceae; genus Papaver; species Papaver armeniacum. The sequence goes on along the minus strand of JAJJWW010006204.1, from coordinate 27,363 downwards.
AATATCCAAAACGATATCCCAACAATAGAATTGTTGTTTTATATAAATTGGAAACAAATATGCGTGTATCGGTGATACAATCTAGGTATGAAGTGAATATATCTTACGGATATAGTGGATAGCTTTATTTACATAAAGATTTTAATATATTGGGAGTTACTTTAATTTTTGTTAATGTGGAATGTTTCTTTGTTTTATTTTTTGTTAATGAGGAGTGCTTACTTGACATGATAATGGATGAAAATGACCAGATAAAACATGAAGAGCTTCTTTCAAGAAATTCCCATAGTGTTTTTACACACACGTGGGGAGCTCTTTATCATCCAACCGTTCAATCCAAAGACATGTCAAATCCTACGAAATGGGAGCCCTGTCAACGGATCCCTCCTCCATTATTGTAAATAAGGAAAATTCTATTGAGTATCGAAGAGCCAAAAGAATTTAGGAAAAATACCAAGAGAAAGTAGATTGTTTTGTTTTTCTTCATTCTCGCATAATTTACGAGTACAAGAAAACTATATGACTACTTTTCAATTCACTCCAGAGACGTGAGAGTCACTTAGTGTATTAATTTATGGGTTTATGTTATATGTCTCGGATATACATCCATACATATTCTAAAGTTCACATATTCATCCTATAATTCACACTTATTTCCATGTAAAATTATTTTTAGATTTCTACAGTAGAGAGAATAGGTCATTAAGTTACCAAAGAAATTAAATCAATGTTCAATGTTCATTTTACCACAATAAAGTACCAACAAGATCTCATGACATAATTGAGATGGAGAAACTTATAAAAAAACAAACGGGTTAAATGAGAGTTTTTTGAACATATGATGTACTACGATCTCGAGGACGCTTCTCCTAATGAAGTATATTGAAACATTTGATAAATATCAAAATCTGAAAAAAGGAGCAACATAACTTTTAGTCAATTCATGAAGTTATAATAAGCATTGTAGTATTTGTTCATTTTGGAATACAAGTCAATGATATATTATTTTTTTTCTATTGCTTAGCGTTTTTTGGGAGTTTGTTAAAATCTTTTATTAGGAATTAATTTTTAAACATTGATCTTCTAATTCATAAGCGAAAAACAGACCCGTGCATCGCACGGGTGACAAACTAGTTTAACTAATTAGATTGTAATCCTCAATATCTTTGACCTGGAGAGACACTTCTTCATTTTTCTTAATTTCTTTGTCCTACCACTAAGGAATTTCTAGTCTAAAAGAAACGGGGCCTCAAGCGGTGGCACTATAGTATTTAATTAAGTTAACTCACGATAACCAATCTACTGGCTCCCAATGATTCCACGAAATATATATATTTAGCCATCTCAAATTAACAAGGCTAACGTTCTCTAACTATCTACTGAAGCCAAAACTGGCATGTGCCCAATATGCAACTAATATCCTAATGACTAAGGCATAATAAAATAATATTAAAAACTAAAAAGAATAATAATTAAGTATGTCTTATAACTATAAACAAGAGTCATTTCCATAAATTAATATAAACTAGGCTAAGCACTTAAACCACCAAGATTTCCATTCAATGTAAAATGACCAATTCACCCATATTAGTAAAATGACATAAATACCCTTGAAATTGGACGGGCCTTAAAATCCTATCCCCCTTAAATGAAATTTCGTCACGAAATTTAGAGGTTACCTTAGAAAAGCTCAGGGTATTTGCTCCGCATCTCGGACTCTAACTCCCCACGTCGCTTCCTCGACCTCGACACGCCTTTGCCATTGCACCTAACCATAGGGATGGTCTTAGTGCAGAAGTACATGCTCCTTAAAGTCCAAAATTCGAACCGGGTCTCCACGTCGCGTAGCATCCTCTTGGATCTCCAAATCTTCCCAAGCAATAATATGTGAAGGGTCGATAGCATAAGATGGATCCCTCTCGTACTTTCGCAACATTGACACATGGAATGTGTCATGGACATGCCCAATCGGCTGGGTAACTCCAACTGATAAGCTGCTGCACCTACACGTCTAATAATCTGGAAAGGCCCAATGTATCGTGGTGATAACTTTCCTTTCTTAAAACGCTTAACACCTCTCTTTCGGGCTAACTTTGAGTAACACCAAGTCACCTGAGAGAATTCCAAAGGTCGACGTCTCTTATCTCCATAACTCTTCCGACGACTCGAGCATCATTAACCTCTCGCCGGATTAATTGAACCTTGTCGATGCGTCTCTCGTACCAAATCGAGTCCAAAAATGCTTAACTTTCGCGATCTCGGTCCAACACACTAGAGATCTACAAGGTCGTCCATACAATGCTTCAAAAGGTGCCATACCGATACTGCTTGATGGCTATTGTTGTAAGCAAACTCTACTAATGGCAATGCTCACTCCAACTTCCCCTTGAAATCCAAGGCACAAGCTCGTAGCATATCCTCCATAATCCCAGATTACCTGTCAGACCGCCGTCGGTCACTGGGATGAAAAAAGCGTACTAAGCGAAACACGTGTACCCTACTTGCCTTCGTAGACTGCGCTGGGCGAGAGGTAAAACGAGGATCTCTCGTCGGATATAATTGATACCGGCGTGCCGTGTAACCTTATTATCTCATGGATATACATCTGGCTTAACGTGGCTAACGTACGGTCTTCTTGATTGCTAAGAAGTGTGCCGACTTGGTAAGTCTATCAATCGATAACCCATATAGTATCCTTGCCATGTGCGGTTCTAAGGTAATCCCATGACAAAATCCATAGTGATGTGTTCCCATTTCCATTACGAGATGGGCAATGGTTGAAGTAACCCTCCACAGTTTCCGATGATCAATCTTCACTTGATGGCAAGTGAGACATCTCGACACATACAAGGCAACATCTTTCTTCATCCCTTTCCACCAATATTGTATTTTCATGTCATGGTACATCTTGATCCTCCCGGATGAATCAGAACTTAGAATTGTGGGCATGTTCTAGTACCTCCATCCTTAATTTCAACGGCACAAAGAGTTTCCCCATAAAGCGAAGTCCACCATCCAGTTGAGTCCAACCCTCACGGTGTTTGACCTTTCGCTATTTGAGCACGAATCGAAATCATCTCTCTATCGGTCTGTTGAGCTTAAAATCCGTTGTTGTAACTGCGGGACAACTACAATGTTGTAAATCATCTCGTCAGGGCCCAAGTCACATTCCTCCATAGAAATGCACAAATCCCAAGTATGAAGAGTCATACTTGCTACACAACCCTCGATTTTCGGCTAAGAGCATCTGCTACAACATTCGCCTTTCTGGATGGTAATGGAAAGTATACGTGTAATCCTTAAGAAATTCCACCCAACGCCTCTGTCTCGGGTTTAAATCTCGTTGGGTAAAAATATCTTGCAAGCTCTTATGGTCACAAAATATGTCTATCTTCTCACCATACGGATAATGTCTCCACAACCCAGGAGAAGCGAACACAATGGCCTGTAATCTCGAGGTCATGAGTTGCGTAATTCAACTCATGTGTCTTTAATTGTTTTGAGGCATAAGCTACCACTTTTCCTTCTTGCATAAGAACACATCCTAAACCCTTCAATGATGCATCGAAAAGATCACATAACCAATTCCACTTACTTGGCGTTGTCAAACTGCCGCGATGTAGTTAATTTCTCCTTGAGAATGGAGAAAGATTTCTCACAATCATTACTCCACTCGAACTTGGAATCCTTTCAGTCAATCTTGTCAATGGTGAAGCAAGCCTTGAAAAATCTTGAATAAATCGTCTATAGTAACCCCGCTAAGCCCGTAAAGCTACGAACCTCAAACACGTTCTTTGGCCTTTCCCATTTGGTAACTGCTTCAACCTTAGCTGGGTCCACTTTGATTCCTTCTCTACAGACTACGTGTCCCAAAAAAATGAACTTGAAAAGCGGAAATCACATTTACTCAACTTAGCATACAACGGGTGAGATCTCAACAACTGCAATGCTAATCTCGGGTGCTCCTCGTGCTCTTCTCTGACCGTGAATAGATAAGAATGTCATCTACAAATACCACTACAAATTTATCTAGGTATGGTTCGGAAAATTCGATGCATAAGATCCATGAATGCTGGCTGGAGCATTTGTGAGTCCAAATGGCATCACCACAGACTCGAAGTGTCCAAATCGAGTTCGAAAAGTGCCTTCTAATATCCTCTTCCTTGATTCGGAGTTGATGATAAGCTGATCGCATATCAATCTTCGAGAAAAACTGAGAATCCTTCAACTGATCAAACAAATCCTCGATCCTAGGTAAGGGATACTTATTTTCATAACTTCGTTGAGTTTACTATAATCGATGCACAATCTTAACGATTTATCCTTCTTCTTCACAAAAAAGTACCGGTGCACCCCAAGGTGATGTACTACCTCGAATAAAACCCCTTAGCTTCCAACTCGAGTAGTTGTTTGTCTAGTTCTTTCAACTCCGTTGGTGCCATTCGATAAGGAGCCATCGAAATTGGCGAAGTACCAAAGTTGAACTTCAATGGTGAAGTCCATTTCTCTTTTTTAGGGCAAACTGGTAATTCTTCAGGGAAAACATCTTCAAACTCTTTCTACCACCCGGAATACCCATAGTAGAGATGGACATTGCTCCCCGTCTTCTATCATCTCTAAGTGATAAAGAAAACCTCTAGAATGAGTCCCGTCGAAAATGTCTTTCCGACAAAATAAGGGAGCCACAAAACTACGAGTGCCTAGTGGACAAATCGAACCTTCACCCGAGTGCAGAGTCACACGTTTTTTGAAAACAATCAAAACAAAGACGATGAGCGAGATAACCAATCCATACCGAGGATTACATCATAAACTGGACATATTCATCACAAAAAGGTCAATCAAAACTCATGCTTAGCTATACGTACTACACACATTACGTGCCACGCGGTCAACACGTGCACTACCTCCTACAAGACTAGCTACGCCTAGGTACCCATCAAGTAATTCGCTTTTCAAACCCAATGATAAAACAAACGAAGAAGCAATAAATGAATGAGTAGCACCAAGTATCAAACAATATCTTAGCCCAAGAATTGTAAACTAAGAATGTACCTTCAACAACTGAGTTATCCGGATCCCCGTCCCAACATGAGCAATATTGAAGGCCTTAGGTTCTTTGAGGGGGCCGTCGAGCTTGGTACCGTGGTGGATTGTTCTGAGGACGGTTCTGTTGATAACCTTGACGCTGGTTCTGAGGTGCAAAAGGTTGTTGGTTCCTTTGAGAAACAAGTACAGGACAGTTCCTCTTAAAGTGTCCAGGTTGCTTGCAGTGATAACATGTAGGTGGAGGAAGCTCCAAATTCGGTCCATTTCCTTTCTTCTGGTATGGATGGTTGTTATTTTTGTTCTTATTGTTCTTGTCACCAGTGTGACGTTCTCGGATTCGAGCTGCCTCCTCAAAATATCTCTCAGCAATCATCGCTCTTTCCACTATATCATTATAAGAGGTAATCTTCAGAATAGACAACTTACTCTTAATTGAAGGCCTAAGTCCCTCCTGAAACTTGAAAGCCTTCAGTTCTTCATTCTCAACCAGATGAGTAGCAAAACGAGAAAGTTCTTCAAACTTGGCTTGATACTGCGCTACGGTCATATTTCTCTGGGTCAACTGCATAAACTCGATCATGCGTTGGTTTCGTGCAGTTTGTGGAAAGTACTTATTTAGGAAGGCGAGTCGAAATTCCACCCAGGTAAACAGACCGTCATTCCTAGAACGATGAGTCAACTCCCACCAGCGAGTGGCTTCACCCTCAAGCTTATAAACTGCAAGATTCAGCTTATCCTCATCATTCACGTCTAATAGAGTGAATATTTTCTCAATCTTATCTATCCAATCTTCACAGAACTAGTGGATCAGACTACCCTTGAAGGAATCGGCTTTTGTTCAATAAACCTTCTAACCAACAAGGCACGTTGATTAGGTGGTGGAGGAGGAGGAGGTGCATTCTGGATTAAGATTCACTTGTTGTTGCATCGCTTGAGCAACAAAGATTCAAAGCACGAACAACATCACCAAACCCTCATCTTGTGGGCCGGTTGAACCATTAGTACGACGAGACATGTCCTCGAGTGAAGGACACTAAAACATAAGTATCACAGAGAAAATTTCTCTATGCAAAAGAAGTACAACCTATTACGCATTTTGTGAAAACACAATCAACAATTGCTGCAAGCAATTCATATACAAGCACATACACACATTGAATTATTCACAAACTAGCCTGCCCAAAGGATCGGACTAGCTCTGGATAAACTGCCAACACCCCGATTTTATTACCCCGGATCCCACTTGGAAAACCCGAAGTCTTTAACCGATACCATAAAGCTTGACTACTAAGCCTAAATTCATTAAATAATTTATCCAGGTTTAATTAATTTATGTTCAATTCGAGAAATTCTTTTCGCAATGGATATATATAAAAATTCTTTAGAACATCTAACCGTTAACTTGATGTGATTTTTAACCCAAATGAATCCTAAAGAACTATAGTTTACTAGAAAAATAAATTTTACCATTAAAGGTTCCGCATTTAATCCAAAAGAGTCGCATGTTTAAGGAAGAATCATAAAAATGAGAAACAGACATTAGTTCACTCCAAGAATTTTACTGAACTCTTTTCAAATCCAAAAATTATTATGATTATACATCCTGAATCCTAACTAAGTATAGTTCTATTCAGAATTTTTATATATATCCGCTGCGAAAGAATTTCAATTGAACATAAATTAATTAAACCCAGATAAATTATTTAATGAGCTTGGGCTTAGTAGCCAGGCTTCGGCTATGGTATCGAAGTAGCACTTCGGGTTTTCGGGCGTGGGATCCGGGCACGAAAATCGGGGTGTTACAAGCAAATTGTCCATGATCACGAGTTTTTGGCGAGATGGATCAAAAGGTGGCCACGACTACGAAGATTGGCTGGTTGTGATCATGATCTTTGATATGGTGAGCGTGGTAATACGACCTTTTGTAGGAAGAAGCGGCGTTGAAGCAGCTTCGGCTCTTGGAGAGGATGCTGAAACTTAGGAATCCAAACGCTAAAGTTTCGGCTTCGGATCCAGGAGCAGCTTATGGAGAGAACGCTGAAGCGGAGCGGTTGCTGTACCGAGCGTTGAAGCGAAGCAGCAGTCGAGGTGAATGTTGAAGCGGAGCGGCTACGGTTGAGGGCTGCAAATATGCCTTGATGTTGCGCCTTGGGGAAATATATAATCTCACATAAATGTCTCATCATAGACTGCACGATTTTGTGGGCGAAGTCCCCAGAAATCATGCATTTCCTGACAGGAAGAGAGTCTTTGTGAACTCGGGGGGTTGTTGATTTTCTTTGCCTCGATTTTGTAGAAGCCATTCCTGATCTTTACGTGTTATGAAATTGGGTTGCTGATTCGCTTCTACTGGGCGTTAAGAAACAACGCTGGAAGGATGCAAGCTTGCCGGTCTTTGGGAAGATGCAAGTTGTTAGCGCCTGGATCGAGCTTGGAATGAGAGGCTGGCAGCACGACGTTGGCTTGGCGTGGCGCGGTAGCAATAAAGTGGTCAAGCATATTTCAGGTCTGTACTCCAGCGTTCTCTTCCAATTTGTTTTCTTGTGTTGGTGTATACCCTAGCCATAGGTATGCCTTCCATAAATATGTAGAATATTGTTATTCCGAACTGGTGTAAACCTTAGCCGTTGGTATGTCATTCATAAACTTATATAAGTACTTGTTCTTCTCTTCGAATATCACCATGGTAGTGTCGGCTACCTCATGAATAGTGATTGGTAATCCTTAAGTAGGTAGGTACGGGTAGGTGACTGATTCCACGAAGAACTAGGCGTTATGGTTTCTCTGAGATCCAAAAGTTGCAGGCCGAGCTGACCAAAGGTCCTTCCGCGGACGAGGTCAAACAACAAGAAGCAGAGGTCAAAAGGCTGTCCAAAGAGTTGGAGCTGAAACAGGAGGTCCTCCAAATGACGAAGGACGCCTTCTTCGAGAGGAGCAAAACACCGTTGAATGGCTTCCTTTGAATGCACTTCTATCTTCTGAAATTCTTCTGTTTCGTTTTTTTTTTTGAAAGGCAAACGGAACACCTGGCTTATGGTTTTGATTTTCTGGATTTTTGGGTTGATAGACAAGTGTTACCTATGAGGGTTTTGGATTATAATTCTGGATGAACTGTTTTAGGATGATGCCGTTTTTGGTTATTATTGTAAGTAACACAAACATCCCAGGGAAGATATGTAAACATGAACGTTGCGTGTCGGTATATGACATGGGATGAAACATAACATGGCTATCGGATTTATCATTCTCGTGAAAACTTGAAATAGTAAACCATGTATTTTGTCTAGGCAAGAATTACTCTATTTTTTGGATCTGCTAACGAAAAACGAGTCAGGTGCAAGTCCGACTTTCGTGGGAAACACCACGATTGTAGAAAGTCCCCAGTCGTCCTCGAGTCATTTGAAGATCGAGTCGTCGATCCTTGAGCGGATCATTTTGCTTTTTAACCTCTGGGAAGTCCCACGCCGCCTTGCCGCGTCAAGACCGGTTGGATCGTTCACTTTTAAACTCTAGGCGCCCCGGTCATCCCTTACCCTGTCAAGACTCGATAACCGGGTCGTTCAGTAATCGAGTCGTCGATCCTCGAGCGGATCTCCTGCTATTACCATCTTTATGTCTTGGTCGAAGCATGAAATTGATGGTCGAAAATTGACATTGTAACCGAAAGATCAATCTCCCACTGTGGTCGCCAATTGTTTGTGGGTGAAAATGGTTTTTGCGGATTTTGTTATTTTTGGGTGTGTGGGTGAGAAACGAATTTAAACCCTAAATAATGTACTGCAAGGGAGTACTTTAGATTCAAGAGACCAATCTGTACAAATCCGGCCAAAACCGAGAAATGGCGTTCGGACTTTCTTCGGCCACAAAGAGGAGGAGAATGGGTTGGTTTTAGGAAGGAAGCAAAAGAAAGTGTTGAGACCAAAGTTGATTCTCGGAAGAGTAGTTGTTTCCCACTTTTATCGTAAAATAGGAAGCTCATGAGGATGGAAAGCTAGCGAATGTTTCTGAGTGTTGTATTGCTCCTGACCGAACTTGTTGTTTGGTGGAAATAGGTAAGACCGATTTATACAAGTCGGAGTGAAACGTACTCTGGTCTCATTAAGGAATGGAATAATGGGTGAGTAAATGGGAGGATGCGGTAACCGTTAACGCATGGAATTGATATTCCATAAAAAAGAGAGTTTCACCATTATTCCCCTGTTTACTAACCGCTCATCCTTATGACACTTCCTTATGACGGGCGTAGTGTACGCCGCACGTCAAACCGCAAACCAATACCCAAAGTGGATCCCCGCTTTGTGATATGTGTTGATGTCTCGAATGTTTTTGTGGAAAACATGTAGCATGTTGTTGTTCGTCTGGAAAGTCGAGATTGAGAGACTTGCTGGCTTGGTGACCTTCGACGGTCGAGATTTTGCATCTTAAGAGAAGAGGTGGTCGTTGATTGTCGGGACGCTTCCTTTGGTTGCATAGGGAAGGCTAGTATGAAGGCACGGCAAAGGTTGACATGCCATTGGCATGGCATGCCTTGGCGTGGTTGGGAGTGGCCAAACTGAGAATTTGGGTCAAAGGTTACCATGCGTTGTCTGGTAACCTTGGACGGCTAGGATTTGATCCTGGGATTGAAGGGGGACCGTTGCCGTGGGCATGGCATGCCTTTGAGCGGTTTGGGCGTGGCCAAACTTAGGATTTCGGGCCAAAGGTTACCATGCGTTGTCTGGTAACCTTGGATGACTAGGATTTGATCCTGGGATTGAAGGGGGACCGTTGATTGTTGCATGCCTTCATTTTAGTAGCCGCATAGGGAAGGCCAGCATGGTGGCGCGGCTAGGTTGGCATGCTGCAAGCGCTTTGGGCGTGGCCAAACATAGGGATTTTCGGGCCAAAGGTTACATGCGTTGTCTGGTAACCTTGGATGGCTAGGATTTGATCATGGGGATTGAAGGGGGACCGTTGATTGTCGTACGTCTTCATTTTAGTAGCCGCATAGGAAGGCCAAAGATGGTGGCGCTGGTGGGTTGGCATGTCGTGGGCATGGCATGCCTTGGTGCGGTTTGGGCGTGGCCAAACTTAGGATTTTTCGGGCCAAAGGTTACCATCATTGTCTGGTAACCTTGGATGTCTAGGATTTGATCCTGGGATTGAAGGGGGAACATTGATTGTCGCACGCTTTTCATTGTAGTAGCCGCATAGGGAAGGCCAAGATGGCTAGGCCAAGGCAAGGTGCGGCAGGCTTGGCATGTGGGTCTAATGGCTTGGCATGCCGTTTGGCACATGGTGCCGCTAGCATGGCTAGGGCCAAGGCAAAGTGCACTTGGCTTGGCGTGTGGGGCCAATGGCTTGGCATGTCGTTTGGCACATGGTGCGGCTAGTATGGCTAGGTCCAAGGAAAGGTGCGGCTTGGCACATGTGGGGCCAATGGCTTGGCATGCCATTTGGCACATGGTGCGGCTAGCATGGGTAGGGCCAAGGCAAGGTGTGGCTTGTCTTGGCATGTGGGGACAATGGCTTGGCATGCCGTTTAGCACATGGTGCGGCTAGCATGGTCGGGCACGGTTTGCCACACTGGCACGCTGGTGCGGCCGGGTATGGCCGCATGCCTTGGCGCCGGACACTGCCTGGACGGTTTGCGATTGGTACAAGGGCCACTAGGGCCGGTATACCTTGCGTGGAGACGATGTCAGCACGGTTTGCCACACGGCACAATGGTACGGGTCGGGCATGGCTGGCATGCCTTGGCGCGGAGACGTGGCCGGCACGGTTTGCTATCACAGGGTGCGGGCGGCATGGTCGGGCATGCCTTGGCGCGCGGAGTATGAGAATTTCTGTGGTTTTGTCAGGTGATGTCAATCAATGTTAGGGTTCGACGTGGAACATGATACATAGAAAGAAAAAGGTACCACGGTAATTCTTACGTAAGAATGTTTGATTGATTCGATAAATGTGCTAATTGTCATAATGACGTCATGCCAGATGTACGGTTTTACGATTTTAACCCTAAGCTAAAAACCACCATCAACAATAGTATTTTCTAAAATCGTGATTATTGAAAGCTATCCTTCATCAATTAGCATTGGTATCCATTTCCCATTGCTTTTGTTTAAGCATGGTAGAGCTTAGGTAGTAAGTTCGCGAATGATTCGCGAATCATTCACGAATTTTTCCGTATCACGAATTTTACCGTCTTATTCGCGTACGTTTGCAACTCTGAACCCAATACGTGTATTATATGGCATTCTGGATTATTCGCGAATCGTTCACGAACTTTACGTATCTCGAATAATACGTCCGCTTTAATTCGCCGAAATTCTTTAGCTTTACGTTTTTAAAAGGCCTTTTTGGGCTTTACCGCTTCCCGAGCATACACGGCCAATATTAGACATTGTTGTAACTTTTATGAAACAAAAAAATGATCAAGAGATTTGAAGGTGCATCTAAACCACTATACCACGTCCTCTTGGATGACTAATGTTGTATATATTATTAATATCATCATATTAAGTTTATTTTTTCTTTAAATAACTCTCAAATATGCATAAAAATTAGTCTATGTGCTTATAAATAATAATTATTTATTATAATAGATACCGAATTTTCAGAGCCGAATTCAAATTTATAAATCGAATTATACACGTACGTATGCCGTTCCGAATTACTGACTAATCACGTCCCGTTGACCGAATTTTGGACCGAATTTGGGTTTTAAAAACCGTATAATACTCGTACGTTTGTCGTTCCGTATGTTTGCCAAATCCCGAATTGCTGACTAGGCGGTAGAGTGAAGTTCAAAGTTTCTTACAATCTTTGTCCAGACTTGCTTGAATGGAATGTTTTGTTTTTACTCAAAGCAAATCTTGCATAAATAATGCGTCTATAAACTTCTCAATTTACTGCCTCCACTCAAAAGCTCCCATAATAACACCATTTTCTTCGTCTGTAACCACTTTTGAGGTACCAACTTTACCACTCACTCTATTGCAAAAACAAAAACAAAAACAAAAACAAAAACAAAAACAAAAACAAAGATTGTTAGGAATATATTGACTAAATCATGTGACAATTAATCCTTGATTTTGGATGTAACACAGACAATTAAGTAACGAGAGAGAGAGAGAGATAGCGGTAGGACTGTACCTGAAGTTTTCCTTCTTCATAATCACCTGTAGAAATTGAGGACTCAGCACAATCACTTGACCTAACTTCTTGTTCCTAACCCCCAAAATCACCGATTTTATCAATAATTTGGACCCAAAATTTTATAGATGCATTATTTGATATCAATTTTTGTTGATGAGAATGGGTGGTGGTGGTGGTGGTAGTGCCTCGGGAAAATTTTTGCTCTGGCAGTGCTAGAGCAAATATGATCTAGCAGCTCCTAAGCCACAAAATTTTGACTATGTATGACATCAACAAACTCTTTGGTTAACTTGAGTTAGCTGCCGAATTTGTTGTTGCAAAAGTCATAGAAAGAGAATTAAAAGCTTTAGTACTACACTCCGACCAACAATGAACTTTCGTAAAAAAGAAAGAAGCTTTCACAAACGTGAACGCCTGCAGTATGTTGGAATTTTACCAACAAAAATTTGTTAAAGACTAGATTGTTATTAGCCAACTTTGGGAAGTGTCTTAGTTCAGGGAGAAATCCACCTCCAAGATGATAAGAAGGCAGAGTGAGTTGCATAATTTATATATAGACAAGAATTTGATCAGTGAAAGTTGATCATCTGAGAAAGAAAGTCTAGTACTTCGACCTGAATCAACACAAAGCTACAGAAACTCAATATTAATTAATATGATCAAATCTGTGTACATGAACGGTCCTTCAAACTAAAAGAAATCAGTAGTAATGTAATGAGTAGATAGATATAGTTGATTACGATAAGAGAGGGAGCGATATTGATTCCAATTCTTGTATTGTTGTAACAAACTTACGTAAGAAAACTAAGACATCAATATGTATTAACCGCAAAAAATTTCATCAAATCAAAATAACGAGAAATTCAACTTCTTTCAATCACAATAGTTACCACTTCTTTTGATATATCCAGTAATTTCGTATGAGAAATACCATATATCACTAGGAATAATATATTAGAGAGAGTGTACTCACTTATTTCACCATGTGTCCTGTTTGGTCCTATTTGGTAAAATATATTATAGTTTGGTCCTACAAATTATGGTTTGGTCTAAGGTGATGTCATGGATGATGTAAATGTAATCATGTAGTAGATAGAAATACCTTATATTATTATTTGGTCCTAGAAAATAATAGTTTGGTCCTAAGGTGACCCATATATATAAAAATTTAATAAAAAATATCTTATTTTCAGATTCACATTCTCTCTCCTCTCAATTTCAGATCTAGTGTTCTTTCTCTCTCCATTTGTTTTCTTTTTTTCTTTCTGCTGCTGTTTATGTTTGACGATGAATCTTGATGTGAAGATTTGATCGGTTACTGTTTGAAGACGACAAAGATGATAAAAACTTAAATTATGTTCCTTATTAGGGTTGGTTTCCTTATTAGGGTTGGAGTAGGTATCAACAGGTTATTTATGGTTTGTTTTTTAATAGTTTTCTCGTAATCTATTCTTAATCGATTTTGCCGGCTGAGGGAATAACTTTTGGATTTTCAATCATAATTCCTAGTTTTGGTAACTCAAGAACGATGGTTGATTTCTTGCAGAGGCAATTAACGGTTGGTTCCTTTCTTATGTATTGGAAAGCTCAAAAACTACTGGCACATAACTTTGAACAGTATGGAGATTTTCCACACTTTGCACACACAGTGAAGACCCGTTTTCTTGGGATGTTATTACTGAAAAACGTAGTACCATCTAGTTTGTGATATTTCAGATATGGTTAACTCATGAGATGTTCGGTCCTTTGGAATTTGGAGTTCTCTAGCTCTCTCTTTTTCTCGCTCGTGTTCCTATTGTACCTTCCTTATTGTGTATACTCATTGATGTGTTGTTTATTTTTATATGGACTTCATTTCTGGAATGAAGTCTGTTTTTATATGGAGTTCATTTCTGGAATGAAGTCTGTTTTTTTTAGGTTTTTATATGGACTTCATTTCTGAAATGAAGTCTGTTTTTTTAGGTTTTTATATGGACTTCATTTCTGGAATGTAGCCCTAGCTGAGCTTCTCAAAACTTACATGCTAAATTCTTATTCGCAACAGTTGTACATAGTGGGTATTTAAGCGTTCTTCTCCATGGCTCAGTTAACACATACTTTAGTTTGATGTAAAAGTCAGAACATGGTAATGTGGGAATCATATTTAAAATTGGCAGATATAAGAATCTTGTTGTGAAATAGATTTTGGTTGAACCCCATGAACTATTTACTTAAGAGATGGAAGGAAACACAAATCTATCATTTGAATGCTTTCTGTAGGAAACTCGTTCATGGCTCCGACGATACCCATGGTTTGCTTATGTACCCACAATTTAGAACTGTCATATATTCGCTCTTGGTAACTCTAAGAAGTACTCGGCAGCAGCTTGTACACAATTGGCTGGAGTTGGTTGCAGTTCGCACAGTGATTGGAATTCAATTGTAGTTGTTTGCTTTCGTTCTTGAAAGAAAAAACCAGCTAAAACCAAAAAACCAATCATCTATGAATGTAGAGGCCCCATCTGAACCAGACACATCAACATATCAAATTGTTGTTTAGCTGATAGCCCATGTAGGGCTATTCGCGCGCACACACACATGCATGCCTTCACCTCATCTTTTTCTTTTTTTCAACTTTTCGGGGGGGTTGGCTGATAGCTCATGTAGAGCTATTGGGTTGGGCATACAATTCATAGCTGATTGGCGATATGGAAGGGAAATCTAACATTTTATGTACACGGTTACCAAGATCGCATTCTCCAATGTGGGACTATTATTTTCAAGTGATAGCGGTTTTAAGGAAATTCTAACGCTAGAACAAATTGTTACCGCAATCAGAACAAGAAACCACATCCGTTAACGCATAAAAGAGGGAACTCAATGTCATCTTGGGCGGATAAGTTTGACAAGATTTCTGAAACAAAAGTTTATGAGGCAGTTTCCCACCTATATATATTTGCCAACGGACTCTCTGCCCAGATTACCTGCACGCACTTGTCCCTAACTGAAAATATAATGATGATGTAGCTCTGCATTAAGTCTTTTTCTTCGTGTTTCTCCGTAAGAGTACCCGATTTAAGCAAAACAAGGCTCTCCATATAAGGTATTGGTTCATCCATTCTTCCCTCAATTGGCCATGGTGGGTACAAGACTCTAGCGACAACAACCAACATATGTTTTACTTTTTTATTCTTTGGGTCATATAAAACGTAACCCCAGAAAACATTACTCGTCAGAATCTTGCCAGTTTTAAGATGCCAAATTGGTTGAGACCTAGAACTACGAATTAACTCTGAAAAGACAGTGATTTTGGTTACTCCAAGATTCTTTCACTCCATAATTGTGCATGACTCATACAGTGCAATGGGAAGAGAAACTTGCATAAACAACTAAACAAAGGGCAGTCATTCAAAACTCCAACACTTCTATCCAGTGTGTTACCAGCACCTAGTTCAGGAGCTAGCACATCCACGAATCTCTCGTTGCAAATATCCAAAGAGGCAATAACTTTAGAGGACGTTTCCCAATGACGAGCTCCTTCGAGAAATACGCGGCGACGCGAGGATCTTTTTCAGGACGAAATATGCCAGCGACGCCATTCATCATCATAATAGAATTTGGAAACATGCACGGAATAGAAGTCCTTTCCTGTTCAGCGGCCTTGAACAAATATCGGAAAATAAGAAGACTTTATTTTATTGCTAGACAATTCAATATCGGTGCATGCTGGTGCTGATTCTTTGGCATAATGGGATAAGTCTAAGAGTGATCATCTGCTCACCCCCACTTGATAATCTCCCCACCCCCACTTGATCAGACCTAAGTCCCCAACATGGCTTATATGTTCATCATTATTCTCAGCACAGTACATGATACGACGTATTTGGGTTTTTTTTAACTTGTCAATTATTGATATTTTTTTCTCCATTTTTCTCCTCAATTATTTGAAAAACCCTTGAATCCCAATACTATATCATCATCATCATCCTCAAAACAATATGGAGTCACAAAATTGTCTTTATAATGAAGTGAGTTTGTAACTTACTTGAATCCTACATATTCGTTTATTTTATTTTTTTAAATGAAAGAAGCTTACATTACATTAGCAAGCAGGGAACAAAGGAAAAGCAGACTTTCTTTTGTTTGACAAGAATTCTTTATATAAAAATAGAGTTTTTTCGTGCGACGTGGTTAATCGGAGCTTCTGGTTGATTCTGGCCCCACCATTTATAATTTTAGCAAATAGAATTTTAGGAGAATCTTTTAACCCGAGAATATATTTTTCATCCATTCAAATTCAAGAAAAAATATTACTTAAAACAAGTAAATCTTATAAAGTTCCGAAATAAATAAATAAAATTCTTTAAATTATATTAAATCCTAATTTAGCTTAACTTTAAAATCGGCAAAAAAGAAAGAAAAAAACATCAAGATATAGATATGCATTGTTCATCAAGATTCATCACAAAATTAAGTCGATCAAAAAATTTAAAAGTCCAATGTCCAATGTTTAGTTACATATCTTATACTTAAATTAATCCTTATTACACTTCCAAATTACACATAATGAAACTAATTCTATTGCTACTTACATATACAATTCTAATAAAATTAAAAAGGTTTTTCTATCACTGATAAAAATGAAAATCATAATGCATAAAATTGATACTTACCGTAACTTTCGGGCGTGCTTCATTTACCGTGTTTTTAAATCGTTAATCCTGTCCAATAATTGAAAAAACAAAATCGTTAATACAAAATTGTGGAGTGCTAACACATGATATTAAGTAAAATTTAGAAAACAGAAAAACATTTAGAAAACAGGAAAACAAAAAAGAACGGTGGAAAAAAGTGAAATTGATGATAAACCAGTTTCAATATTATTTTTTGTTAATACTGTTCTTTCCCTAAAAAAAATAAAATAAAAATAATTTCTATTTCTAGAATGTAGAAAATATTTAGTATTTTTGGACAATAGTTTTGCAACAAGTAAACATGGCTATCCAAAAATACGGCGGGCATCTAAAATTATAAAGATATTATAAATATTGGTTGATATTGTTTCCTATATAAAGTTTTCTTTTTTATGGAATTTCTAGGCTTATATAAAGCACTCAAAAAGCCAAACCTCACGCTGCTTTTTCTTTCCTAGGTTTATCATTTTCCTCCAGTTTCTTGCGATTTAGGTTTCATGTGTATTTTTTTTTTTGTTTTGCAAGTTTTTATCGATTAGCGTTCTTTCAATGGAATATTTGTTGGCATTCTTTCAATGGGATTTCTAAAAATTTGTGCATGGATTTTTTTTACATGGCACAATGAGTCATGGGTTTTTTAGAGGGCAGTCTCTTAATCTCTCAAATCATGTGATATGCATTTTAGAAGAACCATTGTTTGGATATGCATAAGTGCATTTTGATGTATTCTATCTGTTTGTTAAAAGTCCTTGAACCGAGCTTTTGTTTGATGAGCTTATTTTTGTAAATTTATTATATTTCTTCAATTGATGATTAACATGAAACTTAATTTAGTATAGCTGCTTGCTTTGCTTTAGGAGGTGCGATGAAATTTCAAATAGCCATGTCGTTTACATCGATTACATATTGCGACACCATTATAATTATAAGTATAATCTTGAGGTTGAATGCTTAATGAGATGCTATGTTTTTCTCATTGGATTTCTTTTTCAGACTATTTTCTGTTTTTAGACTATTTTCTATGAAATTATTGCTTGAATATAATTCCTGACCATAAATTCTCAGGTAGTCCTAGGATTAATGGTTGGGATTCTGATGTTATTAATGGTTGGGCTTCTGATGTTATTAATGGTTGGGCTTGATGTTATTAATGGTTGGGCTTCGATGTTATTGAAAAAGGTATTGTTATTCTTATCCGGGAAACATAAATCTGTTTTTGATGTAATGTTGGATGCAGAGGTTTTGAACAAGGAAATGAGTAGCAGTGGAAGTGTAGAACACAAAAAAACCTCCACGCTTTGATGTACTATAAAAAAGTTAAGTATCTACCGCAGACTTTTCCGGAGTACCAATACTTATTTTCCAACTATTTAATTCCCGGATATGAATACGGATGGATTGAACAGTGTGGGAGTAAGTCAATGTTCCCAACTATTTATTTCCCTAATTTTTTCATGTTAATTTATTCTCTGCTACTCTACTATTCAGAGTACAGTTGGACGACTTATGGAAAAATAGGTACTGCCGGAAGACAATAGGTTGTATTATGCAAACAATAGGTACATATCCAATTATTTACTGTCCTTTTGTTCGATTGATCAAGTTCTGTAGTCATGTATTGTATATTGGTTTTTGTAAATTTTTGTAGCTTATGTTTAGCTCAATTTGTGTGATACTTGCAATCAGGTATATGTTAAGGAAGAAGCACTAAATTTCATGGTTATATATGAGTTGCGGAAGAAAATTGTATTGCACGGCCGTATACGTATATGCGCATTAAATGTTCATGCCATATCCAATTAGTGTCGGTTAATTTTCAAAACGATAGGGTTGGTGCAGTCGCTAGCAACAATAATGCGGGTGCACTCAATTTTTAACAAAACGATAGTGAAAATTGGTAGTCCGTCATTCGTGAATAGCAGTTAACAGTAGCAAAGATGATGCTGACAAGCTTTTTTTTTTTACTATTTTTTTTTTTTTTTTATTTTGCAGCTGTCAACAATAGGGTTGGTGCGATTTTGCAACAATAGTGCGGGTGCACTCAATTTGCAACAAAACGATAGTGAAAATTGGTAGTCCGTCGTTCGTGAATAGCGATTAACAGTAGAAAATATGATCTGACAAGCTATTAAACATGTTTAATTTGATTTCTTACTTTTTTATTTATTTTCATTTTTTGTGATTTTACATTTGTCAAACACCATTTTCTAGGGGCAAACATACTGTTTTATTATTTGTCCATTAAAATTGTTTTAGTGTGTCCATTTAATCGGAAAAGGCCCATGGAAATTTTGAATTTGCTTTTCAATGGCATGTTAAGATAGACCAGTTGTATGTTTATACGTATTTTAGGATAAATTCTTCACTATTTTGTGGATTTGGGTAAGCAATCAGATTTCTTAGCTAATGAGAGTTTTTTAGCAACCATTTTCTATTATTCGTGTTGTTTAAAAGGGGCTGTTCAGTTGCCTTTTCTTAAGGTCGCAATCAATGACTGGATTCCTTGAAAGAACTCCTGAAACACCCACACACTTCTATCGAGGAATGGTCCTTTAGTGTATAGCACGGTCCTTGGAATGTTCGATATTTAGTTTTATATGCAATTTCAAGTTTAATGACGACCTGTTGGGACTCATGATCTGTGAGTGTGTTTAACTAAAAATGTTTGTTTTTATTCATTTTTCAGATTTGAGATTAGATACCACTTCATCTATTAGTAATATGGAGCTGTGGCGATCTTTGGACTTAGGCGATCGGGTGAATATAAAATGTAAGCTATTCATGGGAAATGGGCTACGAGCGCGCTTAAAAACCATGAGGCTCGCTTTCATGAGTGTTTGGATCTAACTTTTATGTAAGTTATTTCAGCCTAAGTCGGTGATTACGTACAAAGTTTTTTGGTATTTCTAATTTGTAGGACTATCCCTATGTTACGCAATTCTACCAACGCTAGAACTTCATTATAATTAATTCGCCGAGACTACATGACAGTCGGTCGGTAGTACATGCATTTGGCACATTTAAGTTACTTATGTTTACTCTATTTCATTGCGGAGCTTACGGGGATCTAAAAATACTTTACATACGGTGGTAAATTCTCGGGGTGGGTTTGTGTTCGATATCTGCTCCTTGTGGAAAGGGATCTCATGTTGTTGCTAAAGTTATGTTCGATCATTTTACATCCGAAAGCTATTAAAGTTAGTTTCGTTGTATGGAATCAAATATGCGGTGTTTACGGACAAAAGTATTCGGTTATTGGGTAACAATCAATATTAAAGTTAGTTTCGTTGTACAAGAAGAAGTGGGATACCTTGGGCACAAGATATTTATTACTGGATCTAACTGTTTTAAGGTGCTAGAATTGCTTTGTAAAAGTTATGAGTCTATGGACTCATGCATAATCGATGATCGCTAATCTTTTTCTGTATGCATGATGACTAATCTTTTTTTTTGTCTTCATTTATTGAATTGATATTAATATTAATCTTTTTCGATTATGTTTTGAAATATCTGAATCACTCGGTTCACCGCTCACCAATTAGTATACCTAATAACTGGACACGGGTGAATTTTAAAACATTCGAATGGATTGGATGTGGGTGGTACCAAATCCGCATCTATCCGTCCGATGCTCACCCCTACTTGACAGGATGTAGTTGAACTTTTAAGCGAAGGCCCAAAGGCTCATAATAGATAAGGCGCGTTGTGTTGATAGGGCAAGAGCTCGATGTACTTCTAGAACCCCAGCATGCAACTAAAAGAAACCAAAATTAAAGCAGAAAGAATATCACAATAAAGAAAAACAAAAGGAAAGCAAAGAAAACAAACCACCTTACGGAAAACGGACACGTAACCAACGTTAACAAATCTCATTTCATGTTTTATTTATTGAAGAAGCTGTAAAGTATTTATGCTCGGTTGTTTAGTTTTCTACAGTGCATGGTTAGCCATAGAGAACAATTCTACAATTATATGTCCATTAGATTGCTTACAAAAACCAGCTAACATGGTGGTGAAATACCACGAACTACACATACTTGCCTGGGAAAGGATATTGTGAAAATCAATAGGAAGCCAAGGAAAATCATAGTTATATTCAGAAATTACGAAGGTGGACAATAATTATAGTTATATGCCTATATTACAGAATAAATGCCTATATTCCAGAAATATGACAAAATGTACCTTGATAAACTCATTTCCTTTTAAATATTCAACCAAAGTTAGAAGCCATGGAAAAGCATCAGTGCAAACACATGTGTTAAATATGTCATCCATCTGGATGCAATCAAGCCTCATCTTTTTTGGCACCTCATAAAAAAAAATTGTGCCCCAAACCTAGAAATCGTGGCGGACCTCCCTCTCTTGCCGGACCTCCTCTCTTCGCAAATCAAATGCACTTGATTTGGTTGAAGGCTTAAACTAGGCGAGGATTAGTTACATTCGTATTATATTAAACAGGAGTCCTTTTTTTTATCTTAGTCATTCTCTTTCCACCAACTCGGTCATTGATTTTTACTATTTTTTTTACTAATAATTTTGTGTAATGTTGTTAGTTTTAAGAGATGATGAAAACAATATTCCATAAACATACCCACGTGCGCGTAGCACGAGTTTACAAACTAGTTTCATTAACTACGGACTAAGATTTCTTGGTTGACAAGAAATATCAAACTCCGTATGAGAAAAGCAGACTTTATAGTGTATAAACTAAGCTCGAACTCCACCGGATTACCAAGATGAAGTGATCAAGTACCAAGATGCAAAGCAAAAATAATTAATCATAACAAAAATAAAAACCAATCGGCTACAAATGAAGAGGCCGGACAGCATTTTCTTTGATAAAGATGTTTAAGCTGATAGCCCAGCTAGGGCTATGTTGTTTGTTGCATAGACATGCATAATTTTCTACTTAGCAGGGTTAGTTAGGCTGATAGCTCATGTAGAGCTATTTGAATGGAGCATTCAATTCATAGCTGATTGGCGATATGGAATGCAAATCTAACTTATCATATACACGATTACAAGATCGCATTCTCTGATGTGGGACTATTATTTTCAAGTGATAGCGGTTTTAAGGAAGTTCTAACGCTATCACAAATTGTTGCGCAATCGAACAAGAAACCAAATCCGTTAACGAAGAAAGAAGGAACCCCGATGTCATCTTGGGCGGCTTAGTTTGACAACAAGTCTGAAAAAAGATAAACATGTGCACAATCGAATCAAATTCTTGTGTTTTACCTGGTTGAAAATATATAAAGTAACTTTATTTAACGTCATGCCTCCATGGATACGTTAAAACTACCAGATTCACTTTCAGCTGAAACATTTTTGTAGATTAGATAATGGTTTGGAAGTCCGAATCATTGATTCTTGGGTAGTGGTGATGCATGCGTCTGTCCGAAAATATATCAAGACGTACGGAAGGTACAACCGTACGTACATGCATGCAATATTAAACTTGAGGCATTCTTCGATCAGTCCGAGATTTTTAAACAAACTATCCTGTGTGGATGTGAACTCCAATTCTTCTGGGAATGGCATATCCAAAATTGGTCCAAGAAAAGCATAGGAAGTGTAGTTTTCAAAGACACCAAGTGGATAATTATTATGAAGACGGACAAAAGGTACAAGCAATATTAAACTTAAGCATTCTTCAATCACTCCGAGACGTTTGAACGAAATATTTTCTGCCTCTTCTGGACATGTCCAAAATTCTCTCATTGCTTATATTGAAACGTAGTATTACTTCCGAGTTGGTGGCAATAGTGATTAACCAGTGATGTGCTCTGTTAAAAAGGCAAGCCGAAGCCAGGATATCTATTTGCAAGAAGAAGCGAGTATCTAATGGTTTGCAACGACAAATGCTACAATCATGACCAGTACGTGTACTCCTACCACTACTATAATGCCCAAGCATATCAATCCATTACAAGAACCCAAATTTTAGAAACGAAGTGCCTTATCCTGGAATGGGTATTCCATAAGCACAGCTTCATTAATTGATTCTCATGATGATGATGATCTCGATATTGTAGCATTGTCTATGGAAAAAACCCAAGGTACCTTGAAACCCAGCTTTTCGTAACGTTTAAGGAGGAACAAGGGTTGTTTTTTCTGATACTATGTAGAAGGTGATACTCAACAAATTTAGAGCTAGAAAGTAGATGATTCCATGGTTTGCGTACGTACCTACAATTTAGAACTGACTTCACAGGTAACGTTACAAATACGTCTTCTTGAATTTCAACTGGAAGGCTCAACATGACTTCTTTTGGTGCAGCAATCTTCTCATGCAGGCACTAAAATTACTGAGGAAGGAAAACCAATACAAAACCGAGCAAAAAATTCTCAAAAATTTGACAATACGAGAGAATTAACATGACGCAGTCTTTTCAAGGAAACTAGATTTTACGAACCACCTAATGAACCACATTCGTCCTAGTAGAATTTGGAAACATGTACAGAATAAAAGTCCTTGCCTGTTCAGAAGAAGACTTTCTTTGTTCCTAGATGTTGTCAACAAAAATAAGGGGCCACGCTTGATGATATAACAAGCTCACCTGAAGTGCGACAAAGGAGGACAGAAATTGAATCAGTTTGATTTTGCCGGAACAGCATCAGATGGATCAACTTCAAGAATTAAATAACAAGCTCACCTGAAAGAATTCCATCTATTACTTCGAACGTAAACTCATTACTCACATCAAGTGGCTGCTGACAACTTGGAGATGGCCAAAGCTGAGGATAAAGCCGACTACCCTGAAAATAAAAAACATTTACCTTGAATAAGTGCTTCCATTAATCAGGTAGAAAATGATCATAGTACATATATTTTTATGAAAATGAAACAGACAACTTAAGAGTACCATGAGAGAGCATGCCCTGGCATATCAATCTCAGCCAATATGTTAATCCCACGTCTTCGAGCATAACTAAAAAGATCATCATCACCCATCTTAGATAGTTAAGAGACAAGGTGCAAGTACGTACGGTAAAATTTACTTATTAAACAAACTAATAAACCACGTACTCCACGATTCCTGCGGCATCAGCCATTGTATACCGCTCAGCACCACTATAAGCACCATTCCAAAGTTTTGGATAAGATGGTATCTCTAAGGGGAATGATTGTGTATCTACAATATGCCAGTGTAGAACATTCTGTATAACAGAGAAACTTCTTTATAATTGAATGCTATCATTGAAATAATATTAATACAAAGACAAGAAACAAAAGATAACTAATAGCAGCAGTACCAATTTTGTGTATGCCATAGCATCAATAACTTTCTTTATTGTAGGCAGAGGCAAATAATGTCGAGATGTATCTGCAGCAATTCACGTCATAAGAACATAAGCATCTATAATATAGCATCTCACCAATTAAATAATAATACACAAAACAGTTGAAATCAGGTGCTCGGAATATCGGAAAGCATCTCACCAATTAAAAGCCCTCGGTAAGAGAACCTTGGCTCATCAGCAATGCTCCATGGGGCACGTTGAACTTCAATTGTTTTGGTTATAAAATTGAACTGACACAGTTGGCTAAAAGTCTGCGAAATTTGACACCAAATAAATAAGCGACACTTCATCGTCGTGTCTGTAAACACAGTTTGTAATGTACTTAAAATTTTCATTTTTTAAAATTCAATGAAGTTCTCAAGAAAAATTAACGTCATAAAGATTAGAAAGTAACCTGCAACCCATGAAGAGCCCCATATACAGTTTGTGCCTGCATTATTGAAGAATTAGTGATGTTATAATTAGCTCTGGCTTAAGTATTAAATAATCATAGTGAAGTAAAAGTTAGTTCAAACACACCGGTAGATGAGCATAAAATGAATCCCCATTTGAAGGTGGTCTTTGACTTTGAGATTTGAGAGTCATTAGACGACAGAGATTTGACAGACCATGATCCCGCGGTCGAATCATCCCATCGAGCTATGACTTGGACGGCTACGAAAGACTCACCGTATGATACACGGAAATCAAGTTCAACTATACACGGAAATCACTCTGATAAGCTTACCATATAAAGGACTCGCCTTATATGATACACTGATACTCTTTATATACCTTTTGAGTTCTATCACTTATCTCAAGCTCCGCTTTCGACTTTTATCGCCACCTTGCTCCGCTTCTCTCTTTTTTTCAACGCACACAGACATTAATGATATGTCGCACAATCATGACTATCTTAACCTTGAAACGTCCATGAGAGAGACGTGGAAAACGGTGAGAGTATAATGATCAATCTGATTGGGTTTTGCTTGGACGGCTGAGAAACCATATTTATCTTACAAAAACAAACTTAACCCGATGGAAAGAAAAAGAAATTAAACTCTTGGATTTTTATAGTATGAATCTTGTCGTGTCGAGAAAAAGGTACGATCTCTAATTCCGCGTTTTTTTTATTTTTCTTATTGTTAATTTGTTGCTCCTCTTTAATCAAGTTTCAGAAGTACCGTATTTAGATAATTAGATTTTCTATTTTATTTATTATATTAGGACATCTTATTACTGATTTCACTTGGTATCTTTACCAATTCAACGCTTTTGATAATTAAGATTTTAAACTTTATATCTTCTTATAGGAATTTTTGTTGTCGCTATAGTTTCCAATTTGTTTTTCTTAACCGTGATAAGTTTCGTTTTGTTATTCCAGGCTTGAGGAGGACACTACAAGATGGAGTATGGAGGGTACTACATGATTGATCTATCTATCTATATCTATATCTATATCTATATATATATATATATATCTTTCTGACTTTGATACTGTTCTTATTTTTTCAGAATGTTTTTCCATGATTAATTTTGTTGTTGGTAGTGGTGAACCAATGATTTGAAGACAAACCACCATTCATCTCAGGTAAATTTCTAAGTGAATTCAATGATTAGAAGCGGGTTGTTCTCCTCTTAATTTTGGGTTTAGGGTTGTTATTGTCCACTATATTATGTTATTGCTGGGTATATAAAATCTTGATGGTTTAATTCTTAGTTGATTTTGAATGTATTTTTCTAAGTTTGGATTTCATTCTCCTCTTGATTAATACAAGTTTTCTCGCTTTGGAACCTCGCGACTTAAAAGAATTTCAAAAAAGCATACGAAAATACAGCAAGCCAAGATATGATTGTCTATGGAAGCGTGTTGTGTTGATCTACTTACCTCGTGGAACATCACCAATGAGGTATATAGTTTCTTGAAAACAAATTGGTTTCTAAACTTAGAGTTTTTTTTTTGAGGTTCTTGCTATCAATTATCAAACCATTTGAATTTATTCGGAGATTATTAGACCACAAAATTGTTCATCGCGGGTTCTGTTTTAGTCATAAATTTGGATTTTCGGTATTGTTTATTCGCTATGTATTTTAGTTCTCCCCACTAAATAAAACCTAAGGATATGAAAACTTCAAACTTATGATTGATTCCATCAAACAAAGACGACAATAATCTATTTTGTCTAACAAGTTGATTTTTTTATGTAATTGGGTATGAAGGAGAATTAAGTGTTTTTAAATTGAGTTCAAATGTAATGATGGATTTATGATTATTCTCAGAGAGTTACCCGACCACTACCTTTCCTTCCATAAATATGAGAAGATGAGCTCAACGTTCTCTTTAAAACATCTAAAAAAGGATTCCATAATTGGGATTCATTTCACTATTGTGCAATGTACAATGATTTGGGAACCTCGATGTTCTTTACTGATCGAAAACACGCAAAGAAAGATTCCTCAAGTTTAACATTACAAAAGTTAGTTTCGACTCGCCACTAAATGTTATTTTAATCCTTAGATTCTGGTGTGAGCAAAAACAGCTTTTTGTTTAAAAAAATTGACTACAAAGAACATCATAGAGGCAGCTTGTGTATATAACTAATTAGATTGAGAGAGAAAATTTTACTCATTTATCGCATTTTAGTTGATACAAAGAGGTCCAATAAATATACATGTTTCTTTTGTCACTATGATCCAATCGTATCCCCCAGATGGTATATGTTAAACCCACATTAACCAAATTAAAAGCACGGATGAGCTTTAAACTCAATTTTATGATTAAATAATGCATCATATTTACTCACACCATGGGAGGTCGAGGAGGTTACGGCAGCAAATTACCTTTGAAGAGACAAAGATTATAACTAGTCGGGCAATGGCATGCATGATTTTAACATTGAAAATGCTAACTTGCTACGGTTTGAATCGCACATGAGAAGATGAGAAGCTTGCTTGACACCGCAAACATTGCTTACGAGAATGATTTCCAAGTGGGACTCCTTCCTACCATGCCAAGACCCGAGATATTATCACCGTAAAGATGATGTTTAGTGAGCAAGGATTATGATGATAGTACAAAACATATCCTATACCGTTGGCAATCCTATTTCTAGAAACTTCATGAGTTTTATAAAGTATTTTCGTAATGGATTGCTCGCTCATTAAAACATGACACGAACAGCATATTTACTCATAATATGGAAAATATTTTTCTTCT